>VZTF01000890.1:1056455-1391160 GCA_013397755.1 Cnemophilus loriae
CCCACCTCAGCGCGGAGTTTTCCCTGCGCTTTACTCTTCACCTCTCTTCCCTATTCCCCGTGTCTCCGGAGAAGAGCTGGCCGAGCCGCGGTTGCAGGCCGAGGGCCGGCGGGGCGCGGGGGATGGCGCTGCGGCAGCTCGGTGTGACATCCCGTGTCCCCCGTCGCCGCCGGCGTGGTCCCTCGGCACCGGGGACCCGCCCCTCCGGGATGCTCGGGCAAGCCTGGGCAGGGCCGGGCCTGACACCTGAGGGTGCGGGAGGGAGGGAGCAGGTGTCATCCGTGTCGTGGTAAAAAGGAGAAAGTCGCGGTAAAAGGGAGGAAATAATCATCCCGCCCGCCGGCTCCCATCCGCGCCTGGCAGGGGAGCGGGGATCCGAGCATCGCACCCGCCCTGGGGCACCCGCGCTGCTCGGGGGGTGCGGGTGTCCGCGCTGCCGCCGGCCCCGGGACCCCAGCTGCGAACCAGAGAGGGAGGCAGGAAGCGGTGACAGCAGAGGAAACGCTGTTACAGCCGAGGCTTAGCGAAGCTCGCGTACAAAGGGAAGGAGGGACTGAAAAAGTAGGCATGCACTGTGGTGAGCTGCTCTGGTTTCAGGCGTGCCAAAAGCGGGCCGCATCTCGCTTTCTCCTGTGTGAGCCCAAGTCTGGGCTTTACTCTTCCAGCTTCGCGATCTCTGGTCCTCGGACGCTGGCTTTCCGGTGGATTTTAGTGGAAGCACCCTCTGCAGTAAAGAAGTCTTAATTTGTCCCCGCAAATACAGGTGACAAAAGGTGAAAATGAGAGGAAGACGCTGCGAGCTGTCGTCGCAGAGAGCGTGGAGGTTTATGAGCCAGGGTGGCTCTTTCGGTGCTGGAGCTGCGGCTGAGGAGGCTGATTGCTATCGCTCTCGGCCTCATAAATGTGTGTGGCGTGTCGTAGTGTTACATTGCTACTAGCATACTCATTAGAATTAGTCACCATTCAAATGCCGCTAATATCGCAGCCAGCTAGTGTTTTCAACATTTAAAATTAAGCAATTAAGGAATTTAAGTCAGTACCTAAAGAAAAAAATCCTGCTTCAAGTACAGTGTAGGCATTTGTCTGGAATCTTTGCTCAGTGTTTCTTTTTGTACTCGGAAATGCTTGTTCTTTGAGTCAGAACATTAGCTTTTCTTTTTTAATACACTTTTTACTTTTTCCTGGAGATGCTACACTTTCACCAGAAGCCTGACTTGCTTACCAGAATGATGTGTGAATGAATTTGTAATGTAGAAGTACATATCTCACGAAACATATATAAAGGACAGTATAAGGTAACAAGGTTTCATGTTTGACACACATTACTTTGGCGACAATTGTGTCAGTTTTCCTGTGACACTCTCTTCCTGCAGTTGTTGCTCGTGGAAGTGTCCCAGCTTGCCTGTGCTCTTAGAGGTAGAGTCCCATGAGGTTTCAGGCGGACACAAGGCATCTGGTAGAAGAACAAAATTTCTGGAATAATAAAGAAACAGAGTTGGTGTGCTTTTTCTCAGAGGGCCAGACACATGTCTAGCATAATAAAGTAATAATTTTTTGTCCTTCTCTGAATATTTGCAGGTAAAGAAGAAAAAAGTCTGTTCTCATACATGAGCTGAATTTATGAATGGTTCTGTGAATTGATGTAGCTGAGATGTCAATGGTAACTTGCTGATGCAATCTGCTAGCAACAGACAAGAGCAGGAAAAAAGGTGTTTTCTCCCTGTTTATTAGAATGGCAGCATTCTTGGTTCCCTTTCACCTCTAGTTAAAGGGTTTCCTCCTTTCCTCTACCAGTTGTTATTTGTGTGTTGTAGGGATAACAAAGTTTGTGTAAAAATGCATGGAATGGTCATTAAACAGGAATTAAACAGGTTACGGGGTGATAATATGCAACATCTGATCTTTTTTTTTTTTTTAGTGTTTTACTTAAAAAATCATTAAAGAAATACATCTTGGACTACAAATAACTCCTCTCACAGTTACCTCAGAGGTGAATTTTCTTAATTTTTTTTTTAAATACGGACATTGGGTCTATAACAATGGAAGTTCTTACATGGTGCAAACAGGGAGCTAAAGCAGCAGTTCCCAAACTGCTGAGAGCAATATCTCTCTGCTGGCAGCTCTGTCTCCTGGTCCTGCTTGCCTTTCATGGCTTGGGTACTGCCATGCCCTGGAGTGATTATTTTGCTTTAATCAATGAATTTTCTGGTTTGTGGGAGAGAGTACAATTCAAGTGGGAGGTTCAGAAGTCTCTGGTAAACAGGGGCAATGTTGTATAGACTGAGGAAAGCAAAAGATGGAAAAACATTCCTTATTTTTGAGATTTCACACAAGAAATATTATACAGTAGCTAGCAATAGGACGTAGATGGGGATACCAGAGGTTTTACAGATGGAGACTTCAGGAGGTCTAAACATGATGTCCTGCATTGCAGTAGAAGAGGTTGAGGAAATCATGAGTTACATGTTAATAACATGCATGTCTGGCTTCTCTATTACAGGATGCATATCTGGCCTGGGAAGAGACAGGGACCAACTTTTCTTTGGTACCTGTGTTTTATTTTAAATGGTCTTGCTTCCCAAAGCTGTGTTCTTATTTGGTGAAGTTTCATTATTAAAAAGTAAAAGCCCAAGGAAGCAGTTGGTGGTGTTTCCATCACCCATCTAAAGCTGAGTTTACACTGTGAATTTGCAGAACGTTAAGTCTACTCTGGCCTATTTCTGATGCAGACTCCAGAGGGGAAGGTGGGGTGAAACAGGTGTCGCTGCAGCTGTGTTTAACTCTGGTCACTCGATGGGAAGGACTCAGTTGTTTTGTTTTCACTGATGCACCTGACATGTAGATGTATTGCTGCTTGAAATATGTTTTTGGCACAGTGGCCCATCAACTGCTGTTGAAACAGGAGTGTATGAATACGTGCCCCAGCTGAGGAAGTCCCCAAACTGTGGCTTCCTGGCAGCTATTGAGGGGAGAAAATGGGAGAAATAAAGCTTCAAACTTACCCTGTTAGCTTTTCCTCTAAACCTCTGCTGCCCAGAGAAATAGGTTCCTGAGCTGCACCTGACTCTATGGTAGTTTTCTTAGGAGTAAGATCAGTGTTGGGCAAGTGTTCGGAACCAACTGAGAAATCAAGAGAGAACTGGAAACCAGGCTGGTTTGAACAGTGGCCAGAAATACAAATAAAACCCATGGTGTTTTATGTGAAATATGCTGATGGCCTCTGTCACTTCTGGATAAAAGGCATCAAATTCCTTGTTTGCTTCTACAAAATGGGCCTGATTGACCCTTTCCCTTTCTTGCTCCGGTCTGTCCTGCTCACTTAGGAGCTCTTTTTATTATTGCTTTGTATTCGCTCCCTGGAGCATAATACAGAACTGATGTCCTGACTGACTTGCTGCTTGGTGGTCAAGAAAGATCAATGGGTGAATATTTAGGTAAGCATTGAGAACAATCTTGCTGCTGAATAGAGGCAGTTTCCCTTCTCACTGAACTGAAACATTCGGTGTGTTTGCTAGAAGTTGTCCTCTTTTCCCCTGCCCTCATGCTTCAGCAGTACAGTCGTATCCCAAGCCTGATCAGGCCGGGGAGATGTGCTTGCATACAGGGATGAAATACGTCACCTACTGAGTGCCTATTTTTGCCCAGCATCAGAAGAGCTGCTAGTACAGACAATATGGTAAGACCTTCCACCTAGTTCAAAATTGTCAGCACATGACTTTTCCCAGTGTAATCCCTCCTCAGTCAATTAGATATGACATTTTTCAGGTCTTGACTGAAATACTAGCTTTGCGTGACTGAGTAGCTGCCACATCAGGTGAAGTGATTTACTGCATGTGGTTCTGAGAAGACCTTGGTGACATTTCATCTTGAAGGCAGGAGATGTTTCTATGTGCCTGGTCCTGTTGGTTTTTGTGTCAAGTCAGCTTGGCTAAAGAGAACTTATTCCTGAGTTCCACGTAAGTGTTTCTGGGGAGCAAATGTTTTGCTTTTGAGAAGACTCAAGTACCAGATGTTTAGCATATCTCTGGAGATGTTATCCTTGATTCTGTTTACAGTTGTTTTGCTTACTCTTTCATCCCAAGTTAAGGACAGGAGCACTGAGCTGTGTGTGGAATATTTACAGCACGTGTTTGCAGCCATGTCTACGTAGTATTAGTTTTAGAAATATTTATGTTGTAGTAGTGTATGGTAGGAGTCCATTCTGCCTGGGGACTGCACAGAGTACGACCTTCCCAGCCCTCCAGAAGCTGCTTCTGTTCAGGAGCACTTAAAGTTTTTTGCTGATTGGTGATTCTTCTATACTTGATTGTGGTCATGAGGGAGCATCTTTATTTAGAGAGGAACATAAATAGTGCTGCTCAGATCCTTACCTTCCCACCCCTTCACAGGAAGCACTGGCACCACACAGGCATGCAATAAAAGCCTGCTGTCTGAAATGTGTTTGTGAGAACTCCTTGTTAAAGCACTGACAATATTATTGCTGGATCTACCTCTGAGGTGGAAAGACCATCAAGCTGCAGTGAAGTAATTTACAGATCTGATGCAATCTCTAATTAATTTCTACGTTCCTCTGCACCCATGCAAATGAGGCAGAAGTTAGGGTATAGCAGTGGATAAAACTCAGTCCAGAGTTTATAAAGCATTAAGATTCTTTGGGAGGAGATGCCCTATTAAGGGAAAACATTATTGTGATTATTTATTATTAATAGCAATATAATTTCTGTCCTGTAATATTGAGTTTAAATTTGACCTAATAGCAGTGACTTTCAGCAGAACACGTTCCTGTACTTGGAAGGCAGATGACTTTGCAGCATATTAAATGTGAATTATGGTCATCTTACTGCGAAAGAAGTCAGATGAAGTGCTGTCTGTCTTTAATCAGCAGAACTAGCAAAGGCTGTGATGCCTTTTTTTCACATTTATTGGAAAGGCAGTCCAAAGGGCCTGCTGGCAATTGGCTGCATGTCATGTTTCTACTTGAGTGATGAAGGTATACCACAGAAAATGGCATCTAACTCTTCCATTGACCTTTTTCTCTCAGTATGACAGACCTTTAATGCCAGTATTATTCCTGTAAAATTCCTACAGAGATACTGGGCCTCCAAGACAGTTAAGGTAGAGACCACTGTTCAGGTTTAAAAACCAAACCAATAAAAATAATAATAAAAAACCAACAGAAAACCCCCCACGTCTTGTTTCCTTTCTGACCTTCAAATCAAAGGCGTGTTTTCATTTTTCCCAATTGCTGTCTTCTGTATGGAAGTAGCTACCTATTCTCTTGTTACAGTGGTAGGTGGGTTGGGAGCCCAGTATGGACCAGACTTGGAATACTGGGGCACTGCTGTGATGACACACCCAAATTTGCCTAGCCTAAGAAACAGCCAGTTGTGATGGAAGTGGTTGTTTTAAACAGTGTTAGACATGAAGATCCTACTGCGATCCTGTGTCCAGTCAGGTCAGCTTGTGTTGCTGCAGTTTCTTCCCTATTTAAACAGTGCTTGGCCTTGGGCATCCCAAGATGCTGTCTCCAGAGCAGTGTGGGCAACTGGGTTGGGCTGAATCTCCTCAGGATGGCTGCAGGTGTAGCCTTGGCCCACTCAGCTGGAGGAGGGGAGATGTGGAAAGCAGCATCTCTCAAGTTTGGTAGGTTACCATCTGCTGTCAAATTTTACTGTGCTCTGTAGGTGAGTTGTTTGAAACAAATGGCAGCCGAAGCCCTCAGCAGCCCCACTTCTCACTGTGATTTAAATGGCAAAATGTGCTGGAGCACAGACACCCTCCTTCCATCTGCTTGACTGCTGAGGGCTTGGACCTTTGGCATGGTGAAGTGAAGAAAATGAGAGCAGTGCTGACCTCTGCCAGTGTTTGATTTGATCTGTCATGCTTTGTTAGGCAGAGCCCATAGTCAGGGGCAATACTTTGAAGAGAAATCTTTCTTTTGATATATGTGTCCAGAGTGCTGTTCTTTGGTTTTTTTCTCCCTTTTTTTTTTTTTTTCTTTCTTTTGGTAAATCTTTATGTAGGCAGGTCCTTATGACCTTTATCATTTCAGTGTGCTTTGAACACCATTGTTGCGATATTCTGCTCTTACATTGTGTTAGCAATGGTGGCAAATGTAACTATTTTTTTTTTTTTTTTTACCAACTTTGGTGTTGGAAAAACTCATCTGTGCAAAGACTGGTGCAGACCAGGGTCGTTTACAGGACGGGTCCTCTCAGGGCACCCTTGTCAGTGCTAGCAGTGACAAACCAGCATTAGCAGTGCAATAATATCTTGATTTGGTGTTGCAAACGGATGGAAGAGTTAAGTAGCTCTCTGAGGCGTGGCTTCTGGCATGACTGAGGAGGATTTGACCAATGTGAGTTAACTAAAAAAGGGCTGGAAGTAGTAAACTATCTCCCATGAACGAAGCAGGCGTTGGTGCTGAAGGTGTAGACATGCATATCTAGTCTTGTGGCTGTGCTAGTGAGGATCTCCTTCTGTTTCTCACTTGATGGTACAGTTTGTACAGTGAATATCACATAGAAAACATCTTGTGCAGCTAATTTTTTTTGTTAAAATGGCACAGCTGTGCTGTTGCACAAACAGAAAATGTGCAGCATAACTTGATTCTATGAGAAGATGAGAGAAGGTATTGATAAAAGGTGTGTTTATACTGCTAGACCTGTGCCCAGGCTAAGTATTGTAATTATTTAACTTCTAGAATAGATTATTGCACTCCAATAACATGGGAAACATCAGAAGACAGATACTTTATTTTTGGTGTTGTCGTTGTTGTTATTCTTTCTTGCATAGCTTTGTGCCTTCATTCTTGACAGACAGTGGCCACTGTGACGCGTGCTGTGGTACTGAGCTGTCTGATTCCTCTGTGACTTTCTGTCTTACTGCTTGGTTTTAGGGACTTGAGTTGCTGAATGTTCAGTGTTGTAGGTAGAGGAAGGACTTGTAGGCTGCTTCTGTTGCTCCAGATTTTGAAAGAATATTAAATAATAAATTAAGGAAGAATATGTAGGTAAGTGCAGAGAAGGGAAAATATGTTGAACAAATAAAATGACTAGATTTTCAAGCTTCCCATACTTGCGTCTTTTCTCTCGTTTGTTTGTTTGTTTTCTTAAAGCCCTCTCGTGCCTGAGATTGACAGAGGTTCGCTGTATGCTCCTGACATTGATAGCTGAGCACAACCCCTGATGGAGGCAGAGTAAAAGCTCTGCAAGATACTAAATATGTTGTTCTATCTGCCTTTGTTTGAAAACTAGGTAAATTGTGTTAGAGCATATTGCAGCTTACTATCCTTTTCTTTGTATGTGCAGTAGATTTTGCCTGTTGTGCAATAGTAATGGCAGAGCACCAAGGATGAAAATGGAGTTAAGTTTCCAGAATGGCCAGGGTGGGTGTTTTTCACAGGCCACTGCAGTGCAACAAAACCCTTCACTGTTAATACCGGTTTGCAACAGCACTATTTGGAGTGGCTATAAATTGTTCTGGTTTCTTCAAACCACTGAAGCAGAAGTGTTTACTCTACTGCTTTTTGTTTATTATCCATGTAACAAACTCTGAGCTCCTAAGAGTGAGCTGTCAAAGTCAGTGACTTCATTTGCAAGGTCAGCATGCATGCAGGTAACAAAACTGCACTCCTTAGAAAAATTATTTCAGGTCTTAAGTCTTGATTTAAACAAAGTTATTTAAATGGCTATGTAATTAAAGGGGGACAGTCCCTTGTGTAGGCTTCCGAAAGTGATTTAAGGCCTGGTCTGCACATAGATTTTTGTACCAGTGTAATTATGACTGCAGGGGGTATGATTTCTTTAATGCAATAGTTGCTGTGTGGTCATTAGAAATCCAGCTGGTGTGACTTGGCATGAGCACTGTTCTGCCAGCACAGTGGCACCACCTGTATCTGGTACAGGTTGTTCCTGCTCCTGCGCAGGCTGTAAGTGGTGAGTTGCATACATCTTTTGATTGTTCAGCTGGCACAGATGTATCCATGTTACAGGTATAATCCTCTCTAGGTGTATTGGTGTAGCTGTGCTCTGCATGAAGGTGGTTCATCTATTCATTCAAGTGGTTTATGGTTGTGGCCACTGTGAGGAATTTAGTTTGAGTTTTGGGTCGCTGGGAGTTCGGAGACCTTTGAACAAAAGTCTCCAAAAAGTCTCCAGACTTCTGTGCTTGTTCAGGAGCTGGCTATGCTAAAAATGTGCTGAAGAGCAGAGGAGGATGAACGTTCCTGCACCGCACAGCTGGCACTGACCACCCGTGTCAGACGAGAGTCATCCACCTGGCAAGTGTGAGCATAATTATCCTCGAGCACTGTGGATGCGTGGGATAGATGCACTTCCAGATGGTGGAACCGTCATCCGGGATATTATAAACACCAGCTCTTATTAATAGATAGGCTTGACTTGCAGAGTAACAGGAGTTACTCTGGTAGGGAATTGTGGAGGCTGAGAGTTTACCCCCTTTGCTCCTTTGGAAAGAGGCCGTAGCATCCTTTGTTTTAGCATAGCCAGGGCTAATCATGAAAGTTTTCTTTTTTTTTCAGGCCTAAGTATGAGCATGGTGAAGAGCACAGAAAAATGAGAACATGGTGTGAGGGTCTTGCTTGGTAGTAATATAAGAGTAAACATAGTGATTTAACACAGGGAGTAAAATTGCTTTTGCGATTTGCTACTCTGCTAGAGTTTATCTCAGGGTGAAAACTGGTGCCTTCAATTCCATCACAGCAGCAATCACAGCTTTAGTGAAGCAGATGGAAGTGAAAAAAAGGCAGCACCTTTGTTTTGCATTCTGATGTTTCCATGGCTTTTATCAGCAATAAAGACCTTTGTTTTGGCACTTCCTTGCAGTGAATGTTTGGCTGTCTTCAGCTATTCCGTCTGGCAATTTTTTGCCAGGAAATGCCCAGAAGGGAGGTCATGGTTGAATTAAATACTGTTTCTAGGGTATTTGGCTTCACATGGCTAATGAGAAGCCTTAGTATAGAGAGCTTTTCAAAATCCAAATGGAGTCAAACAAGGAGAGAGAACTATAAAATAGTAATTATCCTTGCTGTGCTGGAGTGCTGTTGCTTAAAAATGTGAAACCAAGGGCTAGGCTGAGCATTCAAAATTCTTTCTCTTGGTGTCTGTAACATATAGCTTCATATATTTATAAAAACTCTTAAAAACCCATTAAGGTGAAAAATTATATAAATTAAAAATTCCTGGAAGTCCCTCCCCTTCCTTCACTTCCTCAGCCCATAAAAGACAATATAACTATTAGTGTTTCATGTGGGGATAGGAAAGGGGAGAGAAAATAGCTGGGAGAACATCTGAAACAATTGCAGCTAAGCTTGTGTGCATCAAAATAAATTCCAGAAATGTTCCTGAAAGTTGTATGTAAAAGCTTTGATTCTAATTCTGCTTGCTCCACTGTAAATGCAATTAAAGCTCTACTGGATCAAAGGAAATAGTTGAAATTTATGATGATATTATTGAGAACACATTGTGGCCCAAAACAGAAACTAACTGTGCCTCAGGGAGAGGGGCCTGGCCTTGCAGATCTGTGGCCTCTCAGCAAAGGCATTTCTGTCAGTTTAGGAAATGTTTGGTGGGAGTCTTGGGACACAGTTCTGCAAACCTTTGCTTACAAGTAGTCTCCTTGAAGACAAAAATCACTGATTCCTTATAGAGAATATTTGTAAGGCACAGTAATTCATGTAAGTAGGAATTTGCTTGCAAACTGCTTTTGTACCAGTTCATAAAAAAATCTGAAGATATAGCTACATCTGTGTAATTCCATAGCTCGATACAGCTGTGTTTCTATAGCATGTTATGGCAGCATGAATGCAGGAATGAAAAATAAGATGGAAAATATTTGGAGCAGAGGTGCATAGATACCTTAGCCATAGCCTACAAAAATCTGTCACTAAATGAGCGTGACAGAGCTTGCAGAACTCTTTTGTGACTTGCTGCTTGCCTTGAAGGAACTTGACAGTTTAGTGCTGGGAAAGATGCTTTGTGGTTAAACAGTATGAGATGCTTTGATAAAGACTTTCTTCTCAGGCAGAGTGCTAAGCAACACTCCCTGAGACTAGTTTGTGGATTCAGCGTTATCCGAATGCATGAGAAAGTGTCCTGAATTTTAAATTCATGTTGCTGAAGAATTCTGTTTAAAAATCTGTGTCATTAGATACTTGGTTTACAGGGGTGACATCTTTGCTAAACTAGCTGAAGTATGTGTGGACATGGCCCGTGACTATTGGCGTAGCTTGAGAGAACCATGGACTCGAAATGTAATTCTGAGTATCATTTTTACTCTAGCACATAGCCATTGGGAAAAAATACTTTGACACACTGT
The DNA here is from genome assembly GCA_013397755.1 of Cnemophilus loriae. NCBI lineage: Eukaryota > Metazoa > Chordata > Aves > Passeriformes > Corvidae > Cnemophilus > Cnemophilus loriae. The sequence continues at coordinate 1,066,794 of VZTF01000890.1, forward strand.
ATGCCTAAAATGAGGAAATTGTGTTCACAAGCCATCTTGCTTCTGTCTCATGAATGCTGTTCTGTTTGCTTGTGAGATTTGATGCTGTCTAGCAGAGTTATTTATGCCTTTGATTATAGTGCTGTCTCTCAGCTTGTCATATAAATTTAATTGTGATGGTACTGTGGTTGTCGTCGTTTGAAATTACAGATTTGTTCACGTAGGCGAAGGTGATCCTTCACAAGGCCTGATGATGTGCACAGATGTTTTGGCAGCTGCTGAGACCATACCTGCTTCCATCTGCGTGCAGAGGGACCTGACCCTTTCCATGTCAGGTGGGGATAAAATTGTTCCACTACACCCTTGTTGTGAGTTTGATGGGACTCCTGTTTGCTCTAAGCAGGACTGGTATGATGAGAATTAAGCTTCAGAATTTCTGTCCTGAGCTTCCATTCTCTCTAACATAGGTTGTGTGTTTTGATTAGATTGCACTTACCTGCCTTCCTGAAGTTGGTTTCATCTTTCAGGATGCCCAAAACTACAGACCAGGGATGAGGGAGCACAGGGAAACTGAGAGACTTGCTGAACTTTGTGTGGGAAGCTGGTGGCAGGGGCAGAAGCTGTCCTCTGAGGTCTGCTCTTCTTTTTCACTGTAGGACCTGCTGCAGCTGAATGCTGTTGAGTGGATGATATAATGGGAAGCACATCTGAGCTGCTGGGAGAGGACCAGTTGCTGTCATTCTGGTTGGGGCTTTTCCCTGGATAGTTGTGCAAGGACTCTAAAACTGGGATGGGAATAGAGGACTGGGGAGAGTGCAGAGTAATTCACAGTGGAGAATAACCTCTATCGCTACTCTTGTGGGTGTCCCATTTTAATGTGTACAGGGCAGCTCGTGAAGGAATTGCAAGGACTATTTGAGGCACTGAGTATTTTGTGGGTTATTAATGTCAGAAGTCATCTTTCCAGTGTTGGAGCTTTATTTAACAGATGCTACAAAAAAAAAAATCTTGATAAGACAGCTTGCTATGAGCAGCGATGGCTCAGCAGCTGGGAGACTTGTGTATTTATTGTTAATGAAATACGGAGTTTCTCTTTAGTATTTGTTACGGCCCTCTGCACACTGGGAAACCTCTTTTTTTAGCAAACGGGCAGGGCCTTTTTGGGCTGACGAGTGCAACTGCTGTTTTGGAAGATAGACAGTAGCATACACATATGTAATGTTGGTTGCAAATACAACCTCGAGCATCCGCTCAAGCTGATACGAGCAAGTTCAGATTTGCAGCTGCTGTTAGGAGCGCTCAAATGAAGTATCAGAAAAGATCTGTAATTTCGCGTCTGGGCATTTTTTTCAGTCTGTGGAGTGCTTGCCTATGGCCTCTTGAATTGTGCTGAATCATCTGATAGTGCGGGGTGAAAGTGAGTAGGGTGCTGGTAGTTGCTGGAGCTGCATGTACTAGTGTGGTCTTGTCGTGCTTACAGAGAATTTGCACTAGATGGAATTGCACTGTACAGAATCACGAGTCGTGTCTTTCTAGGTAGATAGGAGTCTTAGTGCTTTTCACCAAGATGGTAAATAAATAAATAGGCATTAGAAAACATTTCCTTTCCTTGGTGCCTGACAGAAAATTGTGGGATGATGCTCTAACTGCTAAATCAGGTTTTGGCAAATCTTCTAAGGCTCTCTTCAAGAGTCTTAAATATAATGCAACAAGTGAGTTACTAATTGGCCTTGTGAGCTCTTTGGTTTAATGACAAAGGACTGGATTTCTAGGCTTTTGCTTACTTTGGGTAGGAATTACTTTTACATTTCTTTATTGAAAAGGATGCATCAAAGAATTAACAGCAGAGAAGTATAGGAAACTGTTGTTTTACTCCTAGAGAATATTAATTTTACTTGCACTGCAGGTCTGGACCAGGATGATGGATACATCTAGGTTTTTATAACTGTCTGTCTGGTCTTAGTACGTTAGCCTGCATTCCATGTGGGTTATGTGGTGCTTGCAGCTAGGAAGTCTGTAGGAAACAAGCAGATCGTACGGATTATACTCTCATGATTGTAATGAGATATATTCTTCGTCCATGTATCAAAAATCTCTAGAACAAAGTCCAGATGGGATTGTGCTGTAGCAATAGACTTGTGAAATTGCTGCAACTGTTGATGCAGGAAAAAATGAGAGTGTCTCATTCTTCCAGTCCTGCCAGCAAATAAAACATACTAATTTGTAATTTAGTATTGTTCCTGGATTATATATCTGTAGTAATAAGATCATCTTGTCAGTCTCTCTGTCTTGTTCTCATTATCTGTTCTTTTATTCCCAGGCTCATCTGGCACTGCAAAGTCTGTGAAGGCCTGAAACTAGTATTAGGGAAATTAGTGTGGGTAATTGTGCTGTTTCAATTTTCTTATAGCAAACAGTGCGGGGTAGTTTCTTGATTGGGAAAAAAAATTTAAAAATATGGCCAGAGAGGAAAAGAAGTCAGAAAATAAGCCCTGGACTGAGACAGTCTGTCTCTCTATAACTCTGGAAGGAGAACTGTGTAGCAAGAGCTTCTGTTCTGATTTAGTGCAACTGTACTGTCCCAGTCTCTAAACCTGTAATTACAAGACTGTGAGAGATGGATTGATGTGGACAATAGTTAGGATATTAGTTAAAATGCACCATGGATGGTGTGGGGAACATTAAGCCTTATGTGCTTTAAATAGAGAAACTGGTGAGTATATCATTCAAAATGCCTTGAATTTTCAGTCTTGGATCTTGTTTCTTCTTCTTTTGGATGCTCAAGTAACTGTAAATTGCTTCACAGGGCACAACATAGTGAAAACTCAGGTATTTACAGGCAAATGTTCATTTTGGTAGGATTAAAGTGATTTCAACTGGCCTGTTGCTCTTCAGACATGGAAACCAGAAAAAAAATGGCCTATATGTCTCAATCTGAGATTCACCTCTACATTTCCTAGGAGAATTTAGTATTTATTTTTATGTCAGTATCCCCCTGTGCTCATGTGACTCAAATTCTTTCCCACAGAAATATGGATGCAGTCATTCTTTCCTCCTCCTTGGGGTTAGAGGTGGAGCAGGTGAAGAACACTTTCAGCAGTTGGAGATGGAACTGCTGTGTCTCTCTGGTTCTCACTTTTGCAGATCCTACAGCCTTTAACGCATCTGTGGCATTCCTTTTTTCCTGTTCTTACTACATCTCCCGTGAGAAGTTTTACAATGACGGGAAAACTCTCACCTCTGTTGGTAGCTGCAGGTGTTGGAGCCCTCTCGTTTGAAGCACATCAACAGCAGTGAGTGATCGGAGGCAATATAAGCTTGCAGAGCTCTTATTCTGGACTGCCTCAGTAGAGCAGTGGGTGTTTTGGGTTAAAGCGTGGGGACAGGGTTATCCACCTGGGCAGGGTCGGACCCCTAGGCAGCTCATCCCTCTCTCCACTTGTGTAAAGCAGTGGAATAGATGCAGTTGTCTTCTCGTCATTAGGTTTGTTAGGCATCTGTGCAGAGGTGTCTTTCACTTGGTGGGAGGCTAACTGTGAAAATTCGAGCAGAATTGCATTTAAGGTCAACTGCTAAAAGATACGCAGTCCTGAAGAACTCACTGTCTCTGAAATTTTTGGTTGTTCAGAATCTTCCAGATTTCGCTCCTGAGAGCTTGAGCAGTATTAGGAGTGTGTCAGGCGTGACTCTAATGGAACTTCCACATGCCTGAAGCCTAAAGACTTGAAAGCCTTCTGATCTGCTGTTGGCAAAAAGTCATCTGTTTGAAGTCGCTTTCTGTTTAGCGGTTGTTGTTTTGTCCAAAATTCCAAAGAAACTGGTCTTCTACTGAAAGCAGCATTACAAGAAATGGAAAGCCAAACCCAGTCGCTTGCATTGTCTCAGCATTTCCGTGAGACTGGAAGAAGTGGCCAGACCAAGTTGTTTTTCTTTAAACAAATTTTTTTTTTTTTCTAGTGTAATGCTTTTTTTATGGCTGATGCCTTTTTGCCGGGTTTTGCTGATTTTATAGAGCAGTAAAAAGCTGTAAATACTGGGAGTGGGATAAAGAGAGTGGAATTTGGGATGTAAATGTGCGGTGGGCCATAATTGGGCCATGCTGCTACTGCTGTCTGCACAGCAGCAAACTTTAGTCAAATCGGAGAATATTGTATTTATTTCTGCGTGGCTGACTTTCTTACATTTGGTGGCCTGTGTGTGGCTCGTTGCCTTTGTTTGGAAACAGTGCCAGAAAAAAAAAAAACTTACGAGGGATGGGGAGTAGCACGGGCTGCTGAGGTTAAAGTCCGGTATTAGGCGTAGAAACCATCTAAGTCTTCCCTCTGCCCCCTTTGCAGGAGACAGACGCTTGCTGCAGGTTCCCTGAATGTCACAGCAATGTGGCAAGCCATGCCCAGCCTTGTGGGAAGTGGTGAAAAGGCTTAGCGGCGTTCTCTGGCATTTCTTGTCTTTGAAAATGCACTGCTTGAAAACTTAAGATAACATTTGCCTGGAAGAGGAGGATGTGTTTCAGTCAAATGATAAGAGGGGAGGGGCTGCTCTCAAGGCTGGCTGTGAGACACCTCCCTTGTTAGAAACGGGAAAAATAGATGAAAACAGAAAATGGAGAGGCACCCTGTCATGCTGACAAATTTGGCCCGAGGAAGCCAGCTGAATAAAGGCCGGCAGGGGAGGGGATGGGAGAGAGTTGGAGCGGGAGGAAACAAGTGTTAATGCAGCATGCTGTGCTTCCAGGACGAGGCTTGCAAAAAATGGAAGGGGAAAGAGGGTGTAGCTCTTGTTACTCTCAAATTCCCTTGTCTGCCCTCCATCTTGCTTGGGAGCTGTGTTCCCTGTGTCCCTCCCACTACCAGGCTGTGGGCTGCTTGCCTGGAGAGGGCTGCACACCAGTTGCCCCAAGGATGTGCTGCAGGGGCTCACGTGGTGGTGGTGGTGGGCCCCTGGCAGTGAGGTGCAGCTGGGAGGAGAGGGCTGGGACAGGACCTGAAGTGAGGTTTGCATTACTCTGGGAAAGGGTAAGCTGGGAGGGAGGAAGACATCATTGACTTCAAAGAGCACTGTCACGTCTCCAACACAGAGATGCAGTGAATCAATGAACCTTCCCTGGAAGTGAAAATGCTAGCTGTATGCTTTGGTGGTGAAAAAGGTTAAACAAAGAAGTGTGTTACCTTTACTGTCTTTTCTTCAAGCTGTCTTGAACTTTCTAGAGAAAGACTCTGTAAAGGCTCTCTCCCTGTGGAGATGAATTTTAAAGATCAAGACTCCTGAGTGGAGCAATAAGGCAGCCTGTCTGGTGCTGCAAACTCCCCACTGAGGTACCAAGAACTGTTCTGGTCAGGCAGAAAACACTTTGGGCACCGAGTGCGGCAGGTTACTGATAACATCACTGTGATGGTGAAGGATGGAAAGTTAGCCTTCCTTTAGAAGATCAAGAAGGCAGAGAGAAGTCAGGCACAGTTTATTAAACAGAGGTGATGAATAGGTGTTTCAGCACCAATAAGCCGTGAGACATTTGATAAGAGCCTTGTTGAGTAACTCCAGAAGTTTTTGCCAAACACGTCAAGGTCTGTTTGAAGTGACCTGTCATGTGTCCGTGTGTGCCATAGCCTCCCATACTTTCAGGTATATGAGCTGTCTTCCCAAGATGGTTGCTGAAATGTGCTGTAGGCAGATGGCCAGTGTCACCTAGCCTGACCTCAACCTGTGTGTAGAAAATGGGTAAAAATGTCTGTAAAAATTTGAACTTTGATGATTTTTCTTTTTTTTTTTTTCTTTTTTTTTTTTTTTTTTTTTGTGAGGAGGGCCTCCATGGCAATGCTTTCCTTCATGTTCTGGGAAGGGAGCAGCAGTGGTCCAAGCTCCATCAGGGCTTGCTTTTGGTTGCTGCTCTCGGCTCTGTGTCACAGCCCTGCCATCTGCCTTGTTTTGTTGAAGCCTCTCAAGCTCCTCATAGCAAGGGCCTGTACAGATATGTGTATTGGCCTGACCTGTGCTATGATGCTGCCTGATTCAGCAGTGGTTCCCACGCAGTGTATTTCAGGGGTGCACTAAGCATTACGGTTAGGTGGGCTCAAACTTACTTGCTGTTGTTTGAATAGAGTTAAACGCCCCACTGGTGCTGTTACCAGCACCCCTGCAGCCTTCTTCACTGAGATGCTTTCCTAGTGCATGCACTACTTGAGAATACTCCAGACAGCCCCAACCAGTGGCTTGTAGGCAAGAAATTGCTCATGGGTATCTTCAGACCGATCTGTGGTTCAGCCAGGCCCAGGTGTAGAGGGAGAGCAAACTAAGTGTTGTCCATCTCTCAACCGGTTCACAGCCTATGCTGGCACATTTTGAAACACTGGGCTTGAAAGGGGGAGCTAAGGCAGCTGTTACTGTGACTTGCTTGACTTGGCCCAATGAACAACTCAGCCTTTTCCTAACATGGATATGTCTACAGTGTGCATGACTTTGTATAGCTGAGCTATGTTTTTCTCCTCCTGGCTTCTTTTTATGCAAGTTTTTCTCATGTGAGATATTTTGGATTAGATGAGGTTTACAAGGAGGAGTTGACATTACATTTCAAGGTTTGCTTCTGCTATTGCATTGGCATATTGACATCATATCCCCTGGGGTCAAACCTCTGGGATGAGAGCCAGTATTTAAAAAGATTTTTTTGCAGGGCGGAGGAATATCTTGTAATTTCACCCCCTATGAGTCCGACCTCTCCCTCTTGCGCTGCTTGTTCATTGTTTCATATTCCACCTCTACAACAAGTAAGAAAAGGCTTTGTTAGCCCTTATTGTGATACTTCGTGCTAAACCATCTGACTAGAAGGCATTGATGATATTGCATGCAGCTTGATCTCCTCCTGACTTGTTTCTGAATTGCTGGTACATCCCTGTATGCTGTTAAGCCATTTTTGAAGCTCACTGTGTCACAGCAGCATACATGAGGGGTGAATCTACTGAAGTCAGCCAAGTGGTACCAGCGTGAAACTGGAGTGACCAGGAAATTATGTCTCCTTTCTTCTGGATTATGTATAGCAGAGAGGGGTGAAAGCTTCAAGTGAGCAGAGAAAATTTTGAAAGCAGCTTTTTGATTTCCCTACCAAGGAGTCTGGCCAAGTATGCTGAAAGTAATTCCGGAGACCACGAGCTCATTTGAAGTGGGTCCCTGGAGTTGCATAAACAGACGATGCATTATTCATGAGCTAACTGAGCCTTTGCCCTCCTTCAGCAAACTGAGACAAGCAGAAATGTGCCTGCCTCCTTCACCTGGTTGACTGGCTCTCTGGGACAGCTCTACTCTTTGCAGAGTGGAGTGGAGAGCAGAGAAGGCTGCTGATACAATTAGGCTGATTTGCGCTGTGACTTAGGAGCAGTTATGGGAAGCCCATATGGATTCACGTATGACTTGTTAGTGCTGTTTGTCAGACAGCAGTCAATGGGGATCAGAAGTCTGGGGTGCACAGAAATGATGCAGGAGGGAAAGACTGCCTAGGTACCAGTGTACCTGTGTGCTAACTCCATGGGCTCAAGGACATCTCATCCTTGTTTCTCCTGCACTCACTTGCAGAAAACAAAAAAACCAGTAATTTTCATTAGAAATTTTCATTAGAAGCTGTTGAATGTGGCCTCCTTCAGTGTATTTTGGAATCATAATCTTGTAGAAAGCATACCTCACCCAGCAGGAATTCAGCAAATCCAATAACAGGCTTATGATGCTGGATCTGGCATGAGAGGTTTCAGCTCAGCTGACGATGAACTAACTGGAGAACAGAAGGGGCTGCCCTTGTTTATACCCGTAGCTATGATGTTCATGTGGGATGTGTCTGTGGGAGGACTGGGTGTTATGTGTGGTTTCTTCTTGAAGCATCTTGTCATCAGGAAAGCTAAATAGACACAGAACCATGGGCTTGGAGCAGTTGAAGTGGCCACAAAAAAAGGAATCCAGTTGGTGGCTATTGCCCTTTTCCTCCATGCTATGTTTGTCAGTCTTGCAAGTTCCACATTGCTACTTCCTTAGTAGCTTCTCTCCTCTCTGATTTTATTCCAGCAGCAATGCTAAAATGACATTTTGCTCCTCTCCCATCCTCTACTGCTTACTCTGCCATCTAAGCACTGAGCTACAACAGTTGTAACATTAATGTGCTGTGAGCAAGACCTACTGAAATACTGTGATCTGACAGGGAGCAGGTGAATATTGTCACTTGAATGTATTCTACCAAGTTTCACTTAGTGTTACATGTGTTGCAGTGGATATTTTAGCTGGTACAGATGTGCAATAATGTTCTTAGTCCCAGGACTGCACTCTCTTGTAATAGTCACAGTTCATTGCAAAAAGAAGTGTCCAGAGAGAGGGCTGGCATAATCATGCCATTCCCTAATCATACTGGAAGAACAGGTCATATTACATCTTTGGAATAAGCGCCTGTGGATTTGTCATGAAAACAACCACTCAAGTTTGGGTTTGTCTCTGACAGACCAGCTCTCTTACTGTGTCATATGTTCATAGCATTTGAGACAGACAAAACTGTTAAGGTCACCTAGCCAATCTCCTGGACAGAGAAGAGTTTTCTCTACAGCGTATTTTTGTGATATATCTAATCTTGAATATTTTTCTTCATGGGGATTCCATCACAATGATCTCTCCGCTGGAAGTAGTACTTTGTAGTCAGGCTATGCTGTCCTTTATTAATTTAATCACATTATTTCCATGTAACTCCAGTTTTTAATACCTTGATGAGTTCTCTTCAATCCTTGTTGTTCCATTCTTTGAATTCACATATACCTCTACTTCTACATTGATGTCATACTGTCTATTGGTGTGATTGATGAAATTAACTCAGTTTACTAATGCCTCACATAATCTGCTGAACTGCATTCAGAAGCCATTAAAATGGGTTGGGAGTTAGACCACTGTGACAGAAAAGCTTGAAGCTAAGTAATCCCCCAGATCGGTTTCCAACTTAAACCATATCCCGGTGGTATGGTAAAAAGCAAAAGTAATGCTGTGGTCACAGTCCATCTTCTGGTGTGTGGTCAGATGACCCATGACAGCACCTAAACCATTTAAGGCCTGTGAAATCAATGCTGGATTTGTAAGCAGTCACTATTGTAAAGCTGTCTGGATCAGAGAAGCACGCACAAGAAAATTGTGTTTTCCCAGACCTTTTGCAATGGCTGTTACCAAGGGGCTGTGTTTTCCCTCTGTACCCCTCTGAGCGGTCTGCAGGATGTGGTTGGTGTGCTTTCACACTGCTCTGCTCTGCGTCAAGGTGGGCTGCATGAGGGTGCTGGATCTGACGTGCCTGTTCATCATGGCTGTGTCAGATAGGTAGGCAGACGGTGGCTGTGATTTTTCTTTTTCAGCTCTTCAGTGAGCAGCTCAGTCTATTCATTGCAAGCCTGCCAGCAGCTCTTGCCATTCACGTGGGTGATGTTCTAGCAGCGTTTTCAGAGCTGGCAGAAAAGGGTGATGATCAGATGCAGCCAGTTTAAAAAAGTAAGCATATGCTTTACAGGAACATTTGTTCTGTATCCCTGAGCTGAAGATGGAATTTCACAGCGTCGAGGCAGAACAGTCTCACAGGGGAAACAGTGGCCTTTTGGAAAGCTTGCTTAAATGTTAGATGCACTGAGATGACATGTCAGCTCTGCATTAAGAATGTCAAGGATTTTGCTACATCAGGAAACCCAGAGGTGGACAGAGCCTGCTGAGCACAGAGGTCTTGTTAGTGACCATGCTGTGGGTGTCACAGAAGCATAGCTAGAGTGGATGGGATTATGCTAAACATTGGTATGGTAGTATTAGACCCTCGTGATTTATAGGTTTACTCTCCAGGTCGTATCAACACTTTATAAAATATATGTAAAGTTGCAGCTGAGGTGATACCTCATGATGGGAGAGGTTCCCTCAAACAAGTTGCAAGGGGCATGCTGAGTTTTGAGGGACAATTTCTTCTTTCTCTTTAAGGTGTTACAGGAGACCAATCTCATAACATAATGAAGTTAGGTTACCCACCCTGTGTCAATGCCCTCAGTTGTCTTCTCAGAAGACTGGCTGAGAGGTGCATGAGGATGGAAGCTGAAACCCCCATTCTTCTAGCTATTTGGCCTGTTCTGAGTTGGATGCACTGGTGTGAATGCTGTGGAAGAATTCGTAGTTACTGTTCTGTTCAGGAGCAGATACAAGTCTCTGAAGATGTCAGTCTCGTGCTTCCACCAGCTTTAAATTCATAGAATGGTAAAATGTAACTGTTGTATTAAGAGATCCAACTGTAATACATGAAGAATGTGTGGCACATTAAACCTGTCTGGTTCATACAGAAACTCATGTATAATTCACAGTCTTTGTAAATATGTCAGTTTAATGCTTCTCTGCACTAATCAGTGAAGCTCTGTCTTCCTTGGGTTAGTCAGACCTGACAGCTTCCGAAACTGGACCCTGAATTGTGTGACAAATGGTGCTGAACTCTGAATATTGCTGAATAACAACTAATTTCGAATTCAGAAAAAAAAAAAAATCCTGCAATCAAAGCCATTTATTGAAGTTCTTCATTATTTCCTTAGGGCAATTTTAAAACTTTGTCCTTGTTATGATGGAGGAACCCTTTACTTTCTTACCAGAGCAAGATTGTACCAGCACCAGCCAAGCTTTGGTTATTCTTCCCTCGAACACGTTCCACCAGCATCAAGAAACGTAACATAATGCAGTCGTTGGTCATCTTATAGTTCTTCCAGGCATTTATTTGTAGTTTAATACATACAATATTTTCTTGTAGACTGTAGCTCCTCAGTAAGAGTCACTTGCTAACCTGTGACAGACATGTGCCATGCCACAAGGCTCTTGGTGACTGGTGTGATGTGTGCCTACTTCTTATTGACTGAATTGCCTGTTTTCCATGGATAAATTGAGTTGTGCTTTTGTAAAGCATTTGTGAGAATGCATGATTTTGTGTGTTTGGTGCTTGCAAGCCCTCCTTGTAAGTGACAACACTGGGCTCTTAAGTAGTCCATAGTAAGCAAAAGCTTGGTTTAGTCACTGCTCCTCAGAAAAAAATCCCAAATGCACTATATGCACTATGAAAATAATGTTAAATAATAACATGTTTTATTGTGGCTCAGTCAGAAATGCTGAAAATTTTAAGAGCTGTTGGATGGTAAATTGTTAAAACACATTGCTCTGCAGGATGCTAATGTAAGCCTGGGCTGAAGCCAAAGTCTGTAAAAGTCTAAATGAGTTAGTTGTCCAGGGAATTAGCCTGCTTTGGACTGGGTCCTTTGGATGAGATTTTCGGAAGCATTCAGCAGTGCTCAACTCCATGACCCTAACTTCAGTGGGAGTGGAGAACCCAATGCTGAGTTTCCCTGCTGTTAAATCCTACTGGATTTAACATCATCTTTGAGTCACTCAAAGGCACTGAAGGGAGGAAAAATAATCTGCATTTTCAAGTCAGATACAGTATAAATTCTCTCAAGAGCTGGTTTTACAAGTGGCTGTACAAGTTACAAAGCTCTCTTTACCACATGGCCAGTATGAGTTATTTTCCTGCACACAGATGTGTCAAACCAGGGGCAGTGAAAATGTGAGTCTGTGTTGCTAAACAGCTTGTTGGTGGGAGCTGGGATCCCTCTTCAGGAAATTTAATGTGTGTCTATGTGAAGGGAGCGAGAGCAAGAGACTTTAACATCTGGAAGCCCTCCCAGGGCACATCTTAAACTTTACTCGTTTTCCTGAGCTCTGGTTTCTTATCCAATTTCAAGCTGTAATTTATCACATTTTTACAGCTAGTGGAAGTTGTGTGGCAGCCTTCTTACTCTGTTGAAGGGTGTCATGGTAATTCTTTATTCTTTCTTGAATTCCTATAATTCCTCTCTTTGGGAAACAAAACAAAACCTATCTATAATAAAAACAAGAGCAAGTCTTCCTGCAAATACAACAGCACAAAAGCTGGCTGCTCTTTCCCACTGAGGCTATCTGACCCGAGCAGCCTTTCCCCTATCACCTTCAAAGCCCTTCATTTAAGGGAAGGGAGTGATTACTGAATCATTAAGGATAATGGCTATTTACTTTTGGAAACAATGGACTTGATGAACCACAAAAAATAGCCTGATTTTCAGAAGGGCATTTGCCTTGGAGCAAACCAGCTGGGTTTTGGGGTGGAAGTACGTACATTTTAATGAGGTGGTAAAAAGTGACCTTTTGTTCTGAGATAAATCACAAGTTTTTTGTTTTTTTTTATCTTGAGTATGACGTGGACCCAAGCATGGAAATGTCAAGCTAGAAAACAATACTAGCATTTAAAGTAAAGAGCACAGAATTTAAAACTTTATAGTGATTACAACTTCTCAGACTTACCTGACACCTTGCTAGGATTTCCTGATTTTACCTTTTATGTTTTTACCTCTGTATGTTAACATACAAATTTGCTCTGTCTGCAGTAGGATTTTGCCATGTAGTCACCAACGCATGGAAGACTGCTCCTATTTTGTAGAATCACAGAATGGTTTGGGTTGGAATGGACCTTTAAAGATCAGCTAGTCCAACCCTCCTGCCATGGCAGGGACACATTCTGCTATTTCAGTTTGCTCAAAACACTTACCTGGCCTCCAGCTTCTCCATTGATGGGATACACACATTTACGTGTTTAGTTGCATCTGCTTAGGCTACAGTATAATTAAGATGTGCTGAGGCAAGGGTAATAGAGAGGGTATTACTGTGCTAATTAGCATATTATTGTAAAACACTGCTGGATTTGCTTTGTGAGCTGGGTTGAATTACAAACTGGAGGTAGTGGTGGTGGGATAGCAGAATTATTTTCCTTCCAATTTTTCTCATAGTCCTTCCAACTTACGTGACTCTGGAACTTGAAAGATGTGTATATTATGTACAGCCTGGGCTGCAACAGTGACTACTGCTCTGTTGTAAGCAATTTTGGCATATATATGGATTTATTTCTCAGGGTGTATAGTCTTGGGTTCACTCCTGACTTGAGGAGTGGGAGTAAATGCCACTGCAAACACAGCTGAAGAAAGTGTTTGGCCTTTCAGAAGAGGTCCTGACAGGGTGCTTGACAGTGGTACATATGTGCATGGCAGAGGCTATGGATGGCAGGATCCTGCTGCTGTTCATGATGATTGCTGTGAAATAATCACTAACAGCTGCATTTTAACCTTATGAAGAAATACTAATAATAGACTGCAGAATGGCAAGCAGATAAATAACACTGGAAGGTCAAATCTGGGAGAAAAAACCCAATAGAGTTTTGAGTTGATGTAGATGGTTCTTCACAGACGAGTGACTTGACAAAAGTCTTATGTGGAAGTGCCGCAAAAGTGTAGATAATCAGAGTAACCCAGGTCTTGCGCGCATTTGATAAAATGGTGTGGCTGTACCTTTGACTTTGGCAATTTAGGTTTGCAAGTTTAAGCCCTTTGCATTTTGTGAAACCCTAAGCAGCCTTTTGAAGCCCATGTATGCCTTCTTCCTGCGGAGAACTCCAGGAACATTTCATGCCAGAGACAGACAGACATGCTGTCATTGCCTTCTGCTGAGCCTCTACTCAGGTACACAAACTCTAGCAAATGGGAAATTTGTGATCAGTGTTCGAAGTCTCCACCAGTCCCAATATTGAGCTCTGTAGGGCAGCTTGTAATTGGATTTTTTGTTACTAGACTCCTTGCTTATTAGAAGTTTTTGCATAAAATACCCAATGATTTCACTGGTAGAATATGAGGATATGAATCTTATTCATGCTACTGCATTTCTTCCGGTTGTAAAAATGCTTTAAAATGCTCCTGTGATAGGTACACAGAATATTTTAAAGTGGTTTTAAACTTAAGGGAATGCAGTGAAGTGGCCTGTGTGCTCTTAAGAATCAGACTCTTATGTCTGAAGGGGATTGTTCTGTTGGCATCTGATAATATGTTCCAATTTATAGGGGATCTGATTTCCAGTGAGTATTGCGAGCTTAACTCTGTCAGCTGGCTGCACTTTTGGTATAGGGACAAGGTCATCATTCAGTGCTTGTAGCCTGAACAAGTAAAGCCTCTCCACTTCTGCTGCTGTCTTTGTCCTCCAGGAGACATGTGAAAGACTTTGCTAGAGTTTTTTTGGGTTTTTTTTCCAGTTCAATTTAGATCATTTCAGCATTTATTGCTCTTTCTGCTACTTAGATCAAGTGGCACTATGTGATCCAGCTTGCCTTCATACAATGGATGAACTTTCATCACACGTGTGGTATCTCCCACATTCTAATGAACTTCAGCAAATAAATGCTTATTTCCTAGTTGAACACAAGAATTAGATGCTTAATAACATGTATATTGGCAGTTTCATTTCATTGGCAGTTTTCAGTTCCTGAGGGCTTCGTGCTAAATCAAAGGAGTGATTCTAAAGTTCAATATGGTTAATTTGTCTCACAAAAAAAAGCATTTTTATAACGAAGTAGTAACTTCGTGATCTTTCTTTAGAAAATACAAATAAGTATGTGTATACAAAAAGGAGGAGCATCACCCTTTAAGAATTGCATGCAGCTTTTGAGTAAATTTTAAGCTGGTTTACTGCAAATGCTTTGTTTTATTGGCAGTGTGCAGTCATGGTGCTTAAAGGTGATCTAAGAAAGGCACAATATCTTTTATCTGATGAACTGATGAGGTTTGGGAAAAACTCCAAGCTTTCAAGCACACAAATATTTGCGTTGTGGGTTGGGATTTTTGTTGTTGTTTTTGTGTTTTGTGGGGTTTTCGAGTGTTACAGGAGCCTTAATGAGTGAGACAGACATGCTAAACTTCAGCAGACTTTCTGTTCTTTAGTTTAATTTTGCATTCTGGGCAGTGAACCATGCTGAAGCTGTTTCCACTTCACTGGTGCATGCCGGAAAAGTGTAACTGAGAGCTTATGTAGTTTTGAGCAGACACTGCAGTAAAATTCCCTTCTGACCCTTTTTGCCTTTCAGGCTTTTGCCAATCCTGCCAAGTCACCTAAAAGGCTGGATTAAAATTATCTCTCACAGTCAGAGCTGGTTAATCTGTGCTTGGTTTGTTTGTCTGGACAAGCAGAAGGTTCTCATTGGTGACTGGATATGCTTTTGACGTGTGCCATTGCCTTGTTTTAGGGCTTTCTTGTACCATAGATTTGACCACATATGAATGTGGTTCCATCCCTTCAACACACACAGAAAACAGGAGAAATGGCTCTTGCATCTCAAGCATTCCAGACCATAGCAACTGAGGGCCCAGTCTCTCGAGTAAGGAAGGTGGAAGCACAAAAAGAGCAAAACCAGGGCGAGAGTTGTATTTTCGTGCCCTGGCAACTCAAAACTGTCCCCAGATACAAAGATGTCTGGTTGGTGCCCTGCATGCCCTGACCTAGCCAGGCTGACGATCAGCAGCAGTGAAGCTGCAGAAGTACAGAGATCAGCACACCCTGTGCAAAGTCACCAGGCATCCTGTGGTCTGTGGAAGTCCATGCTGCTGTGATTTCATTGCTATTGCTGCTAGAGAAAAACTCACTCAAGTGTGTCAGCACATGCAGCAGTCATATTGTGCTTGCAGTGTAGACATGAGCTTGGAGAGCAGTGGAAAGATGCTGTCTCCACTGGTGTAAGGGAAACACCAAGCATGACTCACGTGACTTGGAGGGGGACTTTTTAAAAGGTGTGTAGTGATAGAACAAGGGGTGATGCTTTAAACTGAAAGAGGATGGGTGTAGATTAGATATTAAGAAGAAATTCTTTACTGCGAGGGTGATGAGGTACTGGAACAGGTTACCCAGAGAAGTTGTGGATGCCCCATCCCGTGAAGCGTTCAAGAGCCAGACTGGATGGAGCTTTGAGCAACCTGTAGTGGAAGACATCCCTGCCCATGGTGGAGAGATTGGAACTAGATGGTCTTTAAGGTCCTTTGCAACCCAAATTGTTCTATGGTTCTATGACTCCAGAATGTG
The DNA here is from genome assembly GCA_013397755.1 of Cnemophilus loriae. Taxonomy (NCBI): domain Eukaryota; kingdom Metazoa; phylum Chordata; class Aves; order Passeriformes; family Corvidae; genus Cnemophilus; species Cnemophilus loriae. Next base: position 1,082,709 of record VZTF01000890.1, read on the forward strand.
TTACAACAGCTCACCTTCAAAATGGGGACAAAACTTAAGGTAGATTAAAGGTAGGAATATCCATGTAGGCTTTCTTTATTGTTCTCATTCAGGGTGGTGATTCCATATTATATATTGTATAGGAGTTTATGACTGAATGGGCTAAACTCAGGCTTGGCTTTCACTTGTTAAGCTATTCTGAAACCTGAAACAGTTATACAAACAGAAGCAGTACTGCTGCAGCTGTTTAGTTATAAAGGTGGTTTACACCAGTGTAGTTTCTTCCTTTAAGAAGAGCAGAATAAGCTATCCTAAAATAAAGCATGATACAGATAAAATTGTTTCTACAACAGATAAACTGGAGAATCTGTGAGTACTTGGGAAACATTTTAAGAATTAGTCAAGGATTTAGACTAATTGTTTCCCAATTCTGTGAGTGGCTACTAAACTACAATAGTATACTTCTCCTCTAAAATGTTTATCTTACTTTAAAGTTTCAGATTTACATTCAAATAGCAGAAGTAGTGGTGTATTTTGTTCACTCACTTCTATCACTTGACTGTTTTGGTACACAGAGTACTTGTATCCAGAAAAAGTGAAGATGCATGTGACCATATATTAGATCTGCACTGGGTTACCATTTAATAACATGGAACATACATACAACATGTTGTCATTTTACACATTATAATACCATAAGCCATATTTGGTACATGAGCAAGGTTGTACTGTGCTAGGCACTGTATTGGCTCTGAGCAGAAAGCTGATTCTGTCCAATGAGCTTTCCATCTTAACAGAAATCAATGTAGATGGTACATATGGGAGTACAGAGAAGACAAGGACAAAGTATTTTTCTAAAGCCAGATGTCAGTTCTGACACAGATAATAAAATGCAGGAGAGAAGCACTAGCGACACAGGAGAGGCAGGATAAAGGAAAGCATGAAAAGACTTCCTGGAAAATCAGATATCTGGATGATAGCGGAAGGCTTCACAGAGTGATAGAAGCAGGAATCAGTGGCTCAGTAGTGTGTGAGGAATTATAGATAGAGTGAGGGTAAGAGATGGAAAGGCTTGAAACCAAACATAAATTTGATTCAAGAATGCATCTCTCAGAGAGAGCTGGTGATAGTGACAGGTTTAGGCTGTGATATTTGCCAAAGCCATTTGGGTGGAAGAGAACCCTATCAGAACTGGAGGAAATGATGTTGGAGTTGCTGAGATGTTTGGTACCGGATGCCTGAGAAAGGAAGAACTGTACAAACACTGTGTAAAAAAATACATTCAGGATGTGCTGTCTACCCCTCTGTGTTAACGTAGGCTAAAATAAGATGTGAATTTTCTGTTACTAACTACACTGCTTGCAGGTAGCTCTGTTTGGGAACAACAGACCCATTTTTCTATTTAGCTTAACCCTTTTCAAGTGAAACTGCAGAGAGGCGTGTTTCTGGTCTGGAAGAAAAGTATCCTCCTGCAGAACTGAGGAAATCAGGAGAGGCTATTAGGATAAGCTCTGTCTCAGCAAGAGCTTCACAGTAATCGAGATCTGTAGACGTAAATGCAGTGCATATCCAATCTGACAGCTAATGGTACAGGGATGAGCTGTGTCGTCCTCAGGCAAGAGGAGGCAAAATAAGCATTCCCTTTTACTGTGTTGTGCTTGAGCTGAAGGCTAGATATTGTGGATGTGCTGTCCAAAAGACAGGCCAAGCATTTACTGAGTGCTGAAAGGGAGTAGCCTGGAAGTAGTCATACGTGAATGTGTCATCAGTTTGGACACAGTTGAAACCGCAGATAAAATTTTCCAGGGGTAAGATGCAGAGGTAGAAAAGAAAATCTGGTCAGAGTATTGTATGTAACAGGACCATAGAACATGGGAGAGAGCATGAGTAAAGCAGGAGAAATAAGGTTTGGATAGAGTCATAAAATTATGGCTTTTGCATGTCTTGAGAGACAACATGAGCAATTGTATTAGTACTGTTGTAGTATTGTAAGGTCACATTAGTGATGCTGAATGCTATATGATTAATACTGCTATAATGTTTGTGTGATAAGGAATATCAGCAATCAGTGGTTATATTAGCACTCTAATCTTGGCAAACAATTGAGTTAACATCGTGTGTGAGAGTAATGAGACAAGAACCTTATGCTGTGTTTGATTGCTCAGTGCCTGCACTACTGCTCAGTTAGGGAAAAGTGCAGTTTTTCTTTTCTGATTCTGTGAAAGACTTCAGCTGTAATCAATGGGAATTTCTGCCCTCAAGAACCAAGCAATGTAGCACTGTTTTGTTACCCTGTGATTACATTAAATATTAAACTTTCCAAGAAATGAATAATCTATTAGTCAAATATAAACTATAAACATGGCATGAATTCACTACTCTGTCTGTTTCATTCAAAGCAGGTGTAAAGCTCCTGCTATTTTGGTGGGACAGCAGTTTGTACTCTGCTTGATCCCTGTGCTGGTGCACACAGCAGTAGAGTGTATGGTGTAGTCCAAGTTGTTACAGAGATGGTTGAGTTCCAGAAACAAGGCTGGAGCAGAAACAGAGGATTATGCGCAAGGAGACTCTCATCTTAGATGAACCTGTATTTCCTACTGGGTTTTGCCTTAACTTTGCAATAGTGATCAAGATCTGTTGAATACCCAGTGAGGAATGCTAGTGCCACGTTGCCTTACTGCTGTTTCTGATGGGCTTGGTGTAATTCAGTGCAATCACTGGCACTTGTAAGATATGACAATTTCATTCTTACTTTCCTTCCTATTTTTAATAACCTTTGCCCTGTTCTTCCTCAGCCTGCTACATCAGATTGGTTGTAGTCATAGGGCTTCTGGCTATGTTCTCCAGAGAGTTGTGTTCTAGTTTGGTTTTTAAAGATAAAAAGAGAGGCATTCAACCGCTTCCCTTTCTCGTTAATGGAGAAGTGTTCTCTTTTCTGAGCAGAGAGGTTTATGGTCCTTTCAGGAAACGTTGAGTTCACAAGACTTGCTTCTGGGAGCTTTTCAGCAGCTGGATCTCCTGTGCCTTTGTAAACCTTACAGAAAATATTTTAAATCAACTGCTTATCACAGAAATTCATGAGCTGTCAAGAAGCAGAATCCATTGGCTTTGGGAAAGCAGTTATTGATCTGGAAAAGCAGAATAATTGCAACAAGCAGTAATTAGTGAAATCAAATTTCACTCTACACTAACTGCCTTTGCATATTTATTATACTGCAGTTGTTGACTATTTCCCATGTAATTCTGTCACTGGTCTCCCATTAATAAAGCGGTTTTAAATACATTGGTAATAAACTGCTCAAGTCATTAAATTTCAGAATCCATTCCTCAGTCTTGCTTTGCAGAGGCATGGTAACTTGCTGTTAGTTTGTTTTCCCAAAACTTTTGCAAAACTTTGGCAGTGATTCCCACAGACTGTGGCAGTGGCACCATGTTACATCCCGAGATTTTCTGAGTCATGTTAAGATTCAGGAAACAACCATATAAATAGAGCTCTCCAAATAGTACCTTTACATCATCATCATCATGTGTTTCCAGTCGGAGGATAAATACTTCCTCATTCCAGTGGTGATATCACTTTTCCAGACCCTCTCTAAAACTAAATATAGTCATAGAAAGTGTCTCTGCACTTACAAACTAAAGTGGTTGAGTCATTTAGGGCCCTGGAGAATCAGAGAGGGTGTGCTGTGTCATACATCGCTGACAATAATACAGGGTGGCTTCACTGTCGTTAGTAAAAAAGGGAGGTGTGGTCTCGAAGCCAAAATCTAAGTCTGGAGGTCAGTGGTTCATTATGTACAGGCTGGCTTTGTACAGTGATTCTCTCTGTTTGTCCGTCAGTGGATCCTTAGACTTAAAAAATACTGCCTGTCAGTGGGACATTTGGGTACCTGACACCTTGAGGAAGTTGCAGATCCCCAGGCAGCTTCATGGCATGTCTGGCAATCAAGAAAAACTAAGGTTATGAGCTAAGCTCCACTGGCAGTAGCATTCCCTTTGAAGGAACTAGTGAGGAAGAAGAGGGATCCTTTGGGCCTGATTTCGATGATTGCTGACCCTGTGCAGTCATTTCATCACTCAAAACTCCTGAAGCAACTGTGCTGCAGTCTTCTGTGGTCAACTCTCAGATTCAGAATCATCAGAATCGGTGGCCAGTCCTGAAAGTGTTGACTTCTGATGTTCTCTTTCACTTAAAAAAAAGACACTGGGTAAATGGTATTACAGACAGAATAAAATAAAATCTGATCAAGAATTTAGGTCCTATACAAAAGTCAGTAGCATTCATTAGGTCAAAAGAACTAATGAAGGGTGTCTAAGGGTCATGTCAGTGAGCAAATCTCCTAACACCTAACTCATCCAGGGTTATAACTGCTCGTTCCCCTGCCTTAGATCTTCTCTTACTGACTGTGGTGGTGCCATGCTAGCTGTTCTTGTAGTGCAGTTCAACATCAGAAGGCAAACAGTAATCACTCTACACAGACATCACTTCAGACTGAAGGGATTGTTCCCTTCCAATTTTTGGATGTAGAAATATAGAAAGAACAGGATTGTTCAGGCCTGGCATTTGCCAGATGGCCAAGGGAGCTGATAATCTGGAGAGATCAGAGCTCTGCAAGACTGACAGCATGGCTGCCAAAGCCTGGGGAAGGAAGGCCTTGTTCCACACTGGACTTTTAATTGAGACAGACTGCAAGGACAGTTTTTCACTCTTAAAAGGAGGAGAGGGTTAAAAAGGACTTCCAATTCTGGCACAAAATCATCAGGCTAAACTAATCAGCATGCTTGTTTTTGTGTTGATATCCGGAATGCTTTTCTGCTCTGCTGCCTTTTCACAAAAATACTGGTGTTTGAGGACTAGGGAAAAAAAAAGGCATGCCAGGTGAGCAGAGAGCATGTTTCCTTGTCATATGCTTTCCAACTAGGAATGCCAAGATCTCTCTTTATATCTGACTTTCCACAGATTTCTAAATAGTACTTAACTACAAGATTTTTGGCTGGTATTTTGCGAGAATTAAATCCTCCTTTGAAAAAGGAAGAAGTCATCTGAAGCTTCAAGAAGGAAACTTCACAGAAAAGTACAGCTCTCAATCTACCTGTAAGCCTCAAAAGGAGCACCTTTTCGCTGCAGCATGCCTTGCAGTCCCTTCAGACAGTGGATTCCAAATGAAGGCAGAAGCTCCAAGTGTGTCTGGGAGGCCCCAAATGTGTCTGGGAGGAGTGGTTATCTCGGAGTCTAGCTGATGTTTGGGATAGTGAGCTGGGCAGAGTGTGATATAACACCAAATGCAAGTCCTCTAATCAGAAGAATTGGAGAAACCCACTGCCCTAAGGCCTTTTTTTTAATATCAGAGGGTTGTATTCTTCTAATCATATGGTCAGATAATCTGAATGTACAGAAGTGGTAGGCTGCTTGTGAAGTTTTGCACCTTAGCTTGCAAGGACAAATATTTGTGGGACAGACAACTGGCAGGTGCTGCTTAAGTCTTCAGAATTATGGAATCATTTAGTTTGGAAAAGATGTTTTAAGATCGTTGAGTCCAATCATTAGCTTAATTCCACTACTAAGCTGTGTCCCTAAGTGCCACATCTACAGATCTTAAAAAACCTCCACGGATGGTGGCTCAACCACATCTCTGGACAGCCTGTCACAGTTCTTGAAACCCTTTTGGTGAAGAAACTTTATCCTAATTTCCAGCCTAAACCTACCCCGGTGCAACTTGAGGCCATTTCCTCTTGTCCTTTCTAGCAAGAACCAAATGCATCCTGCAGTTACAATTTGTGCTTTGGTGAATTCCATCCAGTTTGAATCCCTGTGATAATTCATTTGGATCTGGCAAATACATATTAGGTAAAGCATATGTTCTGATTTATCAGGGCATTTCTGATCTCTGATTATTTTTTTTCCACAGACAGTGGGGGCTCAATCACCAATTTCTTAAATGTTGGCTTTTCAGTGCTGAAAGGTGCCTCTTGTCAAGCTGCACAAAGAAGTGCTGCCTGTGCTAGCTGAGTCAAGGGAGGGAATTGTACTCTTGCTGTCATTATGAGGAAGCTTGTAGGTGGTAATTTTTCAAACCAGAATTTGGCATTGTAAAACTAATATTTTTTCCCTGAAACAAAAAGACTGTGGCTGCTGCTGGGCACGGCAATTTGATCTCTCTGAGACCCAGTAGGAAACAAGTTGGGAAAAAGCAAACAGCGGTGTCTGCCTACGGTTCGCTCTTGCTTACAGAAGCCTTCCCAATATTGGTGTGTTATCTCGGTATTGCAGGGAGAGTGTCCTTCTCCCCAGCCTTCAGGTTACTCTGTCTCTATCAGTAACCAGTCTTTGTGCTGCATGAAGAGATCTACTGTGTGTAAGGCATCATCTTAGCACTTCAGGCACAGAGAGGCCGGAAAAGCTTCTTGTGAATTGCCAAGAAGTACTCTGCTATAGGGACAACAGAGGGAAATTAATGTTAGTGTAAATTCAGCATTGATGTGTTCAGCTCAGTCTCACAGGGAAGAAATGTTTATTGTGTCCTTGCCGGTGCCCTTGCCCTCTGACCCAGGGAACACCGTAACTGAGGGCTGCTCTGCGCTGATGTCTGATCTGTGTCCAGAAGGGATTCGAGGAGGGTGGCATTAATTTCTTCTATCTCATTAAGCTAAATCAGGCTGTGCTTACAGCTTTTGCATTTCAGCGCGTGGCATTCCACCGGTATGTACCTTCTCTGTTTCCAAGACACCCCTCGTAAAAGGAGACAGCATCTGGCATGAGCTCAGGGAACACGAATATTTAAGACTCTCATAGTTAGCCCTGTTTCTTTTGGTGTTTGTTCTTTGGAAGCTTTTGTAGGATGCAGGGACTGGCAGGATGTGGAAGCATATGATGTGGTCAGCCCTGGATTATGCTGTCTTTTGTAAAGTGTTTTAGCCTTGAGTGGCATTAATTCTCTTGCCTCTCCTGGCTGTAAGGTGCAGGGAGATTAGCCACAGACCAGACCAGATTCAGGTCAGTGATCTAAACAAGTTTGTTATTTATTTACCTGTAGCATCCACAGGCACCTTTCAAGGCCAAAACAAGAGTATTTGAAGGGTGTAAACATATGTATACACACATGTATCTTCCTCTGAGAGTTTATGACCATACTGGGCACAGAGATAGGCCAGGAAGAAATTGTGAATTAAACAAAATTGCCTAAATTTTGGCACAGAAGCACATATCCTGATGCTGGAAGATGGAAATACCAGGAAACTTTGCAGCCATTTTTGTGGCAGAGTTTTATCATTGGAGCATTTTTGGAGCAGCACATTTGAAAGAGTCTATGGAGTGGAGCACTACTAAACTGCTTACCACCTCATATCCGTGCAGACAATATGTGCTAAATCATCAGGAAATATCTTCTGTCTGTATTTCCAACTGGAGCAGCATCAGCATGAGCCCTGCACGCTTCCAGCAAGAGACTGCTGCGAGCAAACCACAGAAGAAAACAGCTAGAGAGCCTCTTTCTCCTTGCAGTTTTTAGGGAAAATCTTTTGTTTAAACAAAGAGAACAGAGCCAGTAGTGCCTGGAAGGACGCAGGCTTCCTGCTGAGATGTAAATCACTTTCGATTCTTGTCTGGAAGATACATTCTGGGAACAGAAATAAGTGACTGAAAAAGAGCTGTGGGATGGGAAGAGTAATTGGTGACAACCTTTAACATGGTGTAGGAGAGTTGTAGCTCTGAAGGGAAGAAGTTTCTTGTCCCGTTTCTGAAGGGGCGTGATCTCCTTGCACTTGACCCAAGATAGAAAAAACAAGTTAAAAGCCTTGCCTTTGGCTGGCATTTTTGGGTTACCAACTATTATAAGTGCACTGTGTTAGCACATGGGAGTCCAAGGTGAACTCGGTATACCCTGTAAACATGGAACAAGAAAGTAGCTCCCTCGTCAGATGGCTCACAGCCTTATTTGTCATGTTTCTGTGTTGTTTCCGAGATGACTTTCTTGCCAGTGGTGTTGTATGAAAACCCTGTGCAAATGTTTGGGAGACACGCATGTAGTGGGCTGAGATGCAGAAACAGCAAATGGGAGGAGCAAAGAGGGAGTGAAAATTTTCTAGTTTTTCTTGCTTTCTTTTCTCCCCATCCCAAGGAGAGCTCAGAAGGTTTCAGTTATCGATGATGATGATGACAGTAGTGAGTCACCACTTCTTCAGGCAGATGTGGAAACTTTCCATATGACGGAATTTCTAAAAGTAGCAGTCCTGCCAGGGGTCCACTGGTGGAGGAAGCTGCCACTTGGGGCAGGATATTTTTGGCAAGCACGAGCATGTGTGGTGCTGGTTCCCTGGATGAGCTGGGCTGATGCTGTGTGGCTGGTGGGTGCTTCCATAATCCTTAGTGTAGTCAGTGCAGGTAGTAACATCAGTAAAGACAGAGTAGCGTGCGCTTATTCCACTCAGGTAGCAGGTAGTTGATACGTATCCGGGTCCCTAAGAAGGCTTGTACCCTTGTTGCTCCGTGTGATGGAGTCTGCTGTAACTTCTTCAGCTGATGATTCCAAAGCCTGCATGGAGGTGGCCCTGTGGAGTCCAATTACACTTTTGCTGTGTAGGCACACCAAGAGGATGTAGACACACGGGAGGGTGCAGGTGTGGTGGTGGTAGAGAGAGGCTACAGCAGCAGGAATGGGAGAGGTGGTGGAAAGCTTCTGTTGTTCTGCCTCTCTTACTAGGTAGGATAAAATTAACTTAAGAACAACTGTGTTTGGTGCAGAGCCTGCCTGTGGATATATTTTGGAAACCCTGATATTTTTCTGCCTAGAGCAGAGTAAAAAAGCTTTGAAATGTAAATATATGCCCTGTCCTTTCTTTTCACTTTATTCTCTTGTACTAGTTGGCAAATTTTTTTACTGACAGTATGAAGCTGGAGTAGACCTTGACTCCTTAGTGTAAATAAGGAGTAATCCCAAGGAAGTCATTGGCATTTTCCTGGTATCTGAGGATTCTAAGGGGCTAATTACAAAAGGTGTTTGTATCTTAGGTTGGTCTTGAAGGGAATGGCCTAATTCTTGACACCTTTTGCCAGTGTGATACTGGGGAAGATGCAGTCGTGTGACCAAGGAGACAGTAAAGGAAAGGGACTTGACCTTGGATTGGTACTGCGAGTGCCAGACTTCTTGAAACATCAGTTGCTTTACAAAAAAAAAATCTTACTGTCTTTGCAAGTGGAATTGAGCTGCCTGAGGGATGTTTTAGCTATGTAGCAAGTTACAAACTTTCTTAACTTCAGGGCAGGACTCTGTCCTGGTTTTAGGAATGTTCCCACACAACAGCTGCTGGCTCCACTTTAAATAACCTTCTCTGTTCCCTAAAATGAGATGTTTCTTTATTCATTTTTGTCATAACTCGTGAAAAAAAGCTGCAAGCCAATAAACCACAGAGGTTTAAGATGCCTCAGACTAGGATGAATCAGAGTTTTCAAGTTTCGTAGAACATGCTCTTTTCAGTGACTCAGAAGTCCGTCTCATCCTTTCCTGAGGCTCAGGATCATGCTGGGTTTGGCAAAAAGTTTGTCATCATGATCAGTGTTTCACATGAATGTTCATGTGACCAAATGACATGAGGAGCTGAAGTTTCAAGATCAAAAAACAAGAAGTAAGACTCAAAGTGATTTCCTCCCCCCCAGTATTTAACTTGACTTGATCTTTTGCAGTCAACTGAAGTCCCGCTGACCTATTTCTGTGCCCCTAACAGTATGCTAAAAGATTAGATGCAGGTGAAAGATAGTTAGAGAAGAGCCAACTAAATTCTTCCTGCCCCTGGTGTCAGTCATCACTAAATAACCACTAAACTTAAAGTAGTGCCTTTAAAGGATGGAAAATGCTGGGTTCATCCAGTGCATATACAGAGGCTTTGCATGACAGATAATTGTTGCAATGGAGAAGCAACAGTGATGGAGTCAGCAAGGGAGCTACCCCTCCCCATCCTCTGACATCTGTTGAAGTCCCATCTCAATGCCCTTCTGCTCTTTTTGTTCGGAGCATGTGAGCTCCAGGCCCGGCAGGCATGTTTGTAATTAACGTTTCCAACGTCATCCTGATGCTGCTTGCTGTGCCGTGGAAAACACGTGTTCCCATGAAGCTGGGCTGTCATGTGGGCTGCTCAGGGGTAGCGCTGAACTTTCACCAGGCTTCTGCATTATAAGCTGGTCTCTGTGCAGAGTAATAAAACCAAGCCTTGCTGGAGAAATGGGTGAGCTGGGATTGTTAGGGTAAAAGCAGGTTTGAAGAGGGAAGGGCATCGGCCTGCCAAGCTGATCCATGAATGGAGTTTACCAGGATTCTTAATGCTGTGAAAAGTGAAATAACTACAAAAATATGGTTCTGTAAAACAGTGCTTATGTGCTAGGGAAGTAAATCTCCTGAGACAGGGTAAAGGAAGAGAATGTTTACAGCCTTCCTATTCAGTAGGCTTCATGAATTTTGTCTGCTGCCTTTTTTGTATGCCTATTCATTGCCAGAACCTGTTAGAGCACTCAGAGCTGCAAGTGAGGCAATGGGTACCCGAATTAAGTCCCTGAAACTAGCAGTCACCTAGCAATCAGGCATAAAAGGATTACATTGAATATACCCATTGGGTCATACCAGTGTTCCTGGATTCTTCTTCATCAGTGCCCAGAAGATGATCAGGGAAAGCACGGAAGCCTGGCCTCTGTCTGCAGTCTGCTCCCTTGCACATTCCTGCATCCATCATCCTTGTATTGGGGATGTTAGGAGAAGCATCTTTGCCTGTTCCCTGTACTGTTTGTTTATGGACCTATTGTCCCTGGATTTGTCTAATCCCTTTCTGAACCTGCTGATACTGTCTGCCTGTGGCAGATGTTCCAGGTCATCACTGTGGCAACAAATGCCAGAAATTCACTACTGTCTCACTAGAAATGTATCTTCTTTTATTAATTATAAATTATTTCATGCTAGTTTCAGTGAATTCTTCCCACAGCTAATAATACTGAATTTAGTTAAAAACAGTCCTATAAGTACCTTGTCCACAGACTTCATAATTTTTTAAACTTTGATCGTATTTCCCATCAGGCTTACCCTTTTTAAGCTGAAGACTCATGGACTCTCCAGTCTTGCTTGGTAAAGCAGCTCCTCTGTCCCCTTAAACATTGCAGTTGCCTGTGTATGTACCTTTTCCATGTCCACTTTGTCCTTTAAATACAGAAACCAGAAATGCCTCCAGTGCTCGGAACGCCTTTATGCGGATTGAACTTGGAAGATGGAACCACAGACCTGCAGAATTCACTGCACGCAAGAGCTACTACAGATGGCAGTTTGAAAATCCACTGGGCATAGAGATGGGAAATATGTTTGTAAAACACTGTTACAAACTGCTGTCATTATTTTATATTTGATGTTAAGTACTATAAATATTCATGGCACATCTCAGAAAAACAGAGGTAGGGTGGGTCGGAATAACACAGCGCTACGTCGTGCTTTGTGAACAGAATGGTTTACCACATGGTCCCAACCCTGCACGCATTTCCAGCTGTAGTGTTGCTGAGAACAATCACATGAATTTGCAGGAACTGTTCATGGCAGCAAGCAGCATTGTGGGCTCTGAACCCATGATGCCTGTACGTGCACGTACGTACATACGTGCTTATATAGTCAAGGGCCTTTTTTAAGCCATGTTGTATTTTTCCAATGTAAATGTCAGTGCCTTAAGAATGCAGAGTTGAAGGTTAGCTGAATTGTATAGAATGATGACAGGAATTTCCCCTTTGTCTATATAACTGATAACTGACTGAGGTAATATTTTACACAGCCTAAGGTTAGGAATGGATCTGAAGGTCCCTAAAAATCCTTACCCATATGGTCAAGCTTAAATCTGGTGATCTGTTTTGTAGTGAGAATTTTTTTTGCTAAGCTCTGTTGTGCAGTTGTTCCCTGCAGATGGAGGGTTAACCCTGAAGGGGAGACTGTGTAGTAAGAAGTGGTGCATTTTTGGCATCACCCGCTGCAACAGTGAAGGAATATCCCATATTCTTGCTGTGTTATCAGCTTCATGTGAATTTTAACCACTTTGTACTCTAAATGTTGTTTTTATGCTTTCAGCCTGGTTACTTGCATCTTGGTTTTAGTAGATAGTTTCTTGAAAGCCTTAGAGACTGCTGCTCTTGCCAGAGATCAGTTGAGAAGTTTTACCTTATTGATCCATGCTTCAAGGATATCCATGGATATATTAAGTTTGATTTACTAATGGGTGGGGAGAAACTGAAAGAAGCATTACTTGTTGGCTTTTGCAGTCCTTTGTGCATAAGGTGAAATGACAATATACATAAATTTGAATTTCATTTTCTATGACAGTAACAGGAAAACTAATTTACAGTCAACATTTTGTCCGCTAAGCTTTGTCTTATGAATCTGATATCCAGTGTTTAAAAAAAAAAAAACCAAAGCATTTTCTAGGATAAATACGGTTACTTTGGCATCTCTTTCCTTCATTTTTCTGCCTTTTCCCACTTCATTATGGATGATAATCCATCCAAAAATCTAGAATGGCTTTGTGGTGCAGCTGTACTCCACGTATAAGCAGTTTGGCTGCCTTCCCAAAATGGCACTTTTCAACCATGACTGCCATAAAAGCTGCTAGCAAGGATTCTAACCATACTGATGTGTTTCAATCAGCTTCATTATATTTTTAAGTCAGGTCACATTCAAGAATATTCCTGGCCTCTGGCTACACAGTACAGTAACACTTTGAAATTTCATCTCTTGAGACATCAGCTGTCATTTTCGAGTCATTGAGAAATGTGTTTGATGATACCTACCCACTCCTTGGTGAAACATTTGCTCCTAGGACCATCTGCCCCTTTAATAGAGTTGTCATTTCAGCATCGCTGCAATTTCTGCAGCAGCTGCCCATTGGTAATAAGTCAGATGTGGGGATGTCACAGAGGAGAACAGCAGAGCCTGACTGTGGAGCTGTTGTTGCCTTCAGCTCACTCTGTCAGAACATCATTTCCCCAATTAATGAAATTCCTGTTGTGTGTTCTGCCCCATCCATCCTTCAGATTTCTTCTTGATCCGTCTCCAGGCAGAGGGAAGTCATGCGGTAGCTCAGACCAGATGCCTTTTTCATGGCCTCCACTTACAGTAAGCATCTTTCTGTGCCTGCTTTAGCTTGGCTCAGCTAATTCAAATTAAAACATTGGCAAAGATACGAGAATTTGCTGTTTCACATGGATTAGCATTTTTAAGTTCTTTTTTTAGGCTTGAGCTTGAACTGATAATCTCAGTTTATTCTTAGACTTGCCAGACATCTGCTTTCCAGCTGTCCAAACGAGCATCCTACAGAACCCCTGCAAATCTGAGCTGTCCAGTTCGCAGCACCCCAACACTACTGAGCCCAGCAGTGACTCCCACAGGGCATGAGGGACTGGCACCAATGCTGTGTGCTTTGGGACGCAGGCGTCTTCTTCAGCCTGTGTGAAAAACCTGTGCTTTTGAAAACAAGACCAGTGTGAGTGACTTTCAACAGCGTTTCTCTTACAAGTGTCCTCTGTTAGCAGGGACAAACATGCCAAATGAGATGTTACGAAATAATGTGGTGTAGGAAGGGTCATTCCAATAGTTTGCCCATTACTCTGAGATCTGGGAGATGCAAATTAACTTTTCTGTTTTGCTACTGATTTTCTGCCTCCCTTTTTAGTGGAGGTCTGTCTTAATCGATTAACTTTAGACGGTCTCTGTTTAGACATCTGGTCTAAAAGTTACTTATCTAGTTTTGGCTGGTTACCAAGGTGCTCTGTAAATGGTGGAAAGACAGGCACCATCCTAAAATGTGTGCCTAAGTTAGTTAAGGTAAATAGCCTCGTGGTGATGTGTATTTATTTATGTTGGGAAGTCCCAGATTATTATTTTAGACTAGATGCTTAACTTTGTGATGATAGAAAGGAGCAGAAATGAATCCAGGGCTTGTAGTCTCTCTGTGCCTCTTTTCACAGGCTGTAGAAGTCATTAATGATTATCTGGTGTTTCACAGGATGTTGTGGTTGGTAAAGATGAAAGTGCCCAGAGATTTTATAAGTAACTAAGTTACGCAAAAGGGAAATGTGCCCGTGGGTAGGCAGAGGTGGCCTAAATGAAGAGGTGGCCTAAATGAAGACAGTGGCTTCTTTTGAATGGGAAATAAAAGAAGAGAACTTTTATCCTCTTCCTAAATAGCTAGCTTTTTGAAATGTATAAAGCCAAAAGCATAAGCAGCTTTTGTGGCAATCTTGGCTCCATTTTCTGCTCCTCTACACTTGAAGTCTTTCACAGATATATATATATATTTCTGTACATACACTCTGTTCACAAATCGTCTGCCTTCACTCAGGTGTTGGGAGTGAATGAATTCCTTCTTTCTTTTTTTTTTTCTTCTGTTCTTTCCCTTCTCTGATGTGAGTGCTGGTTTTGGGGGCTAAGAAGATAAATTTCAACAGCAGTCTCTTGATTCTCTGATGGGTGATTTAGTTGCAGACAGACTCCAGATACAACTTTCTTTGATTTCTCTTTTTCTTTCTGTTCTTGTGTATAGGCATGTGGAAGGCTCTGAGGAGCTCTGTGCACATTGTTGGGTTGCTTTGCCCGGGACTTCTGTCTGCTCTTTGGGCCTTTGCCTCATCCTCCAGGCAGAAAAAGGTCAGCAATGGCCTTTATGGTTGAATGAGTCATTGTGTATCAACAGAATAGACTGCTAGGCAGAAGTGCTGCATTCTTCCAACCCTTTTGGGATTGTAATAACCCTTCCTGCGAGAGAATCTCACACCCTGGTCTTCTGGGGTTTGTGAAACAGACACTGTTGTCTATCTTTCTTGTGGGAGCATGGTCAAGTTCATTGTGCCCAGCTGTCAGGGGAATCTCCGTGGCTGCAGCTGGCCACATGAGCAGAAGATGGGTTGCCCCATGGGACACCGAGCACTTGGTGCACTCTGCACAATGGTGGGAGTTGTGAGGCTCTCAGGCTTCGTGTTTGGTCTCACTCAGCCCACCAGGGCAGCAATGAAGATACCCCACCAGGTGGTTTAGCTCAGTACCCACCACTGAAAGGAGTGTGAATGCATTACAGCATCACCTCGTGGGTTTTGGCTATGTGTTTCATGCCCCCTGGAAAGTCTTCAAGGAAGTTGCAGTGTGTGAGGCCTCACGTGCCAGGTAAGACCTGCTTAGTCACAATGAGTTGCTTTTTCCTTCTAGGTCAGATTCATGTTGGTTTAGCAGAAACGGACCCACTAGAGCCAGATGCTGTATTCCTTAACACCTCTGAGGTACTGTTTGAAAACCAGTTCACCAGTCTGGAGAAAAACAGTCTGTTCCTTTTAGTGTGAGATACAATGTGTAAATGATGGATGGGTTTTTGCTCGCATTATCCACTTTCATCACAAAAATTATTTTGTTAAAAATTTCCTGGTTGACTTTGGAAGCCACCAAAGACTCAGGCTTGTGTATTTGCACAGCTCTACCCCCAGCATGGATGATAGGAACTGCTGAAAACATTTTCCCCACTCCTTTGTGGCTGCACTTAGTGAGGAAACCGGGGAAAGGAGTAAAGACTTAAATGCTTTTCCCTAGAAACCTGCTGTGCTGGCTTTCAGTTGTGATACCAACACATCACTTCCCACCAGGCAGTTTGCACGTCGTGCTGTCTTTGATCCCCTCAGCGCTACTGCCTTCCTCACTGTGAACAGGACATGTGGCACTCCTCGTGTACGCCGAGGTACGTTCCAGGTGGCACATCACCGCCTCGTGCTGTGAGATGGGAAGAGAAGAGCCTTTTCCCTTGTAGGTGCACATTGTGCTGGTGTTGCAAGAGCTGCCTTTAGGGAGGCTGGCAGGTGTTGTGGCACTCGCACAGCTGGGGTTGTTTTGAAGCTGCGTGCGGTGCGCGTGATACCTTTGTGGGTGTGTGACTGTTAGGTGCTTTGCACTTCATCGTCCTCTAGAGAGCTGCCCCTTGCAAAACAAAACCCTGTGGCACGCCGGGTGAGTTGGCAGTTTGGTGTGAGTTGAAGAAAGCCTGATGTTTTTTTTAACTCGTTCCGCTTTGCATCTCAATCAGATGCACACACGAATGTTCATTAAGGGACACTTTGAGCTCTTTTTGTCATTAAAGTTGTAGATTATGACCTGGTCTGATCTCACAGTGTACCTGTACCTCCACTATGTTTACCCGTTTCACTCTATTTTGTTATAGCAGTGCTGAATCTTTATCTGGGACATGGAGATGGACGTGAATGTGGACTCTGAGCCCTGAGATACGCTCCCATTTCTCTCACTGAATGCTCGCGGATCTCGCATTTTGGCATCTGTCCACAGATTGAAACCCTGTCTGGCCTGCTGTGACCCTGTAATTGCATAAATCAGCCCTAGCATTTGGCTTCTGATTGTCATTTTTTGTGTTACTGTGTATTGTATTCCTAATACAGTGATGTGTAAGGAGACAAGAGTTCCTGAAAGAGGACTTAGGTCAAGCTGAAAAAAACTGCTGTTAAATAACATTGATTTTGTTTTATATAACTAGGACTCTTTTTGAAGTCCTTCTTTAAATATTTAGTGATACTTTTTCTTCTTTAACTCAAGGGTCAGTGTCTCGTGTTGGCCGATGGTGTGGGTTCCCTTGCCAGCATACAGAGGTTGCCAATTGTTTCTTTTCATCTTACTAGGGTTGGCTTTCCACTGTGTCTGTAAGCAGGGCTTGATTATTGTGTCCAGATGATGGTCGAGCTCCCTGCAGCTAGACACTGCTCACTGACTTCCTCTAACAAGCTTTGCCGGCTGGGATACTCTTAAGCTCTTCTTGCATTACTCAGGATGGGTCAGGGAAAGGCCATGTGTTGGCACAGTTTTTGGTTTCCTGCTTATATATCTTCTCTGCTCACTACCTTGTGTATTGCTCAGCTTCTCTGCATTCTGAATCTAAATCCCTTCCTGGTCAGAAAAACCGCATTTTCTAGAAAAGAGTGAAACATCAGTCTCGTGTCCCCCTCCTGTTGTGTCCTGTCCCCCCAGTCTGCCTTTTTTTTTGTGTCCTGAGATGCCCACTTCATCGTCATAACACGTTCTGTTTATTGCACATTATACCTGCAAAGATAAAGACATGCACTGCTGAACAGTCATCGCTTTCTATTCATGAACTAATAAAACCTGATTTTCACTTTCTTTTTCCTCTGTGGAGATATAGAATGTATAAAAAAGTCACCAGGAGTCAGATGGACAAACATATTTGCCTGCGAATAAATGTACACTAAATGAAATCCCATGAGCTTTGTTTCCTTATGCAATTAGCCTAAAATGAGTCTGTAGCCAATGCCATCTCACTCTGTTTTACGGAAAAAAATACGGAGAATTGAACCTCTGAAGCTTTCTGCTACTCAAGCTAGTTTGCAGATTGTTCACAAGCTATTATGAAATGGGAGCTTTATCCCCCCCTCCTGTGCTATTCTGTTAGTTTTTTCAGTCTCTGATTCATGTTTTCAATGGATAAACCTTAGGGATTTGAATGAATGAAACTTTACTAAAAAATCTGCCATATAACTCAATAGTAGATGCAGAAATTTTTATCCCATATATTCTCAGTAGGATTGGCAAAAGACCCAAACCAACAAAAATCAATGAAACACCCCAAAACAAACAGACCTTCCCCCCCCAAAAAAAGAAAAAACGCTCCAAAATCTTATATCAGATACTGTAAGTTTATTTAATTGTAAATTGAAAAAATTTCTAGGATCTATGCTTTCAAGATGTTACTGATTGCTGTCTCCAGCATCAGGCACAGAAGGGGAATACAGCTTTTGCTGCGTAGACACCAGCCTCACTGGTTTTAAGGGTCCAACATGAAAAATGGCTCAGTGTAATAATTTATTATGAAATTTGGGTTTCATGTAGTTAAAACCTGCCTAGAAGCCCAGCATGACATCAGCGATAATTTAATTGCATGCCAAGAGCTTGTATGCATTGACAGGATCTGGCTTCCAAGACAAACGAGTATTTGAAGCACCTTCTCAAGGTGGGCCAGGCACACCTGGGTGTTCCCCAGGAGTCTCCCACACCTGCCTCCTCTGGGCCTCTCAGACATTCAGGTGGCAAAGAGTCAGCTGCCCTTTCTCAGTGCTCTGCTCACTAATGGCAGGGCGAAAGCTTTGTCCCCTTTCTACAGCCACTTGCATTTGTATGCGCTGAAGTGGTGAGTGAAGGCTTGAGCCTGTCTGGCCTGGCTGCACAGAAGCCGTGCACAGCCAAAATTCACATTTGTGTGCACTGGATTTCTCCTTACTGTCACCTCTTTTGATCCCACTGTGAAGTGACAGTAGAGAGGGGCAAATGGGGACAAGCAGTTCTTGCAGAGGGAAGTAAAGAGAAGAAGCTGTGAGTGATTTTATGTGGAAAATTGAATTAAGCCCTAGTGAGGCAATTCGAGCAGGGTCTTGTCCAAGGTGGAGGAAGGCAACCACTCCTGGTCCCCTGCCTCTGTGACACTTGGGAATCATGTTTTTTCCCAAGGAGATTTTGAGTGTGTTATGCAGGGGTGATCTTCCTTGTGAGCTTCAGTGGAAATGTCAGAGGTCTTGCAGTGGTAAATGAATAGCCACAGAGGATGGAGGGGCTGCCCAGCTCCCTTTGCTAAAAGTGCCTGATCCTATTGAAATGTTTTATAGGGAGACAAAGCCCAGCACAACAGACAGGACTTAATTGCATAGTTTCTTTGGGGGAAACAAGAAGTGCTTCCAGTGCAGGTCTAGTCCCTTAAAGGGACTGCAGAATACTGGCTGAGAAGCCTTAGCCCAACTCAGCCAGTGAGAAGTCGTCTCTGGTCATTCAGGGAGGCAGTCAAAATCATTTCAGTTTTAATTGGATATAGCATTCCTCTCCCTTTCCTAGACAGCATCAGGGGCTCCTGCACCTGCAGACTGGCCGTGTCGGTGTTCTGTGGTTGACACAGATATCTGGCACTCAGACCCCAGCGTCATCAGCGTGTGTGGAAACATTCCTGCAGCAAAGCCACGCCAGGCTGCCTGTGCCTGCCTTACTAATGTGATCAGCCTTTTGTAATCCAGGTGTACCCCGTGCTCCTCCTGCTGCTATAGGCTGAGGTCTTTTCCAGCCAATTACAGCAACTGGGTGTGAATTTGTGTCCTGTGTAAGCCCTTCACACAAGAGTTGGAGGTTGGTTTGCTGCCTTTGCCGTTTTGGCTCAGGAGGCAGTGGAGTTGAGACTCCAACCAGTGTCACTAGCTGTATGTCCCACTGCATGCTTCCACACCTGAGTGAACAGGGTTTCCTTGGCAGAGGGGGAGTGGTCTGAGATGAAAACTGCTTGCAGTGTGCAATGGAGGTACCTGTAGCTGCCCCCTTGGACAATCACAGGCATGCTCTGCACTCTGGAGTTTCGACATCTTCCTGGGAGTAGTGAAGCGTGCTGGATTCACACCTATTAGATACCTGATCAGAAAAGCTTGTCCTGTTGTACTTCTGGAGAGCAAGGATGGCAGTGCCTCCACCTGTGCACAAGAGCAGCTCTGTAAAAAGCTGTCTGGAGATGGGCAGGACACAGTCCTTGCAGAGACCTTTTCTGTAACCACAGTCAATAAAATTAATTTTTTTTTAGGCAGAAACCACCAACATTTTCTTGAATATTCGCTGTAGAGAAAGCAGTAACATTCTCATGTACTGTTTTAGCTGGAGGGAATAAACCAGTCTGTCTAGCAATTAGAAAGGAAAGCTGAAAGATACTGTGTTTTCATACAGTTAGATGGGAAAATTGGACTGCAGAGCTTTGCTCTTCGTTTCTGCAGCCACCCTCTGTCCTCTGTATTGGATCCCTTCCAAATACCCTGTGCTTGGCAGGACAGCACAAACAAGTGAATTAAAAAAATCACATAACTTAAAAAATTTGCCAAGCTAAGGTAGCAGCAATTTCGCTGTTTACATATCTGCATGGGAGTAGTTATTAATCACACTGTGCATGTGGTTCATTTGTTTCCTCCTGGGAAGGGCTGTTTTCGTGCCAATAATTGCTTCCATATGAGAGCTGGAGGTGTGTTGCTCTGCTCTTGTCACTGTGAAAGGATGTGCAGGAAGGCTAAGCCTGTGGTGGATACTTGCTGTGAATTACAGGTCTTGCTTGCATCCTTCTAGCTTTTTTCAGTGATTAGTGAAATTGTCCAAGGCTTTTTGGGAGAAAAAAAAAAAGTCTTGTTTAAGTTACAGGTGGTATTAAACTTTTGCTTTTCTCTAATCAGTCCTTTATTCACTTTCTATATCTTGTGTAGTATTGTCACCTTTTTTCCTAGCTTTGTGCAATAATGCCAGAAGTCAGAAAGCCAGCTTCTTTCTTGCCTTCTTCCCTTCTCTGAAATTAATGTTTCGTTGCCTGCCCTCAGATTTTCTGGGCAACTGACTCAACTAAGGACCAGATGTGAATGAATAAAGGTGTGTTGCAGCCCGATACTCCGTCTGGGTGTGTTCACTGCTTGTGGTGCCTTGAAGGGTTATTTGCACGGCAGTGAAATGTCTTCAGTAACACAGTGAACACGCACACTGGGAATGCTGGCTTTCTGGAAATGGAGGGATGCACTAGAGTCTTTTCTGACATAGAAGAGCAAGAGATGAGCTGGGATATGGCATCGCTTCCCCTCAGCACCATATTGTGAGCAGGTGACCAGATTTCTGTGTTTTGTCAGTTCCCACTGTGGAAAGGATAATTTTAGATGAGCCAAACCAAAGATGACAACAACAGAAGCTCTGAACCATACAGTTGGAGAACGAAATACTCTCTGTAGACTTAGGAGGGCCAGTTTTGTTGCAAACAAACAACACAAATTTTTTCCAAAGGATGACCCAACTGGCTGTGACTCAGAAGGGAACTATCCAAATTTCTGTGAAGCCCAGCTCCTTTCTGGTGTCACCGAGCCAACTGAAACCTGCTGTGTTGTAAAAACACTGGCTTCAGCACAGGCGTGTGCTTTGTTCACCCTTGAATATTGTAGCATTAAAAACAGTTTTTTTAAAGGAAAGCCACACCTATAGTATTGTTAAGGCTTGTCCAAGGTAAAGCAATTTGTATTGCTGTGATGACATCCTACAGAATTGGAAAACTCCTCTGTCAAATGTGCTACTGTAGTGCAAAACAGAGCTTGCAAGCAGAGAGGCTGTTCCAGCATGTTGCCACATTTTATGTCCTGTCAGGCCTAAAGGACAAATACAAGCTGCACAGTTTAGAAAAAACATTTTTGAAGCTAAACACATTTGCAGTGAACAAAAACCTGACTTAAGGAATCTAAATATGCAGGCAGCTTACAGAATTCATGCAGGATTTTTGCAGCACATACAAGAAATGTTTAAAGACCAAGCAATGTGTTGTCTCCTGGTACTCTGGAGTTTCTGGAGATGTGAGCAGCTTGCTACAGCCTCTGCTGTAGCACTCCCCAACCCTGGCCGCAGGACAGTCTCACATCCAGTAAGTCATGTCTCTTCCAAGGTAGCAGTGCTGTGCCAAGGTACGTCAGCTGTACTTCCCTGTGGCAAAGACTCATCCAGCTACAGACAGACCACAAGGTCTGTCTGACCTTGCCCATACATTCCTAAACCATCCTGAAGAAAGTAGGAGGCTTGTGTGCAGATACTTCCTCAAAGAAAGGGAAGGAAGGGGTACGTACGTTCTGTTTTGTGCCAGTGTGCCCTTGGAAGGTAAGGATGCATTCAGTAAAACAGCTGAGGTGTCCATGCCATGGGAAACTAACTTTGACTTGTTTGGGTGCTTCCCTTGCCTTCTGCCTCAGGGGCAAATCCAGCTGTTGTAATGTCCTTGACAGAAACACACAGGATTGTGGGACAATGCAGTATTTGGTAGGACATGCATACTGCTGCAATAGAAACACCTCTTCAGCTCATGCTGCTACTTGTAAAAAGTTTGCTTATAGGCTGAATAAGCCTGGGAAACTAAAATACTCGTGATGAGGACAGCCTCTGGTGCAGGGTATGGTGATGTGAACATCCAGCACATGCCTGGAGTTTGAGGCTGGCTGCTGGGCTCTGCTTTTGTCCCGGCCGTCGTGTTGGAAGGGCCCTGACGGGAGCCAGTGGTCTTGTCAAGAATGGTTCTGATGACAGTGGTGCTTCATGACTGGCATCTGGAGGCAGGGTGAGCCTCTCATTTCACCCAGGCCACCGCATTTTTGTCAGGCCTAACAACATGCAGTTGGCCATTATTGAGGTGAATTGGGGCTTGGAGGAGGAACACGTTACTGCAGCAGTTCCCCTGAGCCACCGAGTGCCCTGTGGTGCTGCAGTCAGACCAGGCTTACCTCCCGAGAAATCACAAATAGTTGTTGTGGCATCCCCCTCTTGCTGCCTGTGGAGAAATGATCCTTTCCTGGATTTGGCACTCTGTTCATTTCTAGTTAGGTGGGGTAAATATTAACCCTTAGCTTAGCTCTCTTCAGGGCTTGCATGACTGACTGGCATCTCTCCATGTGGGCCTGTTGCTGCTGATGAGTATAACCACAGCCAGGTAGTGTTCCTGCCATGATTTTAGGGAGTACTTTTGTCTCAGCACCCTCCTCGTTCTTCTCTACCTGCTGATGTACAGGAAAATGCCCAGCAATGAATCTAGC
Organism: Cnemophilus loriae; assembly: GCA_013397755.1. Classification (NCBI taxonomy): domain Eukaryota; kingdom Metazoa; phylum Chordata; class Aves; order Passeriformes; family Corvidae; genus Cnemophilus; species Cnemophilus loriae. The sequence goes on from VZTF01000890.1 coordinate 1,105,312, forward strand.
CTAAATCTGGTATTTTCCCCCTGGCTGCAAGGCATCCGCAGTCAAGTGTGTGAAAGCAGGAAAATGAGCTTGGTGGTTTTGCTACACGCAAAATTGCTGGAAAATCTCTGCCCTCAGGCAGTACGACCAACACTCCTACAGTTTGGTCTTTTCACTTCCAGCTAAAGTTGAGATATTCCAGCAATCTGTGAAGTGTAGTTATGGTGCTTTTTTTTAAAGAAAAGAGTAAATCATGGCAAAGTTGGATGGGAAAGCTGAAAGGAAGGTGTAATTTCTGCAGATGCAGAAAGGTTACTAGTGAGGAAGAGATTAGATAAGATTGCTGCTTTTGCCACTTTGTCAATATCTGTACCAGGAGAAATCATCAAATTTCTTGACTCCTCTTTCCTCTGTCTTTGCAATGTGAGGGTGATACCTGCTTGGCTTTGTCAAGTGCTTTGAGATCTGTGAGTGAACTGTGGCTCATAAGTGACTGGTGGCAACTTTCAATAATACTGTGATTACCTGTTAGTTATCCTTGTTCCTCCAAAGGGATAATCTGACTCCCAGTGTTTTCTGTGGTGGGTGCAGGTACAAACACATAGTTTAGCTGGAAGTAGGTAATGCCACTGAAGGGTCAAAAAGCTCATCTCCCAAATGTCCTAGGGAGTGGGTTTTTTTGGCATATGGGGATTCCCAGTTCAAGTTTAAATAGACTGGAGTAATAAATGAAAGGGAAAATAAGAGGGTGGTTTTAATAAATTTCCCCCATTCCTACACAGCAACAAGCAAATGGATTTGGAATCAACCGCTTGCCACACCAGATACGTGTGGCACCCTTCTATGGCTGTCCAGGAGGATCCTCTCTGCTGGCCCATAAGTGTATGATCCTCGGCTGGAGTCCAGAGCAAAGCTCTTGTCCAAATCCATCCACACACAGTCATGTTCAGGTTTCTGACTGGAAACTTCATCCAGACTGAAGCGCATGACAAAGGATGCAGACTTCCCAAGGAACTGTCTGTCTTGCCTGGAAATTAGCCCTGGTCTGAGATGAGGGACGTGATGTTTTGTATACAGAGTTGTAGTCTTGTGGCTGGTTATACAGAAATAAAGACGACCAATTGAAATGAACCAAAAAAACTATAACATACTTTTAATCAGGAAAACCATGTGCGTACTTGGGGGTGGGGATGGTATGTTTCTTACTGCATCGTTATGAAATAATAATGAACTCTGTGTAGATGGGGCATAAAAACCCAGAGAATTCCAGGCTAACTTTCTGTCTGTACTTATTGAAATGTCTTTTGGGCTATTAAAACCCTGGGCTATATTAAATGATTTTAAATATACAAGCTTGTTATGGTTAAGCCACTTGAGATATTGTACAGTGTGACTGCAGATATATGCAAATTGGCATAATTTCCATTTGACATATGCACTGTAATTATTGAAAGCTTTTTTCCAAATTTATTTTTCATGTCTGCTGTAGTTAATTCACTATCTCCTTTTAACACTGGCAATTATAATTATTTGCCAAGAGCAAATCCTTCCTAAGAAAAATCCAGTTTTCTTTAGCCTGCAGCTTTTCCTTTGATTTCATGATGAGGTACTGTTAATCAGAGGAACCAGTGCTGGCCTCTGAGTATCCAGCAGGGCAGGAAAACACTGCTGTCAGAAAAAGAGATGCAATTAATTAGCCTAAGCTTTTTTCTAGCATCCCAACTCAGCACCTCCTGGGTTGCCACGTTTGAGTGAAGAGGTGCTCTGTGAGATCAGGGTTAGCATCTCAATAGAACTGAAATTGAAAACTGTCTGTACCCACTGTGAGATTTCTTCCCCCAAGTTCTTGCTCATTCTTCTCTTGTAGAGGCTACAGGTAGAAAATAGCATATTTTTGGGGAAAACAATGTTATTGGGTTGAAAAATGAGCTTTCTAGGGTTGTTTTGCATAGGAATCTGAGCCAAGTCTGTGACTGAAAAATGGAGCAGTTGAAGAGCTTTGGGATTCTAGCTGCATAGTGTTGTTCAGAAATAAAGCAATTTTTATTCCCTTGAAAATGCCTTATCCTTTGTGCCCTCCTTTTCCTTGGAGATCAGTGTGTTATGCAGCTTCTGAAAGGAAACACAAGTGCAAGTGCTGTCTAAGAATTGCTGACCTACTTTACAGGTGTTTTATTCTTTATTGAATCAGATAGGTACCTGCAACAGCGTAGGTGGATAAAAATTACATTTCTTTCACCCACTGTGGCACAGGTCAAGTGCAGGAGAGCTCTACCCTTGAAGTTTCTACCCCTGGAATATTACTTCAGGTTCTCCTGGGGTTTCAAAGAGATGAGGTCTGGACATAGGTTTGCAGTGAGCTCAGAACAGCATAAGGTAAGGCAACCTGGGCTGCACTTCTGCCACAGCAGTAGTTGGGCACAGTGAGAGGAACTACCCATGTTGGCTTGTCTTTCCAGTCTAGGTATCCAGGATGCAGATGGTAAGACAAAGCCTGCTGTGAATCGGGGCTCATTTTCCATTGTATGCTTGTGGAACACCTGGCAGAAGAAGATCCTGGGAGTGCAATGTAAATGCATCAAAACCAGGCATTGAGGCTGATGAAGAACACAGCTAATTGGGCTGCCATAATTAACTATACCCAGCCCAATGAACATAATGGGGAAATGTCTCAGTGTTGATCTGTTTTCCGGCAGTTTTTCAGTGCTGGGGAAAGGTTCACAGTGTCCTTTAGAGCAAGTGGAAAAGCATAATAAAATACGACTTCAGCTGCTACTGTGCCATAGCTGTGTTTTGTGTGGTGCACACTTAGCCAGTGTGAGTGTGAATGACATTTTCCAAAAACCCTTTTGGGAGGGTTAGTTTGCAGATTGACTGCAGACAGGACAATCTGGCATCCAGGCAGATTGCACCCGATGAGTTACTGCTCTCTGAGTCAGCTGGTTGGACTGCTGCTGAGTCCTTGGCTCCTGTGTAAGCTCTGCAGCCTGGGGAGTAATTAATCAGACCTCCGTCGTTCTTATGGACCCAGGGTTGGCGCCAGGGAAGCGTGATGTCAGCATCTCCCATAGTCAGGATTGCTGATTCATTTGATTCATTCTTGCTGGTGCTTTTCGGAATGGGTTTATGGCTCCTCTTTAGCGGCACTTAGCTCTCACTGACAGGAGTATAAAATACTACCCGGGAAAGTACACCAATTCTAAGACGACTGCCTTGAGGGGAGCACTTTATAATTTATTTAGAAGTTTCTCTAAGAACCTGAAGAATCATAAAACACTGTTGGATGAGAAGTTAACAGAAGTACAGTTAGTTTAAACCCCCTTTTGCTTGTCATCTATTCATTGTTCTATTGACCATGTTGCTCGAAGAGCCAGACCAATGGCCAGTGTGACTACTTTAATTCATGGGATTACAGCCAAGGTAAATTTGACCTCAAGTTTGCTAAGGCCTGATGCCAACTCCCTGGAAAACTCTGTTATCAAAATTCTCACTAACTTCAAAATGGGAGTGGGGCTAGACTGAAGGAACCCAGCTTGGTTATGGGTAGGGTAGAGCTGCGCTACTCAACATTGACTCAGAGAAGTGGGGGTCCTCTATAAGAATGTATTTTGGATGGAAATGGTCCCAACAAAGGGATTTCATTTTGATCAGGATTTTGATTTAGCTGGCTTGATTCTTCTTATGTGGGCCAAACTAACTTATTTTCTTCACCTTTGCGTTCTGTGGTCCCGATCCTTGATGTTCTTGGCAGGACATAAAAACCATCTCTGGGCTGAGCAGATGACTTACTTACACTGTGAAGAGGAAATGAGAAGCCATGAAGAATCCACACCATGGGCTCACCCATAAATAGCCGTAGGCAAACTTTGATGAGCTAGGCAGGTGGAAGAATATTGTCCTGCAGATTCACTGTTGTGTCTATGGTTTTGCAGTCTCCCAGGGCCTGGGGAAAGGGCACACCAGAAATGAACAGATGGGAAAGGCAGCCTTGAGCGCTCTGGGTGAGGTTAGGAGGTTGGACCAACTGCCTGGTTTCATCGTGACACCTTTTGTGGCATGACTTTTTTTTCCCCTCTCTGCTGCAGCCTTTCCTGAGAGCAGAGCAGTCATGCCAGCCTCTCCGGCCCTGCTGCAGATGTCCCTCAGTGAGCAGAGAGGGGACCTGCTGACACAATGCGTAGGAAACCACTGACAGAACATTCTCCCCAAGATGCATTGTGCAAGCTGGTGTTTGTCCATCCCTCCCTTACGTGCTGGAAAATCCAGTTCCACTGCTAGGCGCAGCCTTACGGGCTCTAGTAGGGTTTGCCTACTGATTATAAATTGATGTTTCCAACTTTTGCAGCTGCGTATGTGAAAGAGAAAACGTGACCTACGGTGTGAGCCTGTACGTACAGGTGCACACAGGGACATAGGGTGTTCATACACTCACAACTGAATGAAAGGAATGGCACTGCTCACCTCCACCTGCCATGTACTTGTGTTTGTGTGTGAGAGGGACTCTCCTGCTCCTTGGCACGTGTCTGTGTCTTTGTGCTTGTATACTGAAATCAAAATTGTGTGTGAGTGCAGTCTTCAAATGAGTCCAGTTACGTTAGTGTGTCCCAGTCTGTAGCTGGGTGCTTTGGTGTCTGTAGTCAGCACAGGATTTGGGAACATGAGTAATGATCTTAGAATTTATTTTAACCACTCATATCAGAAAATTAGGTCAAGTGCATGCTCCATTCATCCAGCACTGCAGGGGTGACACACATTTTCTTCAGCACAACAATCCTTCAGACTTCACTGGGCAGGAAAAGAAGTAGAAATACCCTAGCTGAAAATGCTGCAGAGAAATAAGATTAGGAAGAACATTTGCAATAGGGTCTGGGCTAAGTGAGTAGTGAAGCTGATGCTGCATACAGTCCTCACATAGAAGGGATCATACTGGAAACTTCAGTGCTTCTCCTGTGAACAGATTGCATTGCTGGATGTTTACTGAAGAAAAACAATCAAGTATAAAGTGCAGGGAGAGTACTGGTGCTGCTCTGCACAGTGATGCCATGGGAGATGCAGATAGGGATCTGACACTGCTACTCGTAGGGCCAGTGGGTTTCGTTTTTTTTTAATTTGGATTTCCTGTCACTTGGCTGCGAGATGTAATTTTTCAGTGTTTATAAAACTTCATGAATCCTGTACAAATGATTGCATTAACTACTCACCAGCATCAGTCTGATGTTTATCTTCTGTCAGTTTTTTATTTAGTATCAGATTACAACTTGCTAGTTTTAATGGGGTAGAAAGGGTATGCAAGAGAAATATAAAGAAAATTAACTCCAATTAACACTCATAAATTTCTCTGACTCAGTAAGCGTAAACAATTCTGTGATGGAAAAGCAAGTGTAAAGAAAATTGAACTACCTGATTTCCTAATCCTACCAAAGCCTTTACAACAGCTCGGCATTTAGTTGTTGTCAGCCAGCACAAAAAGAAACATATTTAAATATAGATAACAATGCCTCAGGAGAATAGAGATTGATCATAGACTGTGATTGCTCTGTGACTTCTTTTCTGAGGAAAAGAAAAGGCATTATAAAATACTGGACTGATAGCATGCATTTTGGTCTAGAAGTTGAATAAAGGGAACGAGAGTAGTTGGAACAAATAAATGACCAAACACAGAGATTTTTACTGAGTTTTTAATTTAGTCCTAAAACAATTAAAATCCCCTTGAAATCAATGAGTGTTTGCTTGAATAAGGTCCAAGTAGAATGTCTGGGGTTTTTTTTCTCAGCCTATCTGAATACATAGTGCAGGTCTTTTGGTTTTTTTTCTTGCATGGGGAAGTACTCAGCAGGGATGTGATCATGCTGTTTTGATGGGGATTTGAAGATAAAAAAATCAAACAGAAATTTGGGAAAGCCAGCATGGTTTGTGCCATATCTTTTTTCCCAAGCACGTATGAGAGCATGGAAAGTATCCAAGTAGGGCTCGGGAAATGTAAGTCTGAGCATGTTTCAGATGCCTGAACAGATAATCTCAAGCTGAGACCCCTGAGGCATTTCCTTGTGGTGTGCACAAGTAGCTGGTTTGTCAGGGTGTATTTGCACCTTCTCTAGATTTCCCAGCAGTTAAAGGTTTTTAAGTAGTTAAAAAATTACTAAGTGCCTCATTTATTTCAGTCTCCAGTGCTGTTATTTGCATAAGTGCCTACGTAGAAGAGATGAGAATTACATGCCAGGTGGGTTATAAACAAGGAATCAAGCTGTAGCCCATGTTAGGAAAGGGTTAGAGAATTTTGCTTTGCCTTGCAGAGTGTGCTGGCAGGAACGCAAGTCTTGCTTGCTTTGCTTGCTCTTAAGCACATTGCCCGTGGATTGAGTGATGCAGAAACTTTATAGTGCCAAATCAAAGGCTCCGACTCGCCCAACTAACAGAATAAACACTCCAAAATTTATAAGGACTTACTAGGAAAGTTACCTTCAAGTCAGCACGTATGGTCTTTGCAGAAGAAGTTCTGTATCGTGGAATCTTAGAATATGTCAAGTTGAAAGGAACCCATAAGGATCTTTGAGTCCAAATCCCTGCTCCTTGCAGGACCTACCTGAAACTTTCCTATGAAGCAAATGTGAGTCCAGTGTCAAGCACGAAAGGAATGTATCTATTTCAAATGCCATGAACACTGCTACAGCAACATTTATTTCTACTGTAATATATGCACAGACATGGCCCCAGTCCATAACCCTAATGACTACCTCCGTGCAAATGAAAGCTAGCATCAATATTAGTGCATAATGAAAATTGATATCATCATTACAGTCTTCTCTCATTCTGATGAACTGTCCTGGTTCTGCTTAGGTGGCACTTCCTTACCTGCAGGCATTATTAAAATATTTTTGGAGTCAGCAGGGGGATTTTCCCAGCCTAGGCACCACACCTCAGGAGCTATCTACGGAGAACCCAGCATAGCCTTTTCTTTTTTTTCCTTTTTTTTTCAAGACAAACCAGTTCTTTGTTTTTTCGTTTGTTTGAAGGGATTTACAGACCGCTAGCCCCGCTGCGATCAGTGCTGTGAGCTCACAGCTCATGGTAACCCTCTTACCTGCTGGGCCTGATTGCAGTTCTGGCACTGCACGCATGAGCTGCGTGTGTCTCGTTAGCTGAGTGACACCTAAACTGTTGCTGGAGATGACGCTCCTATGTCACCAGCAGCAAGGTGTCTCTGCAGGTTTTCGTCTCATCGTGCAGGCTGTTGCTTGAGTGAAGATTGGTTTAGCCTGTGATTACAGGGCAGCCAAGGCGGAGACACTCGCAAACAGCTTTTTTTCCCAGTGTATTTGAATGTTTAAGTTTTGTTTTCAAAGGACTTGTGTGAAAAATAAGTTACATCAGTAAGGATAAACCAGCCTAAAAACTGGAATCATGGTGTGATGGACCAGAGCCATAAGTGAACTGAGGCCCTGGCTTTAGGGGTGTACAGGTCGGGTATGTGTGTTTTTACTGTAGAGATATTTCTCATCTAATATTTGTGAAGTGCAAGTTGTCCCAGTTGACTGTAAAATTTAATGGTGCATGTGTTCTTCATAATATTTTGATGCAGAGGAAGAGATGCAGGGTTTGTAAAATCTCTACAAGCCATTGGTTTGCTGTGGCCAAATGAGCTGTTGCTCGTCAGCAGGGCAGTGTATTACTCCCTGTGTGCATTCGCTGTCTGTTCCAGTCGCAAAGGAAAACACGTTCCTTCAGTCACTGTTATTTTCCTTCACACTTACAGCAGACTAGGAATACACACATGGCCTGTTAATGTGAATCAGATCGTGAGCTGTGACTCACTATGCTGTAGTAACTTGATTTTTTGCAACAGCTATGCATATCTGTGATTAGCAAAGATTGTCTTGGCCAATGTTAGAGCTGTGACTAAAGCCAATCTTGTTAGGCTTTCATCATCCACATTAATTTCCTTGTCAAAAGTTTTCTTAAATAAGGTTTCTTCGAAGAAACATTGTCATGCCATCAGTTTTCCCTGGCAGATGTATTGATTGAAATAAATGTGTTTTTCATGCCACTCAAGAACTGAATGACAGATCATGCACTGAATACAATAAATGTAACTATTGTTTTTAGTGTTTCTAGGATCATTACTGTATCACAATATCGATGGCAGCAGCATCTCATAAGAGCAGAGACACATCTATATATTAATAAGAATCTTCCTCCCGTGTGAAAAGGTTTTCAGATCACTTAAGTGATTGGTTTTTTGAGATGGCCCAGACATCATTCCTCATTTCCCAGAACGGAGCAGCCTTCTATCAGGTTTTCCACGCTTCCTGCATATCTGTTATTTTCTGAAGGATTCAAAAGCTTTTAGCCAGTGTGCAGTATGTGATTCACACATCTCCACATGTAATGCAGCAGAAAATAGTATCAGTCCCATAGAACAGCCTGTCCCAGTATTGCATTTCTCTAGGCTAATGTACTCTTGGGCAACAGCTTAATTCATACACATATCATATTTTAACACACATGCTTTTTCTTAATTGTCCCTCCCTCCTGTCCAGTTTCTGGGTAGAGAAGGGTGCTAATTTTCTCTGAAATCTATTTCTTTCTCCTCCATTGTTTCTTTCTTTTGCAAAAAAGATGCTAGCAGGGCTTAAAAAAAATTGGACTGAAGGTGATCCTCCCAGGAAGAGCCTCCAAACAGTGGGGATGTTTCTGATACCATTAGGGCTGGCTGTGCAGCTCCTGGAGTGGCAGGAGCTCCTCTGGGTTTTTGCACCAGCCCCTTCCAGTGCCTTCCTGTCCACCTTGGGAGTGTTTTTACTTCCAGCTCCCTCTCCTCTCCCCTCTCTTGTTTCCTCAGCCACCTTCCTGCTTTTCTGTGCTGGAATTCTGCTGATGCTTGCTCATCTGAAGTGACTCCAGAAATGCCCCCAGTGTCCGCCTTGGATTCCCTAGGGAGCCCCAGGAGGGAAGAAGGACTATCACCTGGGTCCTGGTTGCCAGTCCCTTTCCACTGCTCCAACATGCAGATGAGCTTTGTATTAATGAGCACGGTATCCCTCTAGTCCTTACAGCAGTTTTGTGTCAAGAGAGCCAAATGAAGGCAGCACTTTTTGTTGAGATGCCCATTTGGAAGCTGTGCCGGGGGGTCAGGGCGTTGCCTGCTGCTGACAGACAGGGACCAAGGTACTCTTGTAGTCATCAACTGCAGCTATGGGAGGAAGGAGGCCTTTGCAGAGGTGTAATAAAGAGAGGGTACTGCTCACCAACTAATATTGCAGTGATTGAAGAGCAGATCAGAGAATTGTGATTTATAGTGCCAGAGGTTTATGGCTCACTCTGCATGTAGCAGGCTAAACTGACTATATCATTGCTGCGTCTCTGAGCCACCCCTGCTATCAAAACTTAGAATGAGTGGCTATATGAACTTCTGCTTTTGAATTCTGTATCTGCATACAATTTCCAATGAGGTGTTCTCACTGTTACATGTCTCTCAGATTTGCTAGACATACCAAATAGTACCAAATGGTTCATACAAAAGGGACCGTGACTGTGTGGTTATCACGAAGATACTTCTGAAACAGAAAAAATAGTGTCACCTTTTTTAGGTCTGTGTGTCTCCTCTGTAGCCAATGGTTTAGCACGGTTACAGCTCAGATCTCTTAAATATTCTTCTGGGTTTTCTAGGGAGTGCTGAACTTGGAAAGAAAAGAGAACTTCTTTACCAGTGTCTGGTTTTCTTCAGACTGTTTAAATATTGGAATGAGTCGGTAAGATAACTGAGAAAGTTTTTTACAGGTCCTGGCAAAATTAAGCCCCCAAATGTTGTATTTTTTTGCAAATTCAAAAGAAAGGGGTAGAAGGGAATGGTTCAAATAGCTGTGAGGATTTCCAAGGCCATTATTATGTAAAACACACAGCTCTACTGATACACAGTTTGTATCAAAGATCAGTTTAGCTGTTGGGAACCACGGGCTGGCTCCAGGTGCCTTACGTAGTTTCTAAGATGGTTTCTGTGCACAGCCACAGAGTTGACAATGTGTGTACATATGTGCAGAAGAACAAACTGCTGAGTATCAGCTGTTTAAATGAGTAGGAGTGTCTTTTGATTTAGGCCATTTATTTTGACCATGGTTTTTGATAAACTCCCAGGGAATGTTCTTCCTCTGATTCTGCATAGCATCTGCAATGGTGAAAATCTGAGAAGAAAGATTTTCCCGTATTTATTTCTTGTATGTTTATTAAAGATAATGTGGATTGTCACCATCTGGAATATAGTTTTGTATTAGTTTCTTAAAAAAAAAAAAGCGTTCGAAAAAGGTACTATAATCTAAGTATTTTAAGTCAGACAACCTGGTAAGCGTGCTCTTTTACCACTCCAGTATTTCCAGAAACACTCAGACTGTCCCTTGAATGTTGACAGTTTCTCTTTGCTTTTAGAAATTTATTTTTCTGCCGACAAATTTAGCTCAGTCCACCAAAAGCTTATTTTACATTTCTTTCTCTCTCTCTCTCTCTCTCTGTCCCCCATCCTGACAAGGAGCAATAGGTAGCAACTGCTAACTAATGAATCTTTCTGGTGCCAGTGAAGGGTTTGATTATATGCCCAGACTCCAAATAGAGCCCTTTTTGATTACCTTGTGAATAGGAGGAGGAGAAAATATTGTATTGGAGCCTCATGTTTTAAGCTGAACAGATAGAGGACTAGTCTGACTTCAGTTCAGTGACAGACACTTGTTTTTTTAATTAGTTGGAGTTTTTTTAATTAGTTGGAGTTTTTTTATGTGAAAATGTTTCTCTCCTTATTTGAAACAATCAGAGCAGATGGGAAAAAAAGCTGAAATCGCAGGTTTCAGAATTGATGATGCCTGTGCTGGTTACAGCCACTCTACTTTCCCTGTGCTTTGAGCCCAGGAGTTCTGCTCGTTTTCAGGCTGTGCAGCACAGGGATGATACAGGGACAAAGAAACTTGGGCTGCTGGTAGCCAAGGAGCTTGAATCGTCTGTAAAATGAAGAGACGCAAATGCCAGGATTTGCAAAGTTGGTAGTTAAATTCTTACTGTAGCTCTTCACTCTTTCCCTGCACTTACATGGAAAAACAATGTAAATACTGCTACCCTGGACTGTATCTACTTGCCACTCACTTCTGGGCTTATCTCCAATTCACAAGGCCTTCCTTTTTTTAAAATGAAGACTGAGGATTCCAAATAACTCACATGGTTTCCTGACAGAATTCAATACTGTGAGGTGAGTGACAAGCCATTAGAGCATGGTTATGATTTGACTTCCCAGCATAAAGTGCTAGAGAGATCTTCACTTGAATGGTAGCACCAATGACAGCACAGACAATTTTTTTCTATTTGCTCAGCTGCTTCCAGAGAGGTGGTTAGACATCTACTTCAGAGAACATCAGTGTTCTGCAGTAACCTTCTTAAAAAAAAAGCAGACTGGTACCAAAGTTGTTAAGCTTTGGCTTGGGGGATGCAGTTTACGAGCTTTGGTAGGAGATGTGTTCCCCACCTTCAGCTTTGAACTTGGGCTGGCCAGGAGTGAGCCTTCCTCTGTGCTGTGCCAGGTCAGAGAAATCCCATGCTGTGTCACTTAGCACCTGGCTGGCACCACTCTCTCTCTTTCTAAAGCACACCCAAGCAGGGAGGCCAGGCTGAAGGCTGTGCAGAGCCCTTAAAAAGAATGACATGTATTTAAAATATTTGTCTTCTTAATTTTACCTGAGAATTCAAGAAATCAATGCTGAGAAGTTGCCTGGTTGAGAACTGTAGCACTGTATACCAGATTTCTTGATGAAGGTGGAAGAGGGGTGTATTCTTTCGTAGGATGAGATTTATCCAACTGTTTTGCTTATCAGCACAGACAAATATATTGCACTTTCCTGCTGAAACAAGCTGGCTGCACTTCCCTGCTTTTATGTAATTTAATGAAGTTTTTGCTGTCTGTTGTGCGATTTTCAAAGACATGCAAAACAGCAAAACGCGCTGGTAGAATGACAAACAGTAACAATTCATCCTTTCTTAAGAGTCTTGTCCAAAAGTGGAGAGGATTAGACCACAGCCCCAGACTAGAGGAGAAGGGGGTCGGTTCCCAGAGAAGCCCCCTGCAGCACCTGCACTCAGAGCACGCCATTCCATGAGACTTAGTGTTGGGAAGGGAGATTTTCCTTGCACACTGCCCTCTGCTCTGCCTGATGCTGCTATAGAGAATGGCTCAAAGGGAAGGTGCCTTTTCTTCCTTCTCCTTTTGAGAAGGGAGCGGAGGGAAGAGAGCAGAAAAATGGTGTTTTGATCTGCCTGTTTCCCATTCTGGTTGCATAAACACACCAGAGTATTCCTCTAAATTAAATTAAGCAAACCTTTCATGTTCTCTCCCTGCTTCCAGAAAGCTAATGTGGCTGCTTGCAGATTTGCAGCTATGGAGGAGACAAAGATCTGTAGCGCACATGGACTCAAGTGCTGAGCAGTGTCATGCTGAAAGAACTGCACAAGCCTTAATAGCATATAAAAGCTTTCTGGGCATCAAACAAAAATCTGTTTAAATCCCTGACAGGGATGAGAGCACAGCACGTATTATCAGCATATGCACAGAGACAGAAAGTCTCTCAGAACATTTGCATTTTGGATTTGCTGAAATTAGAAGGTTTCAACCTTTCCAAAAAGGTTGAAATAGTGGAAGGAGTAATTTCAAGACTTCAGCTTCTCCCTGTCCCCATATAAATATTTAGGGCTCTTCCCTTTTCTCTGCACATGTGTCTGAGTTACACTGATCCCAATAGCAATCTTTCTTGAATGTATGGGATGTAAAAACACACAGGCTTCTCTTGCATATTAATAATCGTAACTTCATTCTCAGAAGTTGACAATCCCAAGTATTCCCTGCCCCACACGGTGAAGGACTGACCCCCACCATGCATGGCACTGAACACACAGCAAAAGGATTGTCCCCAGGCTGCAATGCCTCATGGACGCAGATCCTTTTCCTAGCAAGCACGTGTGTAGAGCTGCGTATCTTGAGACACAGTGCCTGGACAGACCTCAGATAAAATGTGGTGGGCGTCTGTGAGGCAGAATGATGCAAGCTGAACTGGAGCAGAACGTGATGCTTTTGTGGATCAGTGGTGAGCAGGTCAGATGATGATGGTTCTTTGGGGGGAAAATGGCTATTTCAGGAATGTTTGCCTCCAGGGAAGTTTTGTCTGACTAAGATTTCCCTTATTTTGATAACTGATTTGTGAGACTAAAATCTCTCTGCAAAGAGTCTGTGTAAGTAAAGGACTATTATATTAGTGATCTGTATCAAGTGGCATAGCTGGAGCTACCAGTTAGAGGAATATAGGGCAGGTGGATGAATGCTTTCTCCAGTATCAAACAGATGCAGCAAAAAATTATTCAGGGGCAGGAAAAGAAGTGCTATTAGGTTGAAAATGTTAACTCAGTCACCAATAGCCATCTGTAAAGATGAGAGAGAAAAGTAAGAAGAGAAGCCTATGGCCACTGAATAGATAATTCTTGCCTAATTTAAGAGGAAAATGAATATGTCTCTACTTATCTGATTAAGTGGAAGGTAAATAGGAGCGAGTTGAAGAAAGATCTTTCCCTTCTTGTCTGTTAACTGGATGTGACTGCCACTTCAGCGATGACAGCCCTCCCTCCCTCCAGCTTCAGCTACTCAAATAGCAGCAGACAAAGACTGGGAATAGGCAGTGTGGATAAGCTGGTTATTGAATGTTTGGACTGTGACCCCCTTCTTCTTCCAGTCAGGCTGTTAAATATTCATGTAAGTGGGCTCAGATAGATCCCTGCCGTCTGTATTCATATGACTTCATCCAAACAGCTCCAAATCATGTAAAATTTTATACTCAGAACAGCTCTTGAAAGAAAAAGGGATTTTTTTTACCTACCTGAAGGGAATGGGAATGAAAATACAATGTAATTTAGCAAGTAACCACATTTATTCATCTGGACTCCGTCAGCGAGGAGCCAAATTGAGCTCTTTTAAGTGCCAGGCCCAGCCGTAGCCCAAGGCTCTCAAGGCAAAGATCATATTTAGTGTCATAGTTTATGTCCAAAGTGTTTCATAGCTCACCTAATACTGATCATTACGCATTAAAAAAATGTCTGTATGCAACTAAGAAGGAAATTGGAGATTCTGTCGCTATATGTGTGTGTGGGTACAGAATGAAAGTATTTGAGGAAGAGAAATCAATAATAAGCCTGCACTGCATTCAGTTGCACACCTTGATGACCAGATAAAAGGGGACTGTCATGCAAGCTTCAGTAAACAGTGTGCCATATGGACAATTCCACAAGGAAACAGATTGTCACAGCTACATTTGACCTGTTTTAGAGCAATCGTGACTCTCCCTTGGCACCGTGGATGCGCTGCTGACATTTCAGCAGAACGGCTTCAAAAAAACTTGAGTGCCATTGTCAGAATAGCGTGGCATTTTATGAGTGAGAAGCAATTTCTTCATTTTAAATTAAGCAGCAAGCCCAGTACTTCTCCTCCTCTCCTCAGAGCCTCTTAAAACGATCCGAGCAGGAAAGAGGGAGAGATAAGAGTACTGAGAAGACAAAGCCAGGCTTTTCAGTGTACCTGTGTTAAGTTACTGAATATGTGCACTTGTGTCACTCATACACTTCAGGGATTTGAATCTGAACCTCAGATTCAGCTCACAGAAGTCCCTGCATGGACAGGTTATCACAGAAGAGACATCTGTGAGATGGCTGAGGTGGGTGGTTGGTTTCATAGCTGCTCCCAGAAAGGAGCTTACTTTTTTCTGTTAAGGCCCTCACCGTTGAGCTCTTTCTAGACATGAGTGTATTTTGAAAATAAAAAGGAATACATTTTCACTGTGGTGCTTAAGGAACTCTTACATGTATTTTGGAAGCATGCCAGAGTGGGTCTTCGTGCCTTGAAAACATTTCAATATGGTTTTATTCTTTTAAGGGTCTTTCTCCTCAGCTTGGTCTTTAAGAATAGCCTTGAGGCTTTCAGCTTACTCAATCGATAAATTTTAGTTGATGTTTTTTTTTTTTTTACTGTTTTTCAGGCATTGGGAAAAACGTCATCTGTGACCGAACGGCAACTCCCCTGGATGCCTTTAGGATGATGACTGCGGCTCATTATTACCCAAAGCTCATGAGCATCATGGGGAACGTTTTGCGCTTCCTGCCTGCTTTCGTGAAGATGAAGCAGCTGATTCAGGAGGGTTACGTAGGGGAGCTGCTGGTGTGCGAGGTGCAGGTCCACAGCGGGAGCCTGCTGGGCAAGAAGTACAACTGGAGCTGTGATGACCTGATGGGAGGCGGGGGCTTGCACTCGGTCGGCACCTACATCATCGACCTGCTGACCTTCCTCACCAGCCAGAAGGCCGTGAAGGTGCACGGGTTGCTCAAGACCTTCGTGAAGCAGACGGACCACATCAAGGGCATCCGGCAGATCACCAGCGACGACTTCTGTACGTTTCAGATGGTCCTGGAAGGGGGCGTGTGCTGCACGGTGACGCTCAACTTCAACATCCCGGGGGAGTTCAAACAGGACATCATCGTGGTGGGCTCGGCAGGACGGCTCATCGTGATAGGCACTGATCTCTACGGACAGAGCAACAGCTCTCCTCAGCGGGAGCTCCTGCTGAAGGACTCCACGCCAGTCAGCAACTCCTTGCTTCCGGAGAAAGCCTTCAGTGACATCCCATCCCCCTACCTGCGGGGCACCATTAAGATGGTCCAGGCTGTCCGGCAGGCCTTTGAGGACCAGGACGACAGGAGGACCTGGGACGGGAGGCCTCTTACGATGGCTGCCACTTTTGACGACTGTCTGTACGCCCTGTGTGTGGTGGACACCATTAAAAAGTCAAACCAGCTGGGGGAGTGGCAGAACATTTCAATCATGACTGAGGAGCCAGAACTGAGCCCGGCATACCTGATCAGCGAAGCCATGCGGAAGAGCAGGATGTCTCTGTACTGCTAGCTCCTCGGCGCTCCTAGGAAAGAATAGGAACCAGACAGCTCTTGAAGGAGATGGTAATTCTGCCCCTGTGAAGGGCTTGGGTGTCTTAGAAACAGTTGTGGATCCAGGAGGAGGAAATACAGTGTCTGGATCAATTAAATCTGTTGGCAGCTAAATGCCAAACTGATATGGTCCTTTGAAATGCCCAGAACAGATAGGAGACTAAAGAGCTGATAAACTTAACTGTTTTAATAACAGTATTAGCCGGCTGATTGCAAAGATATATCACGGACTCATCCCCTGCTTGCAGGTGCTTTAGATTATCCAACTGTGTTTACTGTGAAAGGTTGGGAAGATCCTTTTAGATTTTCCTTACCTACCAGAGGGCTGTGAAGGTACTGTCATGTTGTTAAATTTTCTGTAGTGTCTGACATGAATGGTTCCTACCATGACAGCTGACACCACCATGCTGTATTACTACACCTCCAGCCAACACACAGAATAACAGGACTTGATGTGAAAGTGTTGCATGACTCAGAAAATATTGGCAGCTCACTTTTCATACAGCCTGTTAGGAGCTTCTCTGTGTTGGTTTAGTAGTTGTTTTTTGTTTGGTTTGGTTTTGTTTTTTGTTTTGGGTTTGTTTGGGTTTTTTTTAAAGCACAATTAAATAGGAAAATGTTTGGCTTTTAAAACAAAGCAGTCCTCAACCACAGTGCATATGCCTGGGTATTTGGGGAGGGAGGGTCTTCTGTGAGCTCCTGGTAAGCTTCAATGTTACGAGTTTGCCGATTAAAATGGGTTGTGGAAAAGCTTCATGGATGGCAAGTGTCACGATACCGTAATGATAATGGGGTTTATTATGCAGCTGAGCTCAGTCTAATCTTGTGAAGATCTGCACAAAATTTCCTGTGTTTGGGACTGACTTTTGAGTGAATTCATCATGCATTTTGGTTTTAGGTGGAAAACAGTAGGAATACAACCCCAACCCATATGATGTTTAGATGAGCGGTGTTCTTTTAAATGCTGTGAACTCACACTTGAGAGATGCACACCAACAAGTAATTTTATACCCCTCAACCCAGAAGCTCTCACCTCCAGCAAGTGGTGAATGTGAGTGAAAAACAAAAGGGATGAGAAAATTTCCTGTCCATTTATGAGGAAAAAAATTACATAGGACCCCCCAGCCTCCTCACCTCCTTAAAGTGGCCAGCTACTGGTACTGTATTAAACATTCCCTGTCACCAGTGCAGGGGCGGACAAACTCTTCTGCTATGTTTGTCCTGTTCTTCTTTTTAATAGTTTAGATAGCAGTCTTGAAATAATTATTCTTTTGAGAATATCTTCTTGAGAGAATATAGTGAAAGGCACATGATTTATCCCAGTAAACGGGGATACTGTTTTTCTGCAAAAAGCTGCTCCAGTGCTGATGTGTTTACAGCGCTAGGTCTTCAGATAGTAAAAAAGTAGAACAGAAGCATATAGCACTAAATCATATTAAACTTGAGAAAAACCTTTTCAGGGTTTTTTGTTAATTTTGACTAGGGGAACTAAGAGAGCATTCGGATGAGCAGGAAAGCTAAAGAGAAAATATGACCCTCTTTCTCAAGGCCGTCACATTAGTGTTGCCATTTTAGGTTGGAAAGAGAGCTGTCAGAGTAATTTAGATTTTTTTTTTTAAAAACCACTTACAGTTTTGCTATTTTTAGGAGCACTAAGGACTTTTCTAGGGTTTTTCCTACCAATGACTCTGATCGCTGTGTGCTCCTGACTGTCCTATGCCCAGCTCTAGAGCTTCAGGTTTTTGAACAGGAGAGCATCAATAGTGTGGTTCATCTTATCTAACTTTAGTCAGCTCAGAGTCGGGTGTCTTATCCTGATCAGCAAGAACACAGCAGTCAATACAGAGAGCTCTCAAAAGGCTGACTCAGTTCATCCTAGGATTTATATAAAAATAGGTGCCCATTGGAAATGCCTGTCTTCCTCCTTTGCAGAGAATTTTGGCTTCTAAATTTTGAGGTGGCTGAAGTTAGGAAACTTGACTCCCAGCCCAAAATTATTCATGTGTGCTTAATATTTCAAGAGCATACGTGTGACCTTTCGTTAAATAGTCCCCAAAGTGTAACAGTGTGACTGATGAAGGAATAATGTAATACTGCAAAACCGCACCCTAGGGGAGAATTGTTTCTATCCGTGTTGTTCTGCGAGTTCTAGCAACTCTCTCTGGGGCTATTTCTGCCAACACCTCAGGCAAGCCTTCATCATTCCTTCTTAGAAGTAGCTCTTGACAAGTTTGGTTGTTTTTCTTAAAAATGGGTTTCTTTGAGAATTCCAGAGGTAGTATCTGTGCCAATAGGAATTTCCCATTCCAACTGTCATGGTATATACCATGCTATCCAGATTCTGCCCTGAAAAGTATCACAGAAGAGAGGATTTGATCAAGAAATCACCTCTCTGTCTCCTGAAAAACAGAATTACCCCCAAGGGGATCAAGAGAGTTTTCATACAGTGAAGCAAAACCCATTTACTGAAAAGAGTGGCTAGTTCAAGTCATGAATGCAAGCCTGGTGGATAATTAACCATTTCTAGTTAAACATCATCCAAAAGTGGAACCAAACATGGACCAAAATGTTTGTGAATCTTGCTTCTCAGTGGTTTGGTGATTGTGCTGGAGTTGCTGTTCATGTCTTTGCACTTCGTTTTGGTTCATAAATGCTGGCTGTTTTTCCTATCTGTGTTTTCTTCTTTTCCTTGTCTTTCTGGGTTTTGTGATGCCAGTTGGAATCTTGTTCCCTGCCCCTGCAGCGAACAGGCAAGACAGAGTGTGTAGGGATGGGATAGTACTACTGAGCTCAAACTTCCTACCCCAGATCCAAAGGTTTAGGTTGCAGGCATCATCCATCCTCTGTGCAGACCTACTGATACAGCAGAAAGAAAATCCAGTGTTTTGGTTACACAGACTTCTGATGCTGCTGTTCGTACTGGCTTGCAAATGGGTCAAAACTTGTACAGCTCATTGTGCTGGCCCACAGAGAGCAGGGACAGGATGGGACCTCCTCTTCTGATGGCAACAGAGATGCTACATATATGTTACCTAACTGGGATGGCAGCAGGAGCTGCATACGTTTAGGATTGTATGGCAGTTATTCCATTCTCTAGGAGGTGAAGGTGCTGCAGTGTCAAGTGTAAACATACTAAACTTCCACCTGGCTTGCAGGAAGCAAGAATTGGTTTATTTATTGAATGTGTATTGTTATTCTGACAAATAGTTTCTTTACAGTCTGGGATCTTTCTTGGCAGCATCCAGCCTTCTGCTCCTTTGGTACAGTTGAAAGTACACTGAATTTGCCCTAAGTAGCCTCTGGAGTTCATGCTGGGTTTAGGAGTTTGGGCAGCAGATAGCAGAGATGTACTTGATTGAACTCAGAAGCAGTACCATCCCAGGAAACATGTATTTGGAATTGCACTTTTAATGCTGTGCCACAAGGCTTGAGATGAATGCTGCTAAATTGGTGCAGGCCTAATAGCCAAACTGCAGCTACTGCTGGAATTTACAGTAGCCCCCAAATGAACTTGTTCATACACTAGCTAGGTAAGAAATTTCATTCCTCTTTTCCCAGGGCTGCTTTTGGAGAGGCTCTTTCCTTTGCCATCAACCTGGGCACATAGGATACCAATCGTTATGGTCTGTTGCCAAAGACAAAAAGAGCCAAAGGGTGAGCTTTGCTGCTCTGCAGGGCTCTGTTCCAGTGCTGGCACAGTCAGCTGAGAGAGGGTGTCTTACTTCCCACAGGAATTGCATTGGTGTTCACACCAAGGTAGGGCAACCCTGTGCTGTGTGACAGCAGGGCACAACTGAACTCCTTAAATGTGCCCAAAGGGAGGGTGGTGACTGCAGCAGGGAGCAGCAGGAAGGTGTCTGCAGGCTGGTACCTCTGTGCCTGCCCTACAGGGAGGATAGGGAGGTGGTGTGGAGGATGAGGGCTGCACCTCCTGAAGGTGACAGCAGCAGCCTTGCTCCAGCTCTGTGTGTGGGAGCCTGAGAACGGACCCTGCCCTTGGGGAAGCAGGATCTGTCCCATACTCCTGCTGGATATGCACATTCTCAGTGCTGATCTCAGTGAAGTCCTACGTGGAAGCGTAAGAACTCTGCAGGAGCTTGGGGTTTCCTATATGTAGTATCATGCACGGGTTAAATCCGTAGTACTTTAGCTGTGTAGTTAGAAAATACCAAGCAGAGACGATGCGACCTGACCCATGCAGCCAACACGGCAGAGAATCGGGGCATGCCTCGATGATTTTTGGCTGAGGATGGGCTGCTCTGGAGCTCATCCTTTGCTTTGGCTGGAATCATGAGAAATCCCTGCTCAGCCAGCATCGGGCAATCAGAGGCACTATCCACTTTGTACTTATTGTTCCTTTCTTCTCCATAACTTTCAAAAAAGTGACTGTGCAAGTGAACAGCTGTCCTGGAAGTTCAGCCATTCAAAAAAAGGAGGCTTTTCTGCTGCATATGGTCACAGCACAAAGACAATTCAATTTCTTGTTTATTTTTGTGTCCATACAAATGTGGAATAGACGCAGACAATTTAAAATGAGTCACTGATCTACTAAGAAAAGGTGTATTTATTTAATGGGTAAAGGTAAACATAGTTATCTTGATGGTTTTTTTGCAGAGATTCAGAAATGAGTGATGACAGAACTTCTTGTTGCTGGGAATTTTTGTATTTGACTTTTATTTATGTCCTTCAGCATAAAATATCACTCATTATGAAGTCTATTCACTGTTAAGTTCTGTATTTACAAAGGTTGAAAAGTGCCCAACAGAGTTCTGGCTTTGTGCAGATACTGCACACTGGTTTGGTGTTCCAGTGGCGCAGTGATGTACTCTTAGTACGTACGAAACTCAACACTGGACTTTTGACCTCTGCAGTGCTCTCTGGGTGTCTGGGGCTGGTTGTGAAATGGCAGGATTATTCAGGACAGCAGTGTCTTTTTGTTGTTGTTGAAGCTGTTACTTGTGGGGAGCAAAGTTTGTAAATTTTAGAGATGAAGTGTGACTGAATAATATTTGGCAGTCTTATCTGCTTTAAAATTTCCTCTTTCTTGAGCTGCTGGGTGAAGTCTGTCCAATAAAAATAATTTCCCCATAACTGCCTGCTTCCATTTGCTCATGAAAAGAAGAAATTTTTAAGTAAATGGGACTACGCATAATGCTGCATTCATGAACTGATGTCAAAACCTCATGACTTAATGAGTGTATGAAGCCACAGACCAAACAAGTAATGTCTTTTTTCGAAGCTGCCAGATCGAGGCCTTGGGGTTGGGGAAAGAAGGGTATCAGCGTAGGTCAGACTGAAATAGCTTTTATTCAGCATTTTGAATAAAGTGAATAAACAGAATGGCTATGGTCAATCCAAAACTGAACTCATGTTTGTATAAGGGGACTTACATTTTTTTCTTTTGGGATTAGGTTCCGTTTTTAAAGAATGTTGTTTTGAAATGAAAGATTTTAAAAATCTATCTTTTATTATGTTTTAGCATGTGTGAAATTAACTGTTCGGGGTTGGGTGGGGGGGGTTTTGTTGGGTTTCTTTTGTTTTTTTTTTTTAATTCATACTTTAAAAATCTCATCCATTTGGTTTAAGGACATTCAGTGAATTCAGCTGCCCTTGGGCAGGTTCAGCTCTGAACCCTCACCCTCACAGTGTCTTACAGTGACCCCATTTCTAGCATCTGAATTTGGCCTTCTGGGTTTCATTTGTCTCTTCTTGTGGCAGTGGGAAAACTGATTCATTCCATGGAGTTGGCAACAGAAAATCAAGATACTTTTTGCAGCAATGCCAGCCATCGTCTTTAAAAGCACTTAACTCTAGTGACTTGTTTACCTTGGTTATTTATGACCTTCCAGCCACGTGCTGTCCATTATTTGTTTTCCTTTTTTTTTATCAGCCGTTGGACTCGCTTCCCTGCCCTCTCCGTTTCTCATTCCATTGCAAACCTGGAGGCGAGTCTCGCTCGTTACCCACTGAGCTCCTGCTCAGTCTGTGTTACACATGGCATGCAGGGTGGCTAACTGCAACTTGAAGTGACTTTTAACACAGGTCCATTACAGGATAGGTGAACACCACAACTGCTCAAGTATGGGGCATTCCGAGTGGCCAGCCAGGGCAGGAGTCAAAGCTTCCTGCTATGCTGTGCTTCACAAGCAACACTCACTGTTTCTTTCCCACTGGTTTGCTTTTATTTGATTTTGAAAATGAGGATATGTTCAGTTTGTTGCTGTGTCAATATTAAGTATATATTTATTGTTTTTCAGACATACATACATATATATAAATGCTATATATATATATATAATGTCAACGCATGGACATATGTACAGTAGATATTTTAAAGAGCTATTTATCAAGAAAAGTAAGTGTTATAAGTAAACAGAGTTTATATTTTATATATTATGTAGATAGCAAAAAAAAAAGTGGTTAAATTATACTAGGACTTTTTGGGGGTGGGGTTGGAGAAATGGGCAAGGGCTGGTTCTAGCATTTTAAACAGCTAAACTACTTTGTACGGAAGCTGCCTGCTGTGCCTCTCGGCTGCAATATCTGTTTGTTTCTTCTTTTGGAAGACGATGTGCATTGTTACTTTTACATTGCTTGGGGAATGTAGTTAGTTTATTCTCAGCCAACTGGTATGTGCTGCTTAAAACATGGTTTCCTGCTGTTCTGCATATTTGCATTGATGGAATAAAAGGATCTTAACTGGCAAATAAAGATGTAAAAGGATGTGATCCCAGCTGTCTGTGGTTTTTCTCCACACTACTATTTTGGGGGGGGTATAATAACCATCACCTGTGCCTGGATTCTACTTGCGTCAGTGCACACTCCATTCCCAAGCACTATGAAAGTTTGTAAATCCGAGGCACAAATCTGTGAAGGAATGGGAAATCATCCTTTACAATGCGCGCTTCCCTCAGATCACATAATCTTGCAAACTGTATGTTTTTCATATATATAAAAATTTACAAAGTATAACATTTACTTCATCACAGAGATGTAACATGTTAGCAACTTCTATTACTACCACTGCAGTTACTATACTGTAAAGATGTACTGATGTTTATATACACATACATACATAAAATATTCTTTAGCAGTTTTAATACACATTGTTTTCTTAGTCTGAAGAGAAGAAAAGCACAAGACAAGGAAGCATCAGTGCCCAGGTCTTCAGGAATTATAGTTTAATGTTTGCCTTGTCCTCATGAGTAAATGTAGTATAACCTTGCTCAGGTTTCCAGATCACCGTCTCCAACCAATCAATTAGGAACTGAATTAGAATGGGGCCAAATTTAATGGTATATCCTTTCCCATCAACTTCAGAGTAAAACAAGGCCTACTTGTCTTTCAAAGGCTAAAACATAGAAATCTCTGGAAAACAGCACCTGGGGGAGCAATTACTGTGCAACAGCGTTGGAGATACAGTGGGGTTATTAGTACAGCATTCTAGTGCACAGTATATAACTGTACAGGTAAGTGCGAATGCAAGAGCGACTATAAACATTCCACACTAATGAGGCTGCACAAGTGCTAAGATAAACATTTTCAAACCTGTGTCAGCACACTGAGACACTTAAGTGTAGATTTATGGACCCAAGTAAAAGTTCTGCTTTTAAAACAAACTGCAAGAATGTAGATGAGGGGGGAAAACCTCTTGCCATTTTCCCTAGTTTTTGAAGAACCAAGGCTTCCAGTTTACCCTGGCTTGTCCTGCTGTTTTCTGGAGCCCCTATTGATTAGCAGCTATGCAGTAAAAACAATGGGTGGCTTGCGGCCATAAATATTAATCAGAAGAATGTTAAATGCATTGCATTGTTCTCTTTAGGAATGAAGAGTTTGCTGGGGCAGGGGTTATTAAAATATGCTGCTGTGCCAAATAGAAGACGCACTTAACGTCTTAGCTTTTTATGCTTCTCGGGCAGTGGAAAGCTCTGGAGGTCTTTTGTGAGGCCAGTGGAAAGCCCGTGTTTCAAAGCTGACACAGGTGATGCCCAGGACAACAGGGCTTTACCACCAGCATAGCTCCAATGGAGTGACACGGCACGGCTCTTCCTAGGGGCAGCCTTTCCCGGGCTGGAGGCTGGGAGAAGTTGCCTCTCTGCTCAGTCTGCTCGGGCCCATGTGCCTGTGCTCGTCACAGCTGCAGTCACCATGTTCAACATGGAAGGAGGAAATTTCCACCAGGCATCCCCAGCAGGCAGCCCTTGGAGTCACCAGGCCTGTCATCTGTCCCACAGCACTGGCCTAGTCCAAGCTCTAACTCGTGTCCTGCACACACTGCCTTTTCTAATGTACTTTCCCCTTGGGAGTGCTCCAACAAGTGCATTTAGCACCACAAACCTTGGTGTGCACCACATCTTTGCTTTAAAATTAATCATTGCAGCTCCACAAACAGTTCCTGAGGGATGAGGCAGGGCTGCTGCCAAGCCCAGGGCACCGCTCCTTTCTCTTGTCCCCAGCTGCTTGTTCCTGCCTTCCCTGAGCAGAGGTACTGGGGAGAATGTGTGCAGCCACCTGATTAATGCAGTCATGGACTTTGCAGAAAACTAACATTGTGAGGTTTTTACTAGGTTAGTTTTCAGGCAGGAACAATTCCCTGGTCTGAGTCATTGTCGACAGAAATTTATGCCAGATCACTCTAATAGCAGAATGTAAATAGAAACCAGGTCTGCTGACTGCCAGAAATGTGCTTTTTTCATCAGATCAAAGAGTTGGTAGAGTAACTAGAGAATAATAAACAGGACCAAAAGAAAAGCTAATAGAGGAAAACAGTTTTAAGTTCTGTATGTCCCTATGAAAGGATATACATGTAAGCAAGTGTTTCTTAAGTGGCCCCTCCTCCAGACATGAGAGTGGTGTATATACAGATTCTAGAGAAATGTTTCACAGCCTGCTCCAATCTCTTTTAATAACACTGCCTTTCACAGTTAATCACATCTTGCAGGCTAAAGGCTTTTGCAGATTATCAGATCCCATCCAGGCAATGACAACTGCCTCTGAATGCAACCAGTGTTGTCACTTGTGCAAGTAAGTTTTACATGGTGTGTCAGCCAAACCTGGAAAAGCTGAGACCCACTTTTCAGACTTTGAGAAGGCAGAGATAGTTGTAAATGGAAATGGTGCTTGACAGGCTTCTTCATTCTCCCAATGCTATCCCTAAATTGCTAGATTTTATATTTTAACAGTCCTTTTCCATGGTGCTCGCTATGCACCTTATGGAAGTACGTGTGATGAAAAGATGCCTTCCATTACTAGCTGTGACAAGGTCTCCAGCTCAAGAAGGAAAGTAATCAGAATGTCAGAATCAGGATAAAAAGCAGATTCAGAAAAAAGCAGAACATTCCTGGGCTCTGATGACTGACTCTATCCTGTTAATTGTTAGAAATGTCCCAAGCATGATTTCTGGCTTAGATCAACTTACATTTGTCTAGATCCTTTCTGTGGCACTTGTTAGGAAGTCAGCACACAGCAGACACGATTCACACTAAGCAAACTGCTTGAAACCACTCTCTTTTTTGGTGATTATGAAATTAGTAATTGGCATTCTGTGCCAATAGGCCTTAGTGGCAGAGGGTGGGCCTTGGTGCTTCCTCTGCTGCTGTGGATGCAGCCGAGTGTTGAGGACTGATTGGCAGAATGGAAGGATGTTGGGATTACGAAACTTGTGTGTTAAGAAATTAGTCTGTCTGTGTCACAGCGTGAGGAAATGCAGGTATGAACTGTGCCAAGCTCTTTCAGCACAACGTTTTTAATTAAAATGGACTATTTTTTCCATTCACTTTTCTACGCCTTTTGCATGCAGTTCCATGATGGCATAAACACTTTCTGGGAGATGTCCTGCCCTTTTGGCTGCACACCTTGCTACCTGGAATTAATTTCTGTCTAGGCCTGCTGCAGGACCAGGGCCTCTGTGAAGAAGAAAGGACTAAGTCACTTGCTGATTTGACAAAGCTCCCAGCTATCCACCCACATTTGGCAAACTTTATCTGTACTCTTCACACATACGAAGTGTCTTATAAACATTAACAAATCCCTCAAAATGAGCTGTTGCGATTATTCCCATTTTGCAGCTGGCAAGGTGGAGGCAGAAGTGAAGTTGGTGAGTTCACTCTCTAATGAATTTCTCTTTTCTCTGAATATCCTGCTTGGATTATTAGGTTTGCTCTCTCCCAGTGTCTGAACCTATCACTCAAAATGTCACTCTCAGAGGGCCTTCCAAATGTCTAAGATAATAGAAATGTCCCATTCCAGACCAGGTTCAAACTCAGGTCTTTACGGAATTCCAGCTCACTTGGAAATACTCTTACAAATAGCAATTTTTTTTTTCTTAAACTTGTAACTTCTAACCTATTTTTAAGGCAGATTTTGGTAGGATTTTCCTCCTTTTAGGGATGAAGTGGTCAGAACTATTTCACTTTATAAAAGGATTTTAATATTTTTTTACTGTGAGGATGGTGAGACACTGGCACAGGTTGCCCAGAGAAGTTGTGTATGCCCCATCCCTGTCACTATTCAGGGCTAGGCTGGATGGAGCAACCTGGTCTAGTGTAAGGTGACCCTGCCCATGGCAAGAGGGTTGGAATTAGATGATCTTTAAGGTCCCTTCCAACCCAAACCGTTCTATGATTCTATGATTTTAAAACTGTAGTGCTGGAAGATTTGACATTACAATTAATATTTCTATTTATAACAGGATCTCATTGGCTTTACAAAGAAGGTACATATCTTTACCTTCACCTTGTCTTTTGAAAATTAGAGATGAATTGCAATCCATCCTGCTCAAGGCCATGCAGAACAAGTCTGACAGCCAGATCCACATCCTGCTGCTTTAATTCCTAGTTCCCTTTAAATAGTTCTCAAACCTAATATAATTCTCATTAATTATAATTAATATAATTAGTCATATATAATTAATGCCTAATACACTGTTGCGTTTTGCGAATACCAAATAAGCTGGGGTTGGCTGCACAGTCTGTGTCCAAATTCATCTGTTTAGAACAGTGCTAGGAGCACCAGAGCCAACACCAACAGCTTCACAGCTATGTGAATGCATGTTGTGCAGTTCCATCTATGGAGGGGAAGGTGAGCGACACTGCACTCTCCGTGCATTGATTTTAAAACCAAGCTGATATAATTAGCACCAGATCCATGTGCTGACCAGAAAATCACTAGAATAACCAATCAGGCAGCACAAAGCTGCACTTCCTGTTGTGTGTTTTGAGAAAGGATGTTAGAGGAGTGTATCTGCCTGCAGCCTATAGCTCACAATGCTCAGCTTGACAAAGATTTCTGGCCCCAAATCCTTCAGAGAACATTGCTTTCAGTTCCCAACAGCAAGTTCTCAATGGCAATGGCTGCAAATCATTGCTTGTAGAGGCAGATGACAGTCATCCTGGTGTAATTGGGAAATGGGTGGGGTAAATTGTCCTATGATTTTTACAAATTTGCATTAAAGCAGGATATTGAGAATACCTCTAAAAACCACAGGAATGCAAACCTAGAAGGCTGACAGAAAATCACCATCAGGAGAGAGGTGGAGACTACTTTGTCCTGTCACGAAATAAACGCCAGTTCATCACTCCAGCTTTACAGCTTGTCTTCATATATTAAAACAAGCCTGCAAACCACGACTGATATAATTTTGAGTCATTAATTAGTTGCTGCTCAATCCTTTATTAATGTGCTAGGAAAGCCCTCTGAGCTTCACTGAGATCAAAAGCCTGCTTGTGCACAGGGCACCCCTCCCCCTGGGCAGGCAGGCTTCCTGAAAGAGAGTGATTAAGTAACAAATTATTCTTTGGAGGTACAAGTGCTGTGTCTGCTGGGTTGCTTTGGTTGGATCCGATCCTTTCACCCTTACATCAGTGGTCCCAGAGAAGTCCTTGTGTTGGGCTCCTTTGAGCCTAGGCAGCAGGGTGGAGCTATGAACTTGTTTCTGTGGCCAAACGTGCTGGCAGCTACTTGGGTGCTGTTCTCAGCTCAGGTTGTGGCTGGGGAGAGTAGAAATGGAGTGCAAAGCTTAATCATAAAACAGTTTGGGTTGGAAGGGACCTGTAAAGCTCATCTAGACCAATTCTCCCACAATGAGCAGGGACATCTTCAACTAGATTGGATAACTTGGCCCCCCATCCAACCTGAAATCAGTGTTTTCAGGGATGGGGCATCCACCACTGCTGTAATCAGGGATACATGGTTGAGTGAGGAAAACAAAATCTAATTACCATAGGCAGATTGTGACCTTGAACTGGCTTCGGGGTACATTTGTGGCTTTGGTACAAAGAGAAATATTGCAAAGACTGAAACCCATTCCTAATTCCTACTTGGTTTCACATTTTGTTGCAGATACCTGCATATTTTTGCCTCGCCTCTAACCATATATAGTGATCATAATAACTATACCTCATCCAAATACCACAAGTCTTGATTAGGCTTCTCAAGATGTCTTATTTAATTTTACGACTGTCCCTAAACTAGCCAGTCTTTCTCTCATTGTCACCTCATTGTCCTTTCTCAATTAAAGAGTAACAAACCCGAGATAATATTATTTAGGACTGTTTACTAGTTACTGTGTAATGCCCCAAATGTGCCATGCCCAGTGACAGCACAAAGCATGTGTTTGGTGCTATTTAAAAACTTGCAAGCCTTTTTCAGGCAAAAATGTCAATCTTAACACAGCTACTAATCAGATTGGTAGAAGAATAATTAGGGCAGGCACAGCTGAGGTTACACAACATATCAAAGTTATGACTAGAATCCAGAAGACATCATCCTAAAAAAATCGCTAACATAATCCTAAAAAAACTCCTTGACATTTGGAGCAAGCAACAGCAGTTAGTTATTTCCTTCTTAATTGTCTTGCAGTTTCTGTATATCTTTGCAGACAAAAGCATGTCACCTCTGAAGAACTCTCTCTCTTTAGCAGGATGAGAAAACAGAGAAGTAGGACGCATTTGAACTCAGATTTCCAAGTTCACCTGCTCCTCTTGCTATTTTCAGTCCTGTAAGCCTTTTCCTTGCTGTCATTTGGGGAAGTGTGTTCATGATAACACGGATAGTGTTTGGTCTGCTTGGAGACAGACCTGCCTGTTTTGCCACCATGCTAAAATGAAAGGCTGAATTCCCCTTTGATGCCAAACAGCTTTATAACTTTTTTACCTCGGAGTGTTATATTTTTTCTAGCTGACTTCAACAAGGATTAAGTTGTGAACATTAACAGTGCCAACATTTGCATTCTTCTCTCAGGTAAATGTAAACAGCAGAGTGATGCTGTTTTGGCCAGGAAATGGGGCCAAGCTTTTCCAGGTCTGCTGATCTTCACAGTGAAAAGGTTATGTGAATGTGTAGGTAAACTGTCCTTTCCATTAACACAGCCCTACTCTCCATCTGGAAATATTCATGCTTCTGAAAAAACAGGAGACGATATCTTAGAAAAGCTGAAATGACCATAATTGTAACTTCTTTCCTGAACATCAATCATTTCCTATTACGATAGGAACAAGGGACAGTGCATTAGCAAGCTGAAAGTACACACTGAATCTGATACACTGTGAAGATATTATCAGACAAGTGTATTTCTTTTAAAAAAGTATATCTTCCATCAATTTAGAACAAATGAAACCCACATGAAAACTTCACTAATTTTTTGTATGTTACATCCTTGTGTCATAATGCCATGCAAATATGGTCCTCCATGCTGTGCAAAACTGACATTTCATTGCTTTGCATTTTCCCATTTGTTTGAGAAATTCACATAACAAGGCGTGCTTCTGATCTCTAATTCTGATCTGTAATCTCACTGATAGGTCAGTCACACAGGACAGACTGAACTGACTTTCCAAGAGCAGCACATCGTTCATAGAAAATGAGTGCAGCTTTAACAGCAAAAGCATTGCTTTTCATGAAGAAACATGGACACAGTGCAGTTCATATTTTGCAATAAAATACGTTAACAATGCCTGTTTGGCTTCCTTCTCATGTGACCTTTTATGTCAGTGAGTAATTCACTTGAGCAATATAAAGATATCACTACAAAATGCAGGCACAGTAGTACTCATAGTCACAGATAAAAAACAAGAGATGCAGTATGCTAGCAGAGTACTAATTAATTTGGCTCTGCTATCTCAGATAATCCCAAGCCAATTCCAAACCTGTTTCCCTTTTATCTTTTATGCGTGCTACCTTTTCTGATATTATTGCAGTTTAAAAGAATTCAATGTTTAGGTTCTCATAGTTTGGGTAAATGCCTAGTTATGTATTATTAATTAACGATGTATTAATCAATTTTATTATAAGCACAGTCCTCCACTTGGCTGATTGACACTAGCAGCTATAAATGATTAAATTCTGCTTTCGTTTACAGTGGCAAGAAAGAGATTCTGTCAATAGGAATGAAGATACTTTATGTCCCTAGACAAGGGAAAATAAGGTTATTATTTCGTTTATGAAAATATAAAATGTTTTAAATTAAATATTTAAGTAATTAGTCACTTGTGTGCTTTACAACACTGAGTTACAGCATACAGAGTCACTTGGCAAGTGCAGGTGGACGTAGAAGGGCAGTTAAAAGATAAAAAGGCTGTTAAAGTAAGAAAGTCCAACTCAAAAAATAGGTTAGTCATCTTTGGTTTGCTGTTGATGTGTCACCACATAATAATTGTTGCAGTCATTAGCAGTTCATGCTCAACCTACGCTTTTAATTTCATTTGTGTTTTGAAATATCTCAAATTAAATTCTTTAATTCATTTCCCACTGACCTAAATATTTATGTAATATTTACAACTGATCCCACTATAATCTACTATGTTAGAAACAGATACCATTAAGAAAATCTCTGTGTACAAGAAGATTTCTATATATGGGGTTTAGAAACTTAACTAGGGGAAGCGCATTCATTTTATTGTTTTTCAGGACAGGTATTGATTTTATGCTGTATTTTTATGCAGCTAAATCTTTCAGAACCTAATTTTGTTTAGGAATTTTTAGCAATGGCATACCATTCTCTTAAGATTCTGTATCTCCTGTACTATAAATTAGTGCTAAAATAAATTGTGTTAGCTTCAGGCTTCTTCAGAGCACCACTACAGCTATGTAATACATCTTGACAAGGCCAGAAACGGATGATTGAAAATTACACGAGATTTAATTTCAGTAGCTGTTTCCTGAACCGTGTGATACTGGTTAGCTCCCAACACCACCGAACAGCTCTCATCCCGAGACAAGTGCCATCTATCGATAAAAGATGCATTTCAGCTGAGGAAGCCTCAAATGACCAAAAATGGAACCAGTCTGCCACCTGCTGCTGAGTGGAATTATTTCAAGATTTGCTAGGACTTGTACTGACCCAACAAACAACACTCCTGTCTGTGTGAGCTGGGTTTGAAAAAAGCCTTGCCCATTCCGCAAGAGTGTGCTTTCTCCACGGCTACTTCAAAAGTGTGGGGCAAGATTAAATAGGATGTTCTGTGCATTTGAAAATAGGCCCCATAACCTAAGCAGCTGCCTTGTCTTCTCTCCCTGGCACTGGGGAGGCCACAGCTCGAGTGCTGCGTCCAGTTCTGGGACCCTCAATTCAAGAATGATGCTGAGATGCTGGAGCAGAGAAGGGCAATAAAGCTGTGGAAGGGTCTGGAGCACAAGTCCTGTGAGGAGCAGCTGAGGGAGCTGGGGGTGTTGAGCCTGGAGAAAAGGAGGATCAGAGTGGCACCTTATCACCTTCCACAAACGCCTGAAAGGAGGCTGTAGCCAGGTGGGGGTCGGCCTCCTCTCCGGAGTTTTGGGTTGGACATAAGGAAGAATTTCTNTCAGGGTGGGACCTTATCGCTCTCTACAACTGCCTGAAAGGAAGGTGTAGCCAGCTGGGGGTTAGCCTCCTCTCCCAAGTTTCAGGTTGGACATAAGGAAGAATTCTTTACAGAAAAGGTGTCTAAGCATTGAAACTGGCTGCCCGGGGAGATGGTGGAGTCACTGTCCCTGAAAGTGTTTAAGGAAAAGCTGGACGTGGCACTCTGGTCTAGCTGACAAGGTGGTGTTTGGTCAAAGGTTGGACTCGATGATCTCATAGGGCTTTTCCAACCTAACTGACTCTGTGATTCTAGTAGTTCAAAATCTTGCTGCAGCTAGCTCAGGCACTCGATGGGCTCGTTCAAGTTTTTGCTCCGGGAAAGGGGCCACGAGCTGAAAACTCCGCTCCTGCTACGAGCAGCTGCCCAGTCCCTGCAATCGCACAGCAAGGGGCTGCCAAGGTCCCAAAGATAAACATCACCAACAATGACATAAGAACCCTAACTCCGAATCAAAATCACACTACTAGTTTGAAGTCCCACAGTTTAGGCAGCACAGGTTGATTTTTGAGGCTTTCAGCAGCGAGATGTAGGTCCTTTATCTGTTTTGAGGTGCGGGATATTTAGCATCCACCACTTTGCTCACACGCGCCTGAGTAAATCTTGGTTTTGCGAAATGCACTTCGCTTCCCAGAGGTCCCTCCAACTAACGCGTCCCTAGGAGTCACCGCGGACGGGGCAAAAGCGCCGAGCACACATTACAGCAAACAACGCGGTGCAGCCCTCAGCGCACCCCGCGCCATGCGGGCAGCCGGCTCTGAGGGACGGATGCCCTCTGAGGGCAGAGGGATTGAGGTGAGGGGTGGCGGGGAGCACAGGCGGGGTGCATGAGAGGCTCCTTGAGCCCGAGAGGGAGGAGGAACCCCACAGCACAACCCACGACCCCCGAGTACTCCCAGCACAGCCGCCCCAGCGCTCCGCCCGCCGCCGGGGCGGGACGGATCCGCGCATGCGCCGCGGCCGCGCCGCGCTGGGGTCGCGCCCGCCTGCCGGAGGTGCCGGGGGGCGGCGGGGGGAGCGCGGCGCGGCCCGAGTTCCCGGGGGTGCATTGGTCCCGTGCCCAAATGTGCCCGTGTTTTCCTCTGGGAGTGTGACGGAGGCCGGGAATTGAGCCCCGAGGTAGGGCCGGGGGGGCGGGGAGCCTCCGGCAGGGCCTGCGAGGGAAGGGTGCTCGGTCGAGGGCAGAGCGCGCTGGCTCCGCACCCCGGGCCTGTGCGGCGCTGCTGCTGCTGCTTCACCTGGCGTGACACTTAATGATACCGTGACAGCCGCTGTTAAGGCCGAAAATGCATTATTTGAAGACAGACCAAGTTAATTGCACTCTGCTGTACAGAACACTTACAATGAGTTGGCTGAGGATTTGTTTCCCCCCTTTCTTTTTCCAGTTTATTGAAGATAGGTGTAAAGATTGGAACATTGGTCGTTTGTCTAACATGAAAATACAAATTCTAGATTGTGAGGGTGGAAATGAACTATCTTCCTCCTTTTACCACTGAGTAAGTAAAATGTACTGCTGTTATAGTGCTAGTTTACAATTATTAAAATAGTATTCCTGACTAATAGGTCTTGCTGTTATTTTTCAAATTATGTTTAATGTTCCTGTTCTGTGTCTTTCCTGTTAGCTTTCTGCAAGTGGTATGGGCTAGACGTGGTTTTTTAAAAATTATTTTTCTAAATAACACTTACTAAATTCAGCTTTTAAAAATTTGAAAATGTAAATGAAAATCTGAAAATTTTCAAAAGCAGTTAAGTGTCTATCGCATCTTAAGTCTGCTTTTAGACATGGCTGCAATGTAAATAGTGAGCACTGTGATCACTGGACCCTTAAATGCTCCATACATGAACATCACAGTTGTTTTCGTAAGGATGGTGCAGGACTGGAATGTGTTGCAAGTAATATTTATTTATTTTTTCTCTGGCTTTGAAATAATATTTGACCTATCTCAGAAAGCACTATTTCAGTCGTTTGCTGGTTTGTATTTTGCTGTCTGGTCTTGGCCCTGATCCTACAAAGCACTAAAAACAGAGATAATTTGAAACACAAATAGGCCTACTGGATATACAAATTTAAATGTGTGCAGTCTTTATAAAATTGTAGCCTTTGTTTGTATCTGTAAGTGCTTTGCTCCTGATGTGTACTTTGGTTTTACAAGGAAAAGAAGAATTTAACTATAAAAGCTTCTCAGTGCATCATTCACTGCTCTTTGCTCAAAATAAATTATTTTTCTCCAAGTTTTGCTGCTGTCACTTGACATAAAAGTTGATTGTTCTTAGTCCTTTGAATTAGGAAACAGAACTTTCTCATGTTTGCAAGCCCGCAGAGGAGAGAGAATTGATAGTTAGAGGGTTGAACTGAATTGAAATGTCATTTACAGTTGTTATGATACACAGAGCACTCACTGGAATTTACCTTTGTTTCCACTACAGGGATGAGACATTTGTTTGGTTTTAGTGCTGGAATAACAAGCTCAAGGCTGTGGCTGTTACAGCAGCTGGTAACAACATGAACATTTAATTTGTATCTGCAACTTAAGAAGAAACCTGCACACCCAGCCTTATTCTTCCCTGTCACGCTTGTCACACTGAGGCCGACACTGGCTTGTCCTTGCTTCTGATTACCTTGGCTGGTGAGTAAGAAACCTAATAATTTTACTTACCTGGGCAATAGTTGTACATGAGTAGGGTTTTTGTAGTCAAAATTTTGTCAGACTCATAACTGTATTTGCTGTATTGGTTTTGGAGTGCACAGAATGGTGTAAAAGACTTAAATGTTTCTCTAGCAATTTTTAAAAAAACTTTTTGAAAATTAGCATAATTCACGATGTGAATAGATTTTTTTAAATCCCTGTATTTTGTTTGTAGAGTTGGTATCTTTAGACCTTGTTTAGGTTAAATTATGTTTATAATTGTTTATGTTAGTACGTGACAAAAAAATCTTGGAAGATTTTAGTATTCTGTAGGGTTTATTAATACTGTAGAGACATAGGCAGCAAACCTTTATCGGTGTGCAAAATTACTTGATCTTAAAGCAATAGGAATGTATTCTTGTGAGTCTTCAGAGGAATTAATTGTTTCTCCAGAAGGAATCAGTCATGGCTGATGACTCTCAGAGAAACTTCCGCTCAGTGTATTATGAAAAAGTGGGGTTTCGTGGAGTTGAAGAAAAGAAGTCGCTGGAAATTCTGTTAAAGGATGACCGTTTGGGCAAGTTGATTTCACTGTTTGCTTTATTTCTTGGTGATTAGGGACTGGGGAGGGAGTAATAGCAAATGTTTACCTGCTGTACTTAATACTTATTTAAGTTTTGCATCTTTTACTAATAATCTCTCGGTTAGCAGACTTTTGATTTTCGAAGATCTGGAAATCTGATTTTTAAAACTATTAAAGATTCTTCAGCTTGCTTGTTTCTTTTTTTTCCTTCTCTCATTCTCTGTGCCCAAGAAACTGAAAGTTTTTTAGGGAAAACAGTTTTAATCTGAGAATGCATCGTCTCATGCTGTCAATTCCATCTGACTTCAAAGCAATGAAGATGTTATTGCTGTTGGTCCCTAAGGAGTGCCACATCTCTAATAGAACAGAAAGATAAATGTTGTCCCTTTAAAAAAGGCCTTAATTGTTTTGACAGCGACACGCTTTACAAAATGCCTGTAAAAATGGTCCAGTTTCCTCTTGATGAAACCTGGAGTAGTTTTACTGTAAGTAAGGCCAACGTGAAAGCAGTGAAAGCATTTGTTGATAATATGTGATGAAAGCGGGGATTTCAATCTGCAACTAAAGTTTGTTATACTTAGCTGGGTCAGAAATGCAAACCTATTTATAATCATACTTAAATTTGTCCTGATTTTTTTTTTTCTTTTTATTTCTTTACAGATATTGAGAAGCTTTGCACATTTAGTCAAAGGTTTCCCCTTCCATCCATGTATCGTATACTGGTGTGGAAAGTGCTTCTAGGTATGAAGGGTAACATGGAATGTAGTATGTAGGAAGGTGCATTTTTTTCTGTTTGGTTTGGGTTTTTTTTTTTTTGTCTTTAAAGAAGTAACGGTGTGGATTATTCCGTACTACCTTGCCTGCTGATACATATTTAGCCTACTTTTGTATCCACCTAGGATGCACAATGGCAATTATAAAACAAATTTTTGAGAATTTTGCTGAAATCTGCCTAGGAGAGTGTGTTTCTGTATTTAACACTATCCAAGTAAATTTACGAAATGAGTTTGAGATGTGGATTGTAAGAAGTCACTGATATCTGATAAGATATTCAGTTGTGTTCCTGAAATAACAGACAATTAAGTTGAAGTAAAGTTGTGATTAATTTTAAGCTGGGTGAAGCATGGAATGCATGCTTATTCTACAGAGAAGCTTTGTGTTCTGTAGAATCTTGGTTTCTTATGGTTTTGCTTCTGGCTTTGAATTGTATTTGCCATTGAAGAAGATACAAGGCTGAAGACAAGTTAATAGTATCCCCAGAAACTGTAAAAACCATAAATAGATTATATTTTCCTAGAAGTGCACTAGTCAGATGACTAATTAGAAAGTACTAATGACTTTGTACTAACAGGTGAAGTATGTTGGTTGACTAGATGCAAGGTAATGTCCACTTGGAGACAGGAGGGGTTTAAAAAAAATCTTATTTTCTTAATTCATTTTTCCCCCTCCAATTTTTTTGCAATTTGAAAGTTGTGGCTTCATATTCTTGATTATTTGGATTTGTAAGCCTTTTTTTGGCAAAGGTAGTAAATGAATAGTGCACAGAAGGGGCAAGATCTAATTACAAAACTTGAAGCTCTTGGCATTGAACTAACAGAGTAGTCCTACTTGATAAAAGCCTCTGCCATTAAAAAGATTATTATACCCTGGGCACTAGTGATGTAGCCAGCATCCTTTAAAATATTAGTAGTGGGAAATATAGCATAAGAGTTTTGGGCAAGTGACTCAGTGCAGAATCCTTCAGCCAAAATTATAATAGCAAAATGCAGTCTCTTTGCAAAATTGTGGCTCACTGCAGAGCCAGATCTTGGGCTGTTTTAGGTAAAGGGTCTGTGAATCATATGATAACACAAAACGCTGTCTGAGTCAACTGCATGGAAAATTATACTAGTTCTTAAAAGTACTTTGTATTTTAAACCCAGAGTGATTCATTTCACAGCATGAAGTTGTGTCAGGGGATGTTTAGGTTGGATATCAGAAAAAGGTTCCACCCCAAAGGGTGGCTGGGCACTGGAACAGGCTCCCCAGGGAAGTGGTCACAGCACCAAGCCTGACAGAGTTCGAGAAGTGTTTGGACAATGCTCTCAGGCACATGATGTGATTTTTTGGAGTGGTCTTGTGCAGGGCCAGGAGGGGGACTCAGTGGTCCTTGTGGATCCTTCAAACTCGCGATATTCTGTGATTTCAAGTATTCGTACTGTCATTCTATGACATGCCTTGTGTGAACAGAGGTTCAGGGACTTTTCTTACACTGCATTTCAATGTTAACAGCTGTTAGGAAAGCTGATATTGAGGACAATGCAAAATATCTCTCCCTAAATGATTGGAACCACAGCCCAGTCCATTTCTGGTGGGAGGTGTTACATGTCCTCTAAATAATGTTAATGATTTAAGAAAAGGAAATCTGTCAACAAAACTATCTCAGACATGTACGAAGGCTTGCTGATGTCCCAGGTGAAGTGCTGTGTCAGCAATGCCATTACCTTCCTGTTCAAGGATGACTCATGATGGTTTCCAGGCACCCCTCTGTTGTTTCAACTTCTTTCTGCCTGCCTAAGGTTGTCCTCTGTGTTTGAGGAGAGCAGTTGGCAGTATGTACATACAGTTATGATGTTGACTCTCTTTTGGCATATCGTGAAAAAATGTCTTGCTTTGTCCCAGCTTTTGAAATGCAATCAGGTTTGCAGCTGGCAAATAAAAGATAATTTTCTGTCTAATGTGCTTGTTCCTCAGCTCAGCCATTTCATGGTTTAACACTTGGCAGGAATATTTTTTTTCTTTAAATGAGAGGTAAAAGGAACAGGTAGCTTGTTTCAGAACTGACTTTTGAGGAATACTTTGTTCTGGTGGGTTTCTACACTGGGAAAAATTCTGCTCCACTAGTGATAGGGAAATGGCATTTTTTTGTCTAGGTGTATGTAAGTTTTTATGTCTGTTGAAGTCTGTGACAATTTTGTTGTGAACATCAGTGCGTGGCAAGATTGAGTCTTGAGTAAGGGGAAGGATTGAGTGAAATGTTGAGTATCTCTTCTGGAGATGCTGTGTAATTTTCTTTGCCTTTCTACTTAGATACTTTTTAATTTTTTTTTTCCTTCCAGGATACTAGAAAAGATATTTGTGTTGTGCTAAGAAAATAACAAATGTTACTTTGCAAGTGACTATGTGACATTCTTAAGTTTTAATCTTTAACTGGTTCAACTGATTGATTTTGGTTTTTGAATGTCATTTTAGGGAGACTT
The DNA here is from genome assembly GCA_013397755.1 of Cnemophilus loriae. Classification (NCBI taxonomy): domain Eukaryota; kingdom Metazoa; phylum Chordata; class Aves; order Passeriformes; family Corvidae; genus Cnemophilus; species Cnemophilus loriae. The sequence continues at coordinate 1,143,581 of VZTF01000890.1, forward strand.
AATCTCTGATACCGTGAGTAAAGACTTTTCTGGCAGTAAAGTAATTAATACTGCGGTGTACAGTATCTTTGCATTAGCTAATTGCATGTATATATTCTCTGTCATCTCAGACAAAGTGTAGAATTTGAGAAAACGAACAGCTAACATACATAAAAATCATTCTACACTGACTTTGTTTTCAAAATAAATGGAAGCTGGGCACAAATACAACTAGTACTGTACTGAAAACTAGACAGGTATAAAAAGTAATAAGTAGGAATCCCCCTTACAATTGTTTATATTTTTTCTTTTAATTATTTTTTTTTTCTTTGTTAGGAATTATTCCTCCTCACCATGAATCTCATGCTTTGGTGATGAAGTACCGGAAAGAGCAGTACTGGGATATTCACCACGCTCTTCGTGTGATTCGATTTATTAATGATTCTACCCCACAGGTTGATGTTTTTCTCCGCATACATCAACTGGAATCAGGAAAATTGCCTCGAAACGTAGCTTTTCCATTGGTCAGTAGTCATTTTAACAGTCTTTTAAATACAGGACTTTATTGAACTTGAAACTATAAACCAGTGAGAGGCTGAACTGCAAGCTTCCCCACAAATGCTTGTAGATAGACCAAGTAAGGTGAATGGAAAACAGAGAAGTACTGATATAAAATAAGGATTTTTAGTTGAAGTGCTTTTCTCTTTTTCTTCCCCTAAGTACTTACGTAAGATTTTATGCCTTAAAATCTCTTTTGTGCATTTTGCTTGCTAGGTTTCAAGCCTTTTGTACTCCAGGGCACTTCAGTATCTTTACAGCACTTAAATGAAAATGACATCATCTCATTGGAGCTCATAGGTTCTTACGTGTTGTGGAACAAGGATAATTCAGAGCCTGCACAAGCAGTGATTTAATGCAAGTTGCATCAAATATTTAAATTATTTGTTTTTAAATCTGGACTTTAGTGTACTGTCCTCCTTTTTATCTTAGTCTGAACTGTCCTGGGCTTCTATGTAGTGCACGTAGTCCGCAGTTCACAGTGCACACCCATACGGTTAAACGAGGTTGTATTGTGATGGTAAATTAGTAGTGTGATGATAAAAACAATGTGCGGTTTTTCCTTTTCTCCATGAAATAGGAGATGATGAAAGGCGCCGCGGAGCTTTCTGGGTGGATTTCGTCCTGTAGTTAATGTTAATTTATCCATATTCACTCTAGCCCAGCTTAATTTGTAATTTTTCATCTGTAATCACAGATTTTGACTTAAGTACTTAAAAAAAAGTTTAAAAAAAAAAGTTAATATGGAAAATACAGTAATACTTTGAACTGGAGGATTACATGCAGCATTCTCTTGTCAGAGGAGGGAATGTTTTCTTACCCTTACCGTTTCCTAGCAATGTGGCCATCCTACCCTGCAATTTCCAGCAGAGAAATTTCCTTGATCTTGGCATGTGACACAGTGGGCTGAAAATTCCTTTTTAGAGCAGTATTGCCTTCTGAGCAAGTGTTTTGTTGGTGCATCCCAGAGCTGCTCTCAGGACTGTGGTGAGGTTTCATAGCGATGGTGTTTAGCAGAGCCCCAGTCGTTAGTTCTGTAACTCAGGTTTGTTTTGCTGCTGCAGAAAGCATTTGTTCTCTGTTCAGTGCCGTCACTGTGCCCTTAAACTTATGAGAGGTTACTGCTTGATAGTGATGCAGGTGTTTTACTGTAGAGGCAGAGGGAGATAGAGATGTCAGATTGATCTAAATATTTTGAAATGTTTGAGTAAAAAATGGAAGTCTGCTGAGTGTTTTGTGCATCCGAATGCAGAGAGTTCAAGCAGTTATATGTGTGTATTGCAGCAGTCTGTGTGGTGGAGGCATATCCCAGTAGTATTTGAGACTCTCCATACACCAAAGCATGTTTTGGTTTTAAAAGCAAGACAAGTCTTACTTGCTCTGTTTTAGTAGATATCTGTCATCATCACGCAGCTGCTGCCCGATGCCTTGTTTAGGAATGTCAGAACAGCTCTTTGTGTACTTTGATTCCTGTTTTTTTCCCCAAAAAGCAGAGAGAAGCAATACAAGAATAATTTAAATCAGAGTAGTTCGATACTTCTGTGTAGTTCACTTTTTTTGCTTTGTTTTCCAGGAACCTGAAGATGAAGTGTTTCTTGCTATTGCTAAAGCAATGGAGGAAATGGTGGAGGATCCCATAGAATGCTATTGGCTTGTCAGTTGCTTTGTGAATCAGCTGAACAGCAAGCACAAAGATTCATTACAACAACTGGTAAGGAAAAAAATATTTTTTTCTTTTTGCAAGGAGAAGCAGTCATGGAAAGCATTAATACTGGGAGACAGCTGGAGGATGAGAGGTGACACCCTTGGATTCTGTTCCACCAGCTGTTTTGAGGATAAGGAAGGAGTGCTTTTTGCATTGTGATTGTGCTGTCCTGTCTAATGTAACATTAGAAATTGTTTTTGTTTGCTACATGGTAATTTTCAATTATCTTTTTTTTTTTTAGGTTGTCTAAAGGTTACATTGTGTGTAGTTGAATTATATGTGTCGCAAATTGGTCACTTAAGAATTTTCTTTAAACAATTAAAAATGTCAAAAGCTAAGAACATCTTGATGTATGTCTGCTACTTTTCTAGGCTGCATCTCTGGCATCCATATGCTGCTCATTGGATGACAGACAAAGCACAGTTGTTTTCCTTTATAAATGGAGCAGGGTACTCTGTCTTCAGAAAAACAGTATGTTGCAAATTAAATTATAATAAAAAGTGGAGTAGTTTTCTTTTAGCAGTGATCATTTAAACACTATCATAGAATATTCATTTTGAATTTCTGTCACTGATTTATAAATTTCAAGTTTCATTGTAATGCGTACTTACCAAAATTATGAAAGCTCTTGTAATTCATCAAATAGCATTAACAGATAAGGAGCTTTTAGTTAACAATATCTTCTGAGGTTAAAGTATCGAGTACGTGTGCACCAGCCATTGCTGAATGGAAATTTGCTGTGGAAAATTATGGCTGCCCTTGTTAGTTCTTTTGGAACTAAGAAATAATTTTTGAACCTACCTCCTGTTTCTGTGGGTGGTATATCCAATGATACCAGTTCAGAGGAGCAAGGAATATTTTTAAAGAAAGCATGTGTTCGTACTATGTGAAGAGTGCCAAATTTCTCCTTCCCTAATTTTTTTTTTGTAATACAAACAATGTACCAAGACTCAGTAGGTGAGAATAGGGGCAAAGGGAGTGTTTTCTGCCTTTGACAGCTGAAGTCCTTAGCAGTTTGCCTAACTATGATAGAAAGCATAAAGATATCCAAGAATTTATGAAAATGTGTTTTGTGTTACATTAAAATTTAAACAAGATGAGAAAATTACCCACATGTTTATGCTTTAAATACTTCGGGTTTTTAAACAATAAATCAATGTCCAGCTTTTAATGGGTTGCACAGGGATTTGCTCTCAGAATGGATTTTTTGGGGTTTGCTGCATTGTGTGTAGATTTTTTTTGATGTGTGCTAAGGCGATTAGGTTTGAGGTGAGTGAAACCCAATTTTACTTGTGAAGGTAGCAGTAATTAGTGCACGTTTAATCTCTACATTGCCTTAAGCTCTGAAACGCCTCCTTGCACTGGGGAATACTGCATATCTTGGAAGTTCTGCTAGTGGTCAGCAATTTAAGGAAGCTGAGGTTGTTTCTTTGGTTAAGTACATAATTAGTTAATTGCAAAAGTCGGTAACACCTGTATTTTGGAACAGTTAAAATAAGGAAGGTACATTATTTTAACATGTTATTTTATGCCAGTTGAATTTTTAAGAAGGTGTTTGTCTTACAGTGTGCATTAATTATGAAGGTATTCTGATGTGAATTACCTAAATTTTCTAATTCTTTCTCAGCCAAAAATTCTGGAGCAGTATTTGAACATTGAAGATAACAGACTACTGATGCATCTGAAGGCATGTGCTGCAATGAGCAAACTCCCTTACGATCTTTGGTTTAAAAAGTGTTTTGCAGGATGTTTACCTGAGTCCAGTTTACAGAGGCAAGTTCTTTTTCTTTTCTTTCTGTTTGCAACTGCATAGTAATTTCAGCTTTTTGTCATCACTAGCAGGCAAAGAGCTTTCCATACTTTATCTGTAAGATTATGGTGTTAATTTTATTGCTAACTTGGAAGTGATAAAATTGGATTTAATTCCCCTTTTTACTGATGCAAGATATTCTCTGTGTGATCATTTCACCCACTGAAAATAAAAAGAATGGAGCTAAGTACACCAGCGGATTCTGTTGGACACTTAGTGCCTCCTAGGATGTAGAACTCCAAACCCTCTGTCAGTGTTACATAGCTGAATGGTAGTCAGTTTTTGGGCTTTTTAACAAAAATCTGTGCTTAGGGAGTGATTGTAATATTGTATTAGTGTTAGGTGAAAGAGATTTTGGGAATGTGTATGGGTTTTGGCTGGGATAGAGTTAGATTTCTTCAGAGTAGCTGGTATAGGGGTGTGTTTTGGAACACAGGGATGTTTTAGTTCCTGCAGAGCGGTGCTTGCACAGCATCATTCTGCTCCTCACCAGCAAGGAGCCTGGGGGTGCACAAGAACATGGCTGGGAGGGGACACAGCCAGGGCAGCTGACTACAGCTGACCCAAGAGATATCCCATTCTATGTGGAGTCATGCTCAGCAATTAAGCTGGGGAGGAGGTTGGCAGGTGGGAACACTTGCCTGAGGACTTGCTGGCCATCAGTCAGGGTGGTGAGACACTGTTCTCAGTTGCATCACTTGTCTCAGGTTTTATTTTCCTCTCCTTGTTATGTTTTTCTTCTCTTCCTTACAAATCTTTGAAATTATTACTTCTTTTTAATTATGAAACTTTTTTTCTCCACCCACAAATTTGTTTCTTACTTCTAGCCTTCCAGTTCTTCCCACATCCAACTGGTGAGGTTAGTAAATGAGTGGCTGTCTGGTGCTCAGTTGCTGGCTGGGGTTAAACCATGACAGAATGTTTATTTTAAAAAGTACTAGGGCAAGTTGAATATTACAAAGTTAATGAAATAGTGAATTACATCAGGATTCTACAGTTAGAAATAGGTTGTTGAGCTTTTAAAAGGGAAAAATTCTTGTGCATGACACTTCACTGAAGGGCTTTTGAGATGAAGCTTGTATGATTTCTCTGATTCAGCTGCCTGAGAACTCTTGGAAAGCAGGAAATTCAAGCTCAATGTAGAGAAACATCTTTCTGCATTAATAAGAGTTGCTGATAGCTGAACAGGATGTGGCACAAAGAAAACAATGGTGTCATTTTCAGCTGTCTGGAAACTTAGAGAAGTAACAATGTTCAAGGGAAGTTTTGCTTTGAGGGATTCACAGGGCTTCAGTGGTTAGAATAGGAACCTAGCATGGAAACAGTGCTTTGTAAATTGCTTTGTAGAAAATGCTTTTATTGTGGTAAAGTTGGTAATAGTCTGCATAGTGGATGCAGTGTTTGTTTGTTTATCTGGGACTTCATGTTCCGTGGAGGAAAGTGGGAAATGGCTGTTTTAAAAAATCTTTTTTATTTACCCTTCTAAGAATAAGAAAATTTTAGAGAACAAGCTGTAAGATTAGAAATCATGCTCTCTGCTCTTGTTGGACCATGGTCTTTGAGGTTCTGTAGGTTTTACTGTTGCCAAGGATTGTTTGAGAGAAAAAAAACATTTTTTGAAGGATTGAGACCTTTAGGTGCAACACAGTAATTGTTACATGGCGAGTTCTTTTCATCAAGCACCTGTAAGGCTCCAAAATAGTCTTGTCTGTCTGCTGGTTGTGTGTGATGTGGTGGTTGAAAGCTTTTACTACTTCTGTGACTGCAGAAATTATGTAAGCATGCATAGTATAGGACATTACAGTTTAGAGCTCATGTGATTCAATTTTGCTGCTAGGTCTTATGGCTGTGGACGAGAGCTGAAAGAAGAGTTTGTATCAGAGCAGATTTGCTCTTGGAAGATGAAGGGGTTTTTTTAAAATTTCTGTTGAAAATTGAAAATTTTATGGAGCTGTGTCATCCTGATGGTGTAAAGGGAAATATCTAGATGAAGAACTTTGATTTCATATTTCATCTTGCCAGAATATTTGGTTTCAAATGTCCACCATTTTGAATCAGTTTTATTTATGTAAAATATTTTGTCTAATCAGTATACATCTTTAGCATTCCCATATACTGTTTTACCTTACTGAAACAGAATATTTTGATTACTTGGAATTTTTTAATTCTTTCTTTTCCCCCTGGAAAAGGTCAAAATACTGGCTTTTTGTATCATTCTGGAGTAAAAACAAATTTCAGTGTTGGTACTTCTGATGGCAGAACAATCCCTTTTCCCAACAGTTTTTGTGGGAACGTGATGAAAGTGCACTTTTTCTTGGCAGTTTAGGTTTCTGAATTATTCAGTTGTAATCATAATGGCCTTATTCGCTGAGGAAATAACATACTTCATGGGTAGTATGTGACAGATGAACTTAATTAATGCTTGGAGATTCAGTTTGGATTAGGATCTAGAAGCCCCAGTGCTTATCTGAAATGCATCCAAATGTCAGTGTTGGAACTGCTGAGGTTTGAAGGTCTCCAGTTCTCCTGTGAATTTTACTTACGTTCTTGTCAAGTGAGAGATTATCTGAACACAGTCTTTTATGATTTATTTTAACTTATGATTTAGCAGTGCATTTGTTAGAGAGGCTGCTTGCTTTCTATGAACTGTAGTCTTCTCTGCCAGGCAGCTAAATCTAAATTTCGTAGGGTTTTTTTCTGTTTGTTTTTCTGTAAGGTGTACAAGACTTGTACATGCTGTGCAGAAATTTTACCTGATAATGGTGAGATGAAGTTGCACAATACCAATACCTGACAGGCATTGTCACTCAGTATAAATACTGTTTTATAGCACGCTTGTAGTTACACCATAAGTAAAATTTATGCATCAGTTTAATTTAAATGGGCTTGGAAAATACATAAAGACAGGTTTCATGTGGAAACTTTTCCTTTGAGCTTATGCAGTGACTAATACACTTGGCATATTATGTGATGAGCTTCTTAACAAACTTCTTAAAGGTGTCACATTGGTAAAAGGGAGGACCAGACTGGCCAGTCAAAGACTCTGTATCCCACCTGGAATATGGACAGGGTGCTTCCTGGAATATGAACCAGCCTGAAGCACAGGTTTGAGAGGCACAGAAAGGTGTACTTCTCTCTGAGACAGGGAGAGAACTGGATCATACCTTTGTTTTCATACTCATCATTGCCTGTTTGCTTGATTTGTGCAGCAGCATATCTGGTCATCTGTTTGGCAAGCCCATATGTGGAAAGCTTTCCAGTGGTGCTGTGGGGACCCTCAGCTGGAGGTCTCTGCTCTTAACGCTTGGGGTCCTGCTTGTGGCTTCGGCTCTACAGGCAAAATGTCACTTTGGCTGCCAGTTTAATCTGGCGCTGTCACCCCAGATGATCCAGCAGAAGCAGTGCAGCTTTGCAGTTGTAGTTGTGAATGAGCCAGGCGTTTTTTATGGCCTAATGATGCCACTCACATATCAGGCCCCTGCCTAATGTTGTTTGTACTCTGCACTGAAGGCTTGGCAGTAGCTGGGTGGTGTTAGGTTGTTAGTCTCTGGCGACTTGCTAGTGGCAAAGTATTTGGTCATTCTCCTGAAATCTTATGGCTTTCAAACTGGCACTACCTCATGTATTAATATAATTCTGTAGTTTTACACCTGTGATCTCCATGCCCTGCATAAATTACATTTAGTTGTAAAAATGTAAGTCGTTTGTTAATAGAAACAACAGAAATATGGAAAACGCCCTAATTTTACTGTGGAGCAGGAGGGCATAAGAATGTGCATGTGGGCTGCTACTACAGAGAAACTTAATTGTTTGCCTTTGTCTCACTGAGCTGCTTCCCAGCAAATGGATGGGTACAAGATTATGATATGAGATAAGGGTGAGATTTGTGTGAGCCTCATTGTGTCCCTCCATGCCCTGTTACCATTGGAAGGACACCCAGAAGTGCAGGCAGAGGGGAAAGCATTGGTTCTTTTTAGATATCTCTTGCCTGGATGGCTGGAGGACCAGAACCAGGGAATAATGCCGAGTGTGTTTAGCCTGCACTGTAGGGAAAAACCATGAGATTAATGGGAATATTTCAGAAAAAGAGGAGCAATGCTGTGATGCCTCTTGTGTATTACTGCACTGTAGTGGTGCAGGAACCTCAGAGAGTGCCTGGAGAATGGCATCCCTTCACACACAAGTGCACACAGAGCGAGTCGTGTCTTGTCTACAGAAAAAGCTCAGTGGAAAGTAAATGGTTTCATTTGCATAATCCTTGGCATGCTCTTTGCCTTTATAGCTTCCTATTTCTTTTTATTTTTCCTTGTGGTTGTCAATACTGCTTCACTGTTCAAGAAACACCTGCAAGAGTGTTCTTGTGGTTAATTGCGTAGTTGTATTTCACAGAAGATGATAGTCACAGAAAACATAGTGAATTTCATTCAGAATATGTGTTTCTTTTTCTGCATTCCTGAGCAGGGCTGTAGCCACAGTTTCATGATGTTTCTCTTATACTTTCACCATCTCTAGGAGTATCAAAGAACTGGTAAATAGTTGCAGTCTCTAGAAGTAAACTTGACCTTAAATGATTGCTGTTATTTAAAAAATGAAAGCAGCACACTGTCGTGGGTTGACAGGTTTCTAGGTGAATTTCGCCCTGCCAGGTCCTTTGGACGTGGCAGGGTGTCGTGGGCCAATGACATTTAAGGTACGCCCTCTGCGAGATACAGTATTTAGGGAGCTGGACACTTGGAATTTCCTCTTTGGCTTCCGGTGTTCCAACAGGTAACAGGGGACGGGGAGGGGGTTTTTTGCCAGGCTAGACCTCAGGGCTGGCCTGGCTGGCCCTCTCCCCTCTCCTCTGGCTCCCCGAGGGCCGGACCTGGCCCCCTTTTACCATCTGCCAGGCCGAGCCTTTCCCCTCCCCTGCTTCCCCCCATGAGGGCCGGGGCCTGGCTCCCTTTTACCATCCACCGGGCTGGGTCAGGCCCCCACCTCTGGCCACCTCCGGCAGCCCCCCTCACTCGGCCGGGCCGAGTGGGGGAGGCCCCCCCGGTTTGCTGCTACTCCTAAGATCCTGATGCAGCTGGCACAGCGTGGGAAGAATGGCCCTCTCCCTCCCCCTCCTTCTCCTTTTCTTCCTCCTCCTCCTTTCCCTCCTCTGGGCCGAGATCCCATGACCATCCACTGGCCCGGGACAAGACTAACCCTTCAGACACCGATTCTCTCCCGAGTCAGAGAAAGGGGTGAAAGCATGTGAAGGAAGCTACACCGAGACACTGAAGTCAGTGAAGCAAGAGGACTGAACTAAAGAAAGAGGAGGATGAGGAGATGCCCTAGCTCTGGGGCTGAAATTCTCTTGTGAAGCTATGGAGGATGGGTGATTGACCCATCAGACTGTTTCCTGTAACTCATGACATTTTATGGGGGGACTTGGAGCGTTCTAAAGATGCCCCAGCTTTGGGGGTTGAGATTCATAGCAGTTATGGGCAAAGGTGTTCAGGCTTGAGAAGCCAGCAGATGCAGAGGTGGGCTGCAATTGAAGAGAAGCTTAAAGGGGGAGAGAGAGAAATGAGGACCCCTTGCCCCGGGGGTGGATAGAGAAGATGACCTTTGCTTTCAGAGATGAAGATGATTTCGGAGAGATGAGAGAACTTTTCTTTTATATTAGAACAGCTCATCCTTAAAACTATACCCCATAAACTGACGTGGCCCACGAAAGCAGCTGTGGGAAGGCTGCAAGGTGTGGGAAGGACTTTCACAGGGGTCAGATGCTGTAACCGGGCGGCTGGTTCACTGTGATGCTGAAGCCACGAGAGAACTGTTTTCTTGTGGAGATTCTCCATAGTATGGTTAAGAGAGACTCCGTTCTCTAAGTGAACTGAAGAAAGGTTATTCTAGAGGTGGCAAACTGACTGAGAAACATCAGATTTTGTGTCTTTGCATTGGCAGTGGGGAAATATCTGAGAGAGAAGTTTGGGGCGGGGGGAGGAGAGGTTTTCTGAAGGTTTAATCTAATTTTTATTCTTTGGTTTTTTTTCTTTTTTTCCTTTTAGTTCTGTTAATAAAACTTTCTTTATATTCTTTAAAGTTTGAGCCTGCTTTGCTTCTCCTAATCCTTATCTCACAGAGGGAAATGTCCTAAATAATAGGCCCAAATTTAAATTAACTTAAATTGGATTGGCGAACTCAAAACCACTACACTTAATTGGTGTTTCTGCCCGGTTGGTATCAAACCGCTACATGACCGTCAGTAGATATACAATGTAAAAAGACTGCTGTATTAGCATAGGATCATCAGAAAATGCATTTCCTTGAAATTGCTGTGGGTTTTTTCCACTTTTGACAGTTTATGTTGTTGTTCCTGGCTCTGCTGGTACAGACAAGGTGCTGACTGTTGATCACAGTGTTGCACAGTCATTACTGATTTCTGTACTGGTGGAGTTGTACTGAGAGTAACAATAGCTGGAAATGTTAAGGGAAAAAATACTGCAGCAGACACAGCTGGTTAGTGCTGACATCTCACTCACTTTTCTGTGCACCATCTTCCAAAATTCGTTAAGACACTGGTGATTTAGATACTGCATCTGTTTTGCCATTGTTAAAGCATTTGTCCTGGAATCAGACTAAATAATGCAGGAAAACAATAGAATGTTTTCCAAGTGTAGCATGTAACCTAATGTAATTATGGAGACCGCAGTCAGAAAAATTGGAAGCAAAATAATGAAAGAAGACTGGGTATTTTACAATAGGATTAGTAAGTTTGTTTTCAAATTAACATGAGCTTTAGTATGAACTTTAAAAATTATTTCCTGTTTTTGAGATCTGCTGCTCTCTGTAATTGTCACTCATAATTACAGTTCTGATGCACATGAAACCCACGTGGAAGTTTTTCATGGGTTCTAAACAGATGTGTTTGTGGAGGAAAATGCTCTAGAAATAAACAGGGGTGACCTGTACAGTACTGTTGTCTCAGTTTTCTCATATCCTTGCTTAAAGCTTCCTAGACCTGACTTCAACAGCAATGTAATATTTGCAGTGATCATTTGTCCTGGGATGCTTGAACCGCAAATGAAGCAGTAAGATTTTGATCTTGGATTGTGTGTTGTTCCTGTCCCTGTGGGGATTATACTAATTGTTTAATCATAGCAAGATAGGGAATTAAAACTCAGTTGCAAAGGGAAAAGAAATTGGCGGTGCCTTTTTTCCCCATATCTGTCCATGTGGGTTTTTTGTTTCCTTCTACTTTCAGAATAGTCCTGAGGATCTTACACATTCTTTTCCTTCTTTTTTCATTACAAGTTAAAATCTAGTCCTGTGTTTGAGTTTGTGCCTGTTGCCTCAGGTCCCTTTACTGGGCATGATTGGAAAGAGCCTGGCTCCACTGTTTTTGCACTCTCCCTTCAGGTACTTGTATACATTGATGAGATTCCCCAGATGCCTCTCTTCTCCAGGCTGAGCAGTCCAAGCTCTCTCACCTTTCCTCATAGGAGAGATGCCACAGTCCCTTCATCATCTTAATGGCTCTTGGCTGGGCCCTCTGCTCTTAACTCCTTGTGTGAAAGTGTGATCCTACACTTCAGTTCAGCTGTCAGAGTTCATGTCGTGCCTGCATTGTGTGCTCCTGGCACTCTGGGCTGAAGAGTAAATTCTTCTGAGAGAGGTCATACAAAAACTGAGTTGTCCCTGGAAGGAGCACACCCATAGATCCAAATTTATAGATGGACTACAGAAGATGTTTTTCAGTTGGTGTTACTATATTCAGAAATTACGGAGGATAGTGTGTGATTTTTGTTCCCCCATGTTTTTATTTGGAAGGAGAAATACTTTGAACAAGTGCCCAGAAGGAGCAAGAACTGTAATCCTCAGAAACTCTTTTCTGACACAGCTCTTAAAATTCAAGAACTAAAAATAATGTGAGCCCATAAAAGCTGCCATCTGACAGATGGTTTCAGACTGTTTTGTGTAATCTTTCATCCTGAGTCTCTTGAGCTGGGCCTGAGAGAGAGCTGCTGGATGAAGGATGATTTCAAATTGTTGCAGGCTGTTTTGGTAGTGATGATCCATTTTAATATTCATCCAAGTTCTGTTGCTGAAGCCTTTGGATGCTTGCCCTTCAGGTTTTCTTAAAACTGTGAGGTCCAGGTAGGGTTTCACACGAGAGGTAGGAGTGCTTAAATATTTCTGAGAGTGTCTGTGCACAGTAGGATGGGTTAGAAGACTTAATAGTTGTTCCTTGTGCCTAATTTAAACATCATGGATTATATCCTGCTGATAGGTCATATTTGTATCTCATACAGCAATGACCTGGAATATTTACCTGCTTGAGATGTAGTAGTTCAGTATTACATCCCTTTGAATTTTTAGCAACTTAGCTGTTTGTAGATTATCTTTATTAGGCATGCTAATGAAGTTAATTTCTCTTTTTTGCACTAGGAAAAAATTCTCACCTTTACCACACACTCTAGAGAAGTTGTTACAGTCCAGGCTATTAAGCCAAGATTTGCTTTTTGTACTTGAGCTTGTAAGCAATTCAATTTCTAAACAGCAACACACCATATCAATACATACCACTTACTGCTTGCTATCCCTCTGCTCTGTACGGATTGAGGAGTTGATAAAATGTCTTCTATTTATCCTGACCCGAATAATTCAATACATTGCTGTTCTTCAGAAAAACAATCTGGATAGAGGTGGTTGTACAAAGGCTGTTCTAGCAGAGAAATAAGCAGATAAACGCTGCAATAATGTTTAGTGATTCCTTTTCACTTTCTTGTAGAGTTTGGGACAAAGTTATTAGTGGATCCTGCAAGATTCTTGTATTTGTTGCTGTGGAGATATTATTAACCTTTAAAATGAAGATAATAGCACTGAATACTGCAGAAAAGATCACACGTTTTTTGGAAAATGTAAGTACTCTAATTATGCTTTGCATTACCTTTTATAGCTTGTGTTTCAGCCTGAATCACTTGCCTGCTGCAGATATACCAAAAGATATTATTACATTACTGAGAACAGCGTAGCAGTACCAAGGTGAAGGGAGAATGCACAGCAGTCAGAATAATAACTTTTTCTATCAGGAGTTAAGGCTTCCATAGAATGAAGTGATTTTTTAGGCTTGGGGAAGGTATTATCTCTGTTTGTACAGAATTAACATTCTTTGTGATACTGAAGGGTTTTTCTGTGAAAGTAAGTGCAGGTCAGGTTAGGTTAATTTTTCTGGAGGCTTCTTAGAAGGGTTGGTTTCCGGCACCTTTTTTTTGCTTCTTGCCTGAGTGCAAATCTGTAGCCTCAAGGTGTGCTTTCTATTGATGTGAGGATGGGATCATGAACCTGACTCTGAACCTTCCTGACCCTGAATAGTAACAAGCCATCTCAGCAGGGCTGTAGGGTCCCAGTGTAAGCCAGGTGAGTTAAATGAGATACAGTTTGTGGTCATGGACGGCCAGTGTGAGTTATGCCTGGTGTCAGGGATGTGGGAACTGTGAGATGCCTGGCTGCTTATATCAGCATTTTGGAAATAAAAGCTTTTTGTCCAAAACCTGGACGTAATATGGTGTGTGCAGGACTGAGGGATGGTGAGATGGGAGGACAGGGAGACGAGATTCTAGTTTCGTTTTCTTTTTCATAAAGAGATAAAATCTGAACTGGAAATTCAAAATCTTTACTTTAAACAAATGGAATGCTCTGACCAGGCACCTTGCCCCGATGTTTTGTAGATTCCTCAGGACAACACTGATGCCATTGTCAGCAAAGCTGTGGATCTGTGGCGCACGCACTGCGGGACTCCAGCACACTCAGTCTGAGAACTCTCTTGGCTTGTGACAGCTTCGAAAAAAAAAGACTTTTGAAAAGACGTTTTACCACCCTTCCCTCATCCTAGTGTGAAGTTCTTCATTAACCCCTTTGTGTAAAGATGCTGTTAAAGCATGGTGACCAATATGTAAATATTTTTCAATAAATACAGGTGGAATGAAGATACTTAGTCGTGGTGTGATGATGTCTGAAGTTCATCCAGCTACAGTGTTTTGATTGCACAGTGTGCTCTCTTGCTTTTGCAGAAGTAAACCTAACTCTTGAAGCAAGGTAAATAGATTTACTTGTAATTTAAAAACGTTTCAGTATGCCATCTTATACTTTGTATAACTAGTTACTACTTGGAGGTGTTTGCACGGTGTGTTTACTGAATGTCAGCCCGCTGGGTGGTGAACAAGCATGCTTTTGCTAGAAATGTAATTGTACTCTTTTAACACTGTAAATTGTCAGGTGAATGAAGGTTCCCAAATCTGAGGTACAGGACATCACAATGACCAGAGGTGACATCCTTTTCTGAAGTGTTTTAAAATACTTTCTTTTTATCTGTCAGGCAGCTCTCTATGGCTGTATCTCCTTTGTTCTTCATGGAAGATATTCTAGAGAAGTGGGTCTGCGCGAGTATGGAGAAAATCAGTGGGATGAGCCAATATAATTCAGAATTACAGCCCAGTAATAACCAATGCCTCTTTTGAGTGCTTGGCTTGAAGCTGTTGTAATTTGATTCTTGTTTGAGTTCAAAATAAATTCAATACAGAAATGTAATTCATGATGTAAATAAAAGTAGAGTGATTAGCCATAGATACAGATTTACTGGGCAACCGATCTTTTTCATGTAAAAGTGTAAAATTCTATTTCTACCTCTTGCATAGACCAGGGAATTGTACATAAAGATGTGTTGCTTAGCTGTTATTTGACTCAAATTGGTGCTCAATGTGCTGAGTGCCAGGGATGCTCATTGCACTTGAGAGAGTGTGTTTAGCTTGCACTCGGTGTCGTGCAGACTTGAAATACTTTAGAAATCTTTGTTTTAAACTGGGTCAGGTTTAGCTTGCAGCACATTAAGTGGGGAAGCCTGGGACTCGGCTGGGGTTACCCCTAAAATCCTGGGGAGATGATCTGTGCTGGATGCTGAGACCTTGCTGTTGGTGTTGCTGGAATGCCCAAGTTCAGCCAGTTCAGGAAAAGCTTGTTTGTGTCTGCTTTGGAATCCATTGTTGTGCCTGCACTGGAGTGTAATCCATTGAGTTTGCTTTGGATGGGTGCTTGTATTCCTAGCGCAGGCACGGGAGCTGAGTAAGGTGCACGGGAAAGACGCAGGTTCTGTTGACATCAGCCCTGCATTCTGTATCATGCAGTGCACAAGTGTTTCAAATAATGGTCATGGGTGCAGTCTGAGAGATTGCCCACGTGAAGGATTCCCCCCCGGCTGCACAGCCAATTCACACAACCCCAAATGTGTGAGTGCGTTACTGGGGCCTTTACGTGGCAGATTACATGGTCATTTAAAAACAAGCAGCAATGACACTGAAAGTGTTCAGCAGTTTCTGTCCCGAAAGGGAATCAATAACTCATATTCTGTGAAGAGAGGTGCACTGAATGAGGATTAGAAATGCCAGTCAGTGTTACTGCTTCCAGGCTTGCCAGTGAGTGTTCCTCCAATTACTGTTTTCCTGAAGGCTCCAGAAGTTTTTTTTAATTTAAAGAAGCCTTTCTCTATCAGTAGGCAGGCCTGGAGCTGCACAGAAGAGAGAGATCAACTTCTACAGAACCACAGAAAGGCTGAGGTTGGCAGGGACCTCTGGAGTCCACGTGGTCTGACCCTCCTGCCCAAGCAGGGCCACCTAGAGCCAGTTGCCCAGGACCAAGCATGTCCATGTGGCTTCTGACCGTCTCCAAGGAGAGGGAGTCTAACACCTCTTTGGGCAACCTGTACTTGGTCATCCTCACAGTGAAAATCTTTGTGTTTCCACATAAACAACAGCAATTTTACTTAAACATCTCATTGTATGTGGGATGGATCTCCAAATGCTGCTCTGCTGTAATGTCCAGCTGAAGTTTGTGTGTAGCTTTTTCAGTTCCGTGTACCAAGAAGGATCAGGAGTGTTTCTTTAGTGCAGAGGTCATTATTTATTGTGGGCTATGCTGAAGAAGGGGAGCTCTCAAGAGAGTGCATGGTGGTTTAACGCCATGCTTCCTTCCCCTCTGGTGAGGCATTTGTGTGTCTCATAATGGATCCATTCACAAACTTAAGTTGTGGATTTATGAGGGAATCAGTTCATGCAGAAGATGCCCTGAATTCCCAATAGACTGGAAGTACGAATCTGGCTCACTTTTAGGCTCAGTTAATTTTTGGTGATTGCTCAGTTGCTCATACACTCAGTTTAATGTAATGCTTTAGCTCAGAGCCCTGCTTCCCGAAAGAGCAGAACGGCACAATGGGAGCTTCCACTGCCCTGAGCATGTGATGGTCATGGGAAAGTTGAGGCAAGGCACCTCTAAAGTCCCAGGCTGGAGCAGAGTCCACTGTTTGGGAAGCCTGGGTCTGTGCATCCAGTCATTGTCACCAGCCTGGGGTTGGTGGCGAGCATTCTTGGACCTCTTGAACTAAACCAGTGCAGTAGTTGTGGTGTCTGACTCGGCATTTCTAATGGGAAGTCCAAGTTTGGTCATTTATCTACTACGGACTAGTAGTTCCTAACACAGAATGTTTTGATGTTGCACATAGTTGAGCCTCCCACGAGATCGCTTGGCTAAGTAACATGAGGAAGGGGTTATCTTTGCTATTTGTTTTCTGTTAACCCCTATGTCATCCAGCAGGAACATGGTAACAAGTTACCTGATGTTCGTTTTTCCTGAGAAGCTTGAAAATGAGGTATTTTGTCTTTATTTACATAATTTCTCCTTGACTGGCTGAGTATATAACTGCTTGCTGCATACTTGCTTGTTCATTTAGAACTAGCTGCTAAGTGTTGGGTCATTTTTCTTTTCCTTTATGCTTTTTTCCCCCAGAGACAGCACTGAAGCATTCACTTGGACAGTGAAAGCTCTCCCCCTCAAGCTTCTCCCCTGCCAAATATCTCCACGGGCTTTGCAAACAAGAAAAATAAGCTTAATTTGGTCCAGTTCTCCCCTCAAACCATAGTTTCTCTCCAGAGAGGTTTAGAGCGGTGCCACATGTCTGTGCTCTCCTGTGCTGCACGCACCAGTTCTTTTCCAGCTGATGTCTAAATGTGATGGAAACTCCAGATAAGCAAAGTAATGGCAGATGTCAGAGGATGATGCTTGAAAAGTGATGAGTGATTTGAATTTTATTAAGGGGTCTGACTGCATGGAATGAAAAGCAGGAGAGCATGGAGACAAAAGTAGCTGAAATACAGTAATTCAGAGGCTCGTAAAGTACCAGGGATACAGAGCAGATTTCTGTGGACAGGAGATCAACTGTCATCTCCACATGGGACAGCTTCAGCTGATGTCCTTTTCAACACCGCAGCTCCTGTGGCACAAATTTACCTAAAAGCCAAGCTTTTGTTCGTTCTGCCACTTGGGGGAAAAACTCTGTAAGCAGCTTTGTACCATTTGAAGGCACTGCTGGCCCGTGTGGCCTGAGGGTGGTGTTGCACGGCCTGCACCTTGCCCTGACAGCTGCACCAGAAGCTCCCACTGCTCAGGAGCAGGGCAGCTGCTTTGTCCCACACAGACCAGCTCGACTGTGTGGCCAGGGCATGGCCACGCTGTTGTTTTCGGACTTGGTTGTCTGGGAACCTTGAGCCGAGGAGCGAAGGGGAGAAATGGAGGTGAGGAAGATGATGGCAAAGCAATCCAGCCCTACACCTGTGCTAAGGGCACTGAGCTCTTAGCCAGGCACTGAGCTCTTAACCAGGCACTGCCAAGCAGCAGAGCGTGTTTGTGCAGGTGTGCATGTTAAATGGAGAATTGATTTTTTTCCAGCCTCCTCGGTTCCCTGCCTACAGATGGCATTGGATTGCAATTTGATTGCCAGTAATTACATGGACTTCACTGAAGAAACACACATCCCTTCACTTAGACTGGTTTTATGAAATGCTTCCATTAAAACATAAAAACCCATCCCTTTTGTAGAGGTCTCAGTGCAAGAGATTGGACTGTGTTCTCACATTCCCTGTACAATGTATTCTCACCAATGTTTTTCTTGTTAAAGCACAGAAATTACCATATGTAACCAAACCACTATATACTGCTGCTATGGAAGCCATAGCTTGATGTGGAGGAAGGAGGTCTTTATTCAAAACCTACAATTTTGTTTACTTTATGTATCCAAATCTCACTGGATAGCCACAAACTCATTGGCTGTCAGGATGCAAATACATACAAACACACACAAACAAGGATTGTGAGGTAGGTGAAAAGGTGCCCAGGTGGAAGCAAACCAAAAAAGCCCAATACCAGAGTTTTGATCATGTTGTGTTTCCCTATCAGCAAGGGGAAGGAACAGAATTTGATCATTTAAAGTAGATGGATCTTTAATTTTTGTGTAACTGGAAACCTGTGTGTGTTGGAGGAGGGGAGCTGCTCCCAGCTGTCAGTTACAGTGAGGATGATGGGTGTCACTTGTGTCCTCAGGGTCAGAATGTTTGCACCATCAGTTCCGAACACTGAAGAGCCTCAGCAGAGCTGTCACCTTCAGTACTTTCTGCAGGTACTTATTCTTGCTTTTCCTCCTCTTTTCACTACACAGAGGTTTCAGTTTGTCACAGCCTGAAATGCTGTGCAACCACTGAAGCTACTTGGGGAAAAAGGGGAACAAGAAATTGTACAGGAATACGCGATAGGGATGTGCAGGAATGGCCCCTGTGCTGAACAGCAGCAGTGTTTGCTGGTGCTGCTTGGTGGGTGCACACTGACTCTGGCAGCTGGCCCTGGGAGCGCAGCCTGCACCAGCAGCATTGTGGTGACAGATGGGGGTTGGCTGTGGGGTTTTTGGATGCCTGTGTGTGTCTAGTGCAGCCTGTTGGATTTGCTCTTCACTAGGGTGGTGCCAGGTACCACTTCAGCAGCTGAGGTACCACTTGTCCTTCCTTGCTGTGCTGAACCAGCCTGGTGACGGCGCTCAGGGCTCATCTGATCTGTCCCACCCATCTGCTCTGGCAAGTCTCCCTCTCCTGCTTTGCTCCCACGGAGGTGTGGGTGAGCCTGGCTGGTATCCTTGACTGCCTCCATGCGTTACATTGTCAGTCAGTGGGACAGAGGGTGATAAAATACACAGGCACTGGAACACTTTTTTTAAATGAATTTTTTTAAGAAACTGCACACATCAGAGACAAACAATAATTTAAATACCATGCAGTTTCAGTATGTACAAAAACTCGGACATAGAGATCCAGTTTAATTTTTTCTAGTTATTTACATCATTTTCATACAGCCATAATCTGTTAAATTACAATACTGGAAGAGCACGATTGACAGCCACCACACTCACTCCTATACAAAGACAAACTATATACATACACTTGGATATCAACTGGAAAATGCAACTGGTGCAGGAGTAACTGGGACCCACAGGAACGCAGGAAATGTGCCCGTCACCTCCTCTTTGTTTACAGAAGTTGTTCCAAGCTTGAGCAGACTGAACACCTGGGAAAAATAATTTGTCCCCTTTTCCTTTCCTGATTTTTTATTAGCCTAGTCATCTCCCATGGCTATTTATACGAAGTGATTTTATTTGCAGGCACATTAGGGAGCCCCCATTCATGTATAACTATGGGTTTCCACCTTGCCCATCTATTTTTATGAGTGCAAGCTTCACTAGGCATGTTGGAAGTGCTCTCCCTTCTCCTGGTTTATAGTGTTCGCACTGCGCAGGTAGTGTTGTAGAAATAAGGAAGGGTGAGTTGGTGAGTAGTTGCAGTGATGACAGAATGCAGTGGTTATACATGTATTAGGATGAAATATATTTGTGTAGAGAGCTCACTAAATGGTTTCAGTTAACATAAAATAGCTAAACGTCTATTATGTTCTTTCCTCTGCCTCTTCCTTCTCTTCTGATAATGCCCAGTGTGTTCACTAGGAATTGCCTAGACATGAAAGTTGGCCTGAGCCCCTTCCCAGCAAACCTGCAGCCTGAAACTCCTTCAGCCTGCCAGTACCTACCCAGTGGGGTGTAGGGTGGGCAAAAGCCACAATGCCCACATTCCTTCTGAGTCAGAATTGTGTCACCAGGCCCCTGCAACCCTCTGCTGGTGAAGGGATGGATAGGAGGGTGATGTCATTATTGGGCTTCCTTACCATCACTTTTCCCAAACAATCAAAACTTCTTTGTCTAGATGCTTTGGAACTGCTTTTTCAATCCCCACCACCTCCCCAGCCACCCCTTAGTCCTCATTTCTACTTCATTATCTCGCAGGCTGCTGAACAGATGTCAAAATACTTGCACACTGTAAGTATTCAGGATTTGGTAGATTATAACAAAAAAACCACTTCTATTCCTTGACTCTAGATTATTATCTCTGGAGATGGATGACTGGAATAGTAATTTTTGTTCCGTGTTGATTTTTCCATTCTCTAAACCTGATGTAATTTCTTTATTAATGCTATTAATCTCCTCCCAGTCAGAATGAGGATGACTCTGCTAACAGAGTCTTAGCAGGAATGCCATCACTATGGCCTACACATAAATCAGGTCAAAGGGGGAGAAATCATGACTGTTTGTTATTTGGTTTTTTCCTTTACTGCCAACAGAATCTCAGCTCCTTTGTTGTGATAGAGATGGCTTTCACAGATGAGAAAACACTTCTCCAGAAACCAGATTTATAAAAAAAAGGACCAGTAGCTCCCCAGTCTGCATGCTACTTCCCATGGATGCCAGAGGTGGGTGTACACACCAAGGATGCACTGCCATATTCAGGCCCTGAAAGGCTGTTTAGGAATGCCTTGACAAAGGTTAACTTTGCAAACTACCCAGACCCACTGAAGCTCAAAGCAGATGAAGTGTCAGTTCGGTGGTACTTACTGCAGTGCCAAATACCTTGTATGGCTTCTTTCTCCTCCCCTTCCCCCTTTTCAGGAATAAGCTCTATTTCCTGCTGGGGAGAAATATGGCAATTCTTCCCCTTGTGTCCTGGTGTCTGCTCAGCCAGGAGTTAGTTAAAACAAACTCCAAAGAAATAAGAAAAAAAAACCATGGCTGCATAGAGATTGCCTGGGGACAGCATGAATCATGGGGCAAAGCTGAGTGTGGCAACTTGCTGAGTGGTCAGCAGGGACCTGCCGTGGGCTCGTCTGGATGAAGGTGCTGGGGAATGTTTGGCCATCACCCAGGACTTGGCTCTTACGTGTCTCAACCAGCGCTCAAGGGTTTATTTTGGGTGCCAGACTGGCAGCATGGGCACTACTTGGGGCTGTTCCCATGAGGGACAGTGGCAGTGCCCAGACTGATCATTCCCCTGGGGACTTCAGCACTAACAGTGGACTGTGAGCAGCAGCCTATGACTTCCACTTCCTTCCTCTTAATTTTATTAATAAAAATGAAACAAACCCTTACCTTTCCCTCCCACTAGCCTACCAAGTCCTGTGATTTCTGTCACCACTGCTCCTTAAACGCTGTCCCTTCCATTTCACAGTGATCCTCTAAGCTAGCGATGCCAGGGCAGGTGTGAGATCCACACTGGGAACACAAGGATTTGTTGTTCTTCAGAACAGCTCTGTTGCAGAGCCCTTTGCTAATGCAGTGTCTGTGCAGTCAAAAGCATAAAGGCTTTTTTTCCCCTGTTTTAAAGCTGTGATGCAGTCTTGTAACTTGTGTGCATATGTATGTGAATGAATTTATAAACACAAACCGAGGTTTTCATGAAGATAACCCCAAAGCAGTGTATTCCTGGCTGGTATGTTAAGTGCTCTGCCTCTGCTGCACTGAGCTGATAATATTGCACATTGAAGGCTTTCACTACTGATGAACTTCTGTCTAAAGCAAGTGTGAGCTGGTGATACAGGGATCACGGTGTGTTTCCTCAGAAATCATCCCCCAGCCTGGGAAGCACCAGAAACCACCTGGTTTTTACCTTCCTTTGATCTTCCATCCTACAACAGCCAATCCTCACTTAATAGCTAATAATCCACAGCATTGCAAGGATGGCCATGGATGAGAATGAAAAGCTTTTTTTTGTCTCTGATGGAGAGCCAATCTGCGAGGCACTGAGTGCCACCACCAAGCCTAGATGGGGGGTGTTACCCTTGCTGCCAGGGTCTTTGGGGCAGGCTGGGTGCCAGAGCCACTCCACGGGCTACATGCAGGTTCTTTGACTGTACTCGTGCATCCAGACGAGTGAGATGAGGCCTGAGAAGAGGCAGGAGTGTTGGCACTACACTGCACTGGCCATTAAATGCTTAAGTGTGAGAGGCTTCTCAGCCGGCAATCAGTGAAGGGCAATGTTTGCATGGCACAGGTGGAGCTGGACAGGGAGCACAGAAGAGAGGATAGATACATGGAAGACAGTGAGAAAGGAAAAATCAGTAAAAGAATAACAGAAATAACAATTTGTAGTAAAAAACTTTGGCCTTTCTGTTCAAACTGTCAAAGGAAAATAGCTATTGTGGAAGAAAAAAGGTGTCCTGAAGTAATAATCTGGAACTTCTTACAGTAATGTTGCTACAGTGCTTTCAGCCACCATCCCAAAACATGGCATAATAGTGTCTTGTAGGACCTTGAAAGGAATCCTGACAATGTCTGCCCCAGCTTGCTGGCATTATACTAGTTAAGGACTTAATTCTGGAGGGTGATGGCCTAAGTTCAGAAAAGCACTTAATTGTGTTCAGGTTCAATTAAGCCTGTCAGACATATTCTTGAAAGCAGTGAGGCTGTGTGTGCTTCCTTACTGTAGAGCACACACGTAAGTTGGCAAATAAACCAGGCCCAGAGTGACCAGCTCTCCGAGCTCTGCTTGGTCAGTTTGTGTGTTAAACCACTATAATAAAAATAAATTAAAACCAAAATAAGAACCAATAAATTCAGAACACCTCTGAATTGCTGTCCTTATGCCTCAGCCGTGGGTACCAGTGACAAGTCCCACCATCCGTAAGAATGCCCCAGACTCCTTTTGTTAGGCCAGGTAACACACTTTGTCATGCTTTGCTCAGTGTGAGTTTAGGATCAGTTCTTGAGACACCTGACACAGAGACGATAGATATCCCTCGTGGGACCTCCAGCCCCTCCTGTTGCATGTCCCTCTGCAGAGCCGGAGGGGAATCCCAGCCTTTCCTGCTGCTGGGGGCACGTTGGCTCTCATGAAGTCACGCGGTTTGGGTGTAAGACAAACTACAAGCGGAGCAGATGCCATGCAGTGACCATGAAGAGATGGGTTTTTGTTTGCTGGTCCTCAGCGTTCTTGTCACTTACTGCTAATGGGCTCACAACTGGGTTTAGAAAATTATACTTGAAAGAGATGGAAAACAAACAGTTGCTAGAACTGAAGCAGCCCCTCAGTAGGGAGTCCTGTTCTTTAGAGGTGATACCTTTTTCTGCTTGGAAGCTGAACAATGTCTACTGACTGGCTGTAAACCTCTGCAGGGAAAGAAATGCCTTTGTAGTCAGATGATATTCACAGACGGGCTGGCCCGTGGAGAGTTTTGCTCCTTCACTGTCCTCATAAAGGTGCTCTCAGCTTGAAAGGAGTGTTTGGTGTAAGTGCTTTAGTGCCATAGGGGCTCATCTTTTGGAGACTTCACCCAGGCCAAGTGATTCCCTGAACACCATCTCAGGGCTCTCTAGAGTTGATGACAGAGGCTTGTCAGGATGAGGGGTGCCTGAAGACAACAACGGTTGCACCACCAGCTGGGCTTGAACAAGTATGGCAAATCCACATGCCGGGAAAGTCCTATACATAGATGCCAAGTCTTGGCACGATTCCCACCAGGGGTATTTTCTGTTACTGAAGCTTGAACCAGCAGGTCTGACGATGCTGCAGTACTCATCACATGTAAATACAATTCTCCTTTTTTTTTAATATTTATTTCTCTACTTTTTTTTTTTTTAAAAAGGCAGTTCGGAAGATTTACACTGTACGTAACAGGAAAGTGAATAATACCAGCACTTATGGTTCCTTTTAGTTATGTTTTGAAGATGGCATAGTAGTCAGGTAGAATTGATCTGCTACGGTCTATGAAACCTGAAATCCAAGGGGGGAAAAAAAAAGAGAAACAGTAAGATAATATCCTCACATGTATACTGCACATAAAAAAATAGGAGAACTAATTGCTACAGTGATACCATTAGGCAGTTCAATTCCTGCAGCACTGACATCAGCCATGCTGGCAAGAGGACCCAAAACAGGCAGACACTCACACTTCCTTGGTCCTTGCCAGACTCACAGTTCATAGGCATAAGCTGTTTACACCAAAATCTACCGGAGACATCCATACAATACAGGTCCATCCTATGGGATCCCTGAGTGGGTGATGGCAGACCACCTCGCCCTCTTTCAGGCCATACAAGGCCTGACTCCACAAAAATTGTCTGGTTTAGACAAATCTTATGCTATTCTGCCAGAAAGATTTACATACAGTTTAACTATGATTATTTCTTAACATTGGAGGCTAAAGAGGCAAACGGAGCTGAAATGGCCACCCTTCCTGCAAGGCAGTCTGTGTCAGAAGGCCTAGGCTTGTCAGATCTGCAAATACATTTTTTTAAGCTTTGATTTTTCACTCTATTATGAATTAATTAATGTGTCCCACTAGTAAAGTGACAGTCACATTCTTTGCTCTTGCCACTGCTTAATGACATGAAGAGCTCATTACCTTGCTAATGACTTTATAATGGTGATTTATCTAAGTTTATTTAAGGGAATTACTCTCTTTTGTTTAAGCATGCTTCCTTCGAGTGCATATTTCCCAAAGCCACTTGTCTAACCAGCAAGTCCTACTGTTCTTCAGGCAAACCCTTATTCCAGTGTCTGTTACATGAGCTATGGCTCTCTGTACGCCTGGCCCAGACTTACTGGGTCCAAGCTGTTCGGTGGCTTTCAGATACAAACTTTAAAGGGTCACTCCTCACTCCAACACTGGAAGAGAAGGAAAATGCTGCCCAGAAACCTGTGAAAGCCAAGCAGCTGGAGAGACTTCTGGAAAACTAAACCAGTCTGTATGTTGTGGGATGCTAAAGGCTTCATGGAATTCAATGGAGCTCGACTACTTGCAGCAACACCCCCTTCAAAACAGCCTAATCCTTTCAACTTGGTCCTGGAGGAGCCAAATGTCCCTTAAAGGTTCAGTCATGAGGGTCAACAGATCTAGGCCAATTGTACATCCTAAGGCTTCTCCCTGACCTTGTGGCTCAGGAGCAGCTGGCTTGTCACTAGCAGCACTCCGTTACTACAAACCCCAGTGCAACCAGCCTAGCACATGCTAGCATGGAGAAGAGAGATTGTTTCTGCAAGGTAATATATGCATAATACATGTGGTAAATTTTAATATAATTATTAATTTATACACATAAAAATCCCCTAATACAAAATTAATTTTGCCTTAAGCTTTTCTGTATTTTTCCTAAAAGTACTGCCTGCATTTTTCATGAGCACTGAGCTGATGAACACATTAATACAAGGGCAGCTCCAGTTTTGCACCAGATCTCACTGTCACTTGTCTTCAGTACCCAGCACTTGTCTTTAAAGTGTTGATTTGCAAAGGCCTGACTTCAGCCCTAGCCTGTCAGAGAGGAAGGTGGTTTTTTGGGCTCATGGATAATTCATTCAGTCTCTACCCTTAAAAAAAGCCCAAGGTGTACATAATAGTGCCTCTCTTACAGTGTGGATCCTGCCATGCCCCACTGCATCACGCATGGCCAGACACGGAGGACAAGACTGAGAGATCTGTGGGTGGGAACTGCATGGTGTGGAACAGCAGGGCTTAGTGTGTGCTCATTCAGACTTTGCTACATGCTCTACAAGGGTTCCCTGTCCTCCTTCAGACACCAACCCTTTTTTTAAACTTTTGATCTCAGAAGAACAGATATGCAGCATGATGATTTAAAAAAAAAGAAGTTATACTTCATTAAACAGCACGTGTCTGCATAACGCCACGTAATGGGGCAGCATGTGCTCATCTGTGTGAGCTGCTTTTACAGCCTGCAATTCTAAATGTTGTCTAGACCTCATGGTGTGTTCAGTGCATGCTGGTGAAACAGCTGCCGGCTTTGTTTTTTTTTGAAAACAACAGTATTCATTTATAGTCTTAAAAAATTAATCTCTCAGCTTACCTTGTTAGATGCCTACTTAATTCATGAACTTCCATTTCAGAGCTTTTAAATTCATTAAGCTCTTTTCGAATGGCTGCCTGCAAAGGACAAATAAACTCATAAATGTATAAATGAGAGAGATCAAAATAAGTTCACTTTGTTCTCAAAACAGTATATTAAAAGTAAAGCAGAGAGATAACATTATCAGAGGGACAAACATAAAGACTTTAAAATGTGAAAAGGAACAGAGATAAGCATGTTCGAAATCACATAAAGGGAAGAGAGAAATGCTTTGGTGGAATGGCTTAATTTGAAAACATATCAGACAATGCAGGTACAGAACCCAATTCTGGCTTATTATGTAAACATTTACACGTACAAAATCCAAATTAGAGCAAACATGAGGAAAAAAATGTGCACTGCAGTTTGTGAAACACTGTGATCTGTTCCAGAGATAGACTGGGCCCAGATCGTGACAGACTCGTGTTTGAGGTATCTTCTGCCTTTATTGGTCCTGAATTTCCTCAGGTGAGGTTCCCTAAAGCGACTGATCTTACTTGGGAAGGAAAGAGGGATACCTGGCTCCCTGCCCTCTACTCTGTCTTGGGCTGTGCCCCTCTCCCTGCTCCTCCCTTCTGACCCAGCTGTGCCATTTATCGAACTGATTCAACAAATTAACCCAGCAGAAAACCTGCCATGGTGTGGTGGTATTCAGCCTCTGTGGCTTGTCTGTGAGGGAAAAGAAAACCAGGGGCACTGGCAGGAAGAGAAATACTGAAGACTAAAAAAACAGAGGGGGTGACTTGGAGGGACTCAGCTGCATGGTAGAGATGGTGCTTAGCAGAAATGGCTCAAGTCCCAAGCCCAAAGTCAAGACCTCTGACAGCCCTGTGATATTTGTAGCTCACAAGTGGTTTCACTGTGAACATTTAGAGGGGAGCATTTAGCAAGGTGTCTGCTGCATCCAAATGCTCCCAGGGGTCCAAGGTGTGTGCACTGCCTTTCTGTGTGAAGCTGAAAATATCAGCATCAGAGGTGGAAAGGGAGTGCTCCAATAAGCGGTACTCGTGTCTGTCAGGAATTTTTCTAAGTGAAGGAAATCTAAACCAGTATGAGTAGCATGAGCCCAAAACAGGACTTTTGCAACAGCCACTGCTCTGGTCACCAACTACCTTTGCTTTGACAAGCCCTAAGTGACAGATTTTGCAAGTGTTTTTCTATAGAAAAGGCCCTTTCTGCTCCTTCTCCACAGCTTTGGTTTCTTATTTCCCTTAGAAGTGCCTGCCAGGCGCTGCCTCATCCATCAGGACAGAGTGATGGCTATGCAGCAGCTCCAGGGCTGCCTTCAGCAGGCCAATCTGCTACTGAAGTGACTGTGAAGGAGGCCACAGGGGTGGCTGACTCTCACAGGGACTGAGATCTATTCCCCCCTCCATCCCTCATCTGCTGGAGAGATGCAAAAATGCCCTTTTCCTTCCCGTAAGACTCAGACCTGCTAAAGACAAACTCTGACTGAAAGCAGTTCCCTCCACCCAGCACACTGAGCAAGATTTACTGGCAAACAGAAAAGCCCATTGCTAAAATCTGTTTTTGCAATAAATCTAGCCTGTGCTGACCAGTGAAGACAGCTATTGAATCTCAGCTCTGGAAGAAAATAATCCTATCTAGGATGATGCAGCTCTGTTTCAATTTGTCTAGCTATTTTTTCCAACAGTGGACATAGCATTGAGGAAAAGCAGGTCACCTGAATGGCAGAAATCAGAATACTGCCCACAGGACCCAAACAAAAACCAATCTATCTGCTTCCTTATGCCATAAAGGGCATTCATATTAGAACGACAAACATCTCTTCTTCTGATGGTGCTTTGCTGAGAAAAGGTTAATTTGAAGGACTTAACCCTTTTCTCTCGCTACTGAAGTTGCACATGCATTATAAAAAAAGTGACATCAAAGTACTCTGCCTTAATACAAAGGTCTTTACTAGGGTACATTTAATAGTGGTATTTAATGCTTGTTCTTTTCAGAGACACAGGATGAGGTAGGACTTGTCTGGAGATCAAATCTCCATGCCCAGCTGAAGTTTCTCTGTGCCTTTCATACCAGACAAGGATCTCTCAAAGGCTGCAGAACCAGTTGGGAGATTTATTCCCTCCTTCATCTACCAATTAAGAGAATAAAACTAAGTCAGTTGACTAATATCTTGTCAAACATGGTGAGGTAAAATAAGAAAAGCTGATTTAACCCCAGTATATCATGGTCTATGGACAGTCCAGAGGAAGCTTTTCTTTATTTTCAGATCAGGTTATGCTACATTAACTTAACCAAAGCTGAACTGAAAAAACCCCTCTATATCAAGGAGGAGACCAATGTCACAAGTTCTTTGGTTGAATTATACAAGTATAACCGGTTGTCCTTTGTGAATAAAACCAAGAGCACCATAGATGAGTGGCATGGCTGGAAATTCTGCTAATTCTCTAAACACTGGACATCATGCTCTCCATTGCTGAATGAAAGAGTTCCAAGAAAGTAAGAAAGAAATAGTCAAGGCTTGAATTCAGGTATCTGAAAGTCTTTAAAATAACTAGGACATCGTAGAGTGACTGTAAGATTCATGACTGAATCACTGAGCCTCACAGTCCTTGCTTCTTACAATATCCATAAAATCTTTTAAATATTTTTCCTGAGGTCCCATTAAGACCGTCAGCATGTGACTGATATAATTTGCCAGCAATTTAATCCCTCTGCCCTCAATGTCAACACCAGAGACACTATTTAGTGGAAGTTCCACCAGTGCTCAGACAGCAGTGCCATCAATACCAAATGTGTCTTCTTTTTCATCTACAGGTCTTGTGTGATTTCAGTTCAGTGCTTAAAATACTCCGTGGCAGAAATCCTGAGCAAAGACCCCTGTTGTACCATACTAGAGAGAAGTGACCTGGCTTTGGAGGGATGGAAGTACCTCTGCCAAATTGACCTGCTGGCATTTTCACACCCAAGCCTGTCCTGTCCTGGCACAGCCAGTCTGGCACATGCTCCTGTCTCACTGCTCTGCTAAGTCTTGCCAGAACTCTCAGCTGGCAGCATAACGTGGCAAGACCAAAACCAACAAACAAATAACAGGACTGTCATCAAGACTTTTCCTCAAGGGGCTTGAGATTCCTTCCCTCTCCTGGTTTCTATGCATATAGAAATCTTCTTGCCAAAGATTTATGCTTCAAACAAACAAACAAACCTTGTGAATGTGAAAAAAACACAGGTGTGTTGGGAAGGGATGTCAGGTGGATGTTTATTCCTTGACAGTCATGGACCTGTGGGACCCAAGGGATGCTGTTTGCCACATCATGCTCTGGCTGTTCAGGCCATGGCTCTCCCAGAGTTGCTCCACTTACTTTGTCGGCGGCTGTGAGTCGTGTCCAGGGTTTGTCCGCCCTCCTGTCGTAGTCCTGTGCGTCTGCCACTTCCACGTAGTCACTGAAGCGGATGAGGATCTTCCTCTCACGTAGCTCTTCTACCGTGGGCCTTTGACTCAGCTGCAGGTTTGAGGAAGGAGTGGAAAAAGACATCAGGACTTTGCTTTTTCCCTACAGAATGCTGCTTGGGGATTTATTTTACTGCAACCGGTGTTATGGTAATTAGAGGGTTCGGACATTCCCAGTGTTTTGTTTTTGTCTGCCTTTCACAGAATTGCTACCTGAGAAATGCCCTCTTGTTATAACACCTTGAAAATCGTCTCACCTTTGCTACAGCCCGCTGTTCTTTGGGAAGCTGCTGTGGCTGGAGACCCCAGTTCCCAGCTGAGGTCGATCACCCTTGGCAGAAATGAGATGTAAGGCAAGAAAGTCTCCTAGTGCACTGATGTCCCAGGAAGAGACAAAGACCACAACACAACTCTAAAACTACCTGCATAGGCTGTTCACTTTCCAGCCTTCTGCTGCTGTTGTCTGTACTTTTGCACTGCCTGGGAAGAGTCAGGCCAAGGCATGGAGTGGCTCCTGCCCTGAATTACATGCAAAAGGTGAAAAACAACCTTCTTTACCATTCTGATATTCTGCAGACCTGTTCTTACCTCCAGAAAAGGCAGGCAGGATGATTAGTGCCCATTGAACTTCTCACTGTATCTATTGACAGCTGTGGTTTGTCACAGCATTATTTGACTTTTACAAGTTTATGTTGCATGCTACAAGCCAGAAAAAAAAAAGGCAATGGTGGATTGTATCATGTCAAGAAAGCATCTTCATTGTTTCAAGCATTTCTTTCAAATTCCACAGCAGAATAGGCAGCCACAGTGAAAAACTCCTCTTAAATTAGTGTGCTGATAGTCCACGTGTCGCAGAGCCAGTTACATGGGCAGGGACAGGAGTTGGCTTTCAGGGATTCTCCTTGGATGCACAGCATGCTGGTGAATGTCAAAAGCAATTACACAATCGTTTCTGAAGGTGCTGAATAAATGTGTGCATGTGGCTGTAGATTAGCTGAAAAGTTTCACTGTTAGAGTAGAACATTTATAACCAGGATACATCAGGAAAAATAATATCCTGATAACAGTTTCCTACACAGTGTATCATGCTCTTCCCACTCACTAGAAATAGATGTGTTTGAAATACTTTACCCTTGTGAAGGGTGAAAGGTCTAAATATTTAATAAAATGCTTGAGATTCTATTCTGCAACATTATTTATGCCCCTGAATCCACCTTTCTTCCAAATTAAGTATCTCAATTCCCTGCATTTCATCTTCTAGGGAGAATTAAGATGTAAAACAGCCAGGATACTAAGTGAAGGGTGAATAATCCCTCCTTTCTTCAGCACTTGGGTGGAGCTCCACTGCCCTATTCTGCATCTGGCTCTAAGCCTGTGTGCTTGTTCTTGGCACGGTTGGTTGTCTTTCTCTTCTCTGTTTAGAAAAGATGATTGTGATGGGAGGTGGCAGTGAGGCTGCTCTCCTTACACCAGCATCCCTGAGCATGCACACACAAACTGGGTTCAAACACCTCAGGTGGAGAGTCTGCAGAGCTGCACTAACGTCCTGCCTGTGAGATGCTCAGGAGAACGGGAATAAGGATGGCAAAAAGATGCACTGACTCTTGTGCCAGTGCTCTGGCGGTGAAAGAGTCCTGAAATCCATGGCTGATATCACATAGTTCATGTGTAGCCATAAATCTACATATATTTCCATATATAAACACAAAATATATTCAGGACATTAAACCAAAGTGCCAATCTGATCATGCTAAGTGTAAAGAGAGAGACAACCACACTAAGTCATTTTCTAAAAGCCATTAATTAAAGTTACATTATTTGAATGGTTAACAAATTTCCCTGCCTTCTTCTCATGCCATTGCAGAGATTTCTTGTGACCTTCTAAGCGTAAGGGTTTTGCAGCACGTTTGAGCTGCCCAGAGCTCCTCTAACTCTTGAATAGCTGGGGAACCAGCTTTGCAGGACAGACTGTAAGCAGCCCCACTGCAGGTGTGAGTTCAGTGTGTGTCCACACTGAGGGCACAGCTCATCTGAGATCTCACCTTGCAGTTTATTTTTATGACCTGCGAGCTGTGGTCTCTTGAGTCTAAATTGCTTAATGCTACAGAGTCCTTATCAAGCAGCACCTGAGCTCTTCTAACAGGCAGAAAGAATATGGCACATTCAAAAATTACAGGACAAGGACATGGCCAAGGGCACGATGCAATTGTCTGCAGAAAGTGTGGTGCTCTAAGCAGAGAGAAGGGGTTCTTACTGAGCTGGACCCTTTTTAATTTACTTCTGTTAATCTCAAAGGGATGTATGTGCATGAGTGTGTCTGGACTTTTTTTCTGTGTGCACTACCTGGGCATTTACATTTCTATTTACCTATTTGTGAAGATTTGTGAGCTGAGGGAGCAGGGTAATTCTGTGGTGAGTGACTCATTATTTGAGTGTGAACCAGGGTAAAATTCCCTTTCAAAATAAATGGGTTTGTATTAATGCAAAAGCAGTAAATGAGGACAGGACCTCTCATGCCTTGTCACAGGAGGTCAAATTTTCTTCTGTATATTCTGGAGCACTGTAGATACAAATGTGCATTTTCCAGGCTTTGATACTAAAGTAATTTGGAAGGAAAGGTTTAATACAACTCCCTTTGTCCATGGCATGGGAAATGAAGCAAACCCAAGCACCCCCACCAAGTAAAGTGGAGAAGGACTTACTCTTGCCAGTCTGTTCTTGGGATTTAGTCAAATGCAAAATGCTGAGTTTGCTCCACTTCAGTCACAAGGAAGCTTGTTGTCTTGGCATGTCATCATTGCCTGCTCTGTTACCTCATTAAAATGTTATAGTTGTTATTTGAGAAAGAAAACAAGCCGACAAATTACAAAGCCTAACCAGCAGCACACACAACCCCCTCTCTCCTTTGCTCTCCACCTTCTGCGGTAAAGACATAGGAGCAGGATGTGATGAAAATGCCCTGAAGACCTTTCCCGCTGACTATAAATGCAGTTTATCCAAATTAGCCACTAATCTTTTTTTCTTCTCTGACCTTTCTCCTCCCTGCTGCCTCTCTCTCACCTCTCTCTGATGAGTCCCACCTCTCTCAAGAGTTCATTATTTTCAACAGCCTTTGCTGATGCAAGCCAGTGGAGGTCAGTTAAAGAAAAGCTTGAACATCTTCAAGCAAGGGAGACATTTCCCAGAGAGGCACCAGTGAACAGAGCATTTAAATCAGACCAGGGCAGGAATTTAACAGCAGCAAAGATTTCTGATTATTGCACAGATTTTAAGAAACAGGCACACCTCTTCAATTTGGTAGTCAGTATTACAGCTCTGAGAGATTTCATTTTGGAGCTAGACCTCTGAGAAAAATAAGCTATTGGCAGTGGGGGGATAGGAAGCAGTAAATAGCTCTGAGGATTGGGAAGCATGGTGCCATTTAAGAGAAGGTAGGAAAAGAAGAGTTCTATTCCACTTTGCAAGTGATTTGTAATGTGTTCTGTTAATCCAGGCTACAATTCTCTCTCTGTAATGGAAGTCCTCAGGAGACATTCAGGCTTGTGTTAATTGCCTTGGTCCTTGGCCAAGTTTGTGGTGGTTCAGAGAGGATACATTCTTGGTAGTAATTCTTGAGGGCCCAGATCTCCCTGTGGATGTGACTCATCTGCAACACTTCCAGAGGGCTTCCGCACGTTAATATTCTTTGAATGGGCTGGGGGTTAAGACCAGTGCTCAGAGAAAAAACATTCCTAATCCACATGTCCTTCCACTCAAATGATGCAAGTCCATGTGCCCAAAGGTGCTCGGGGGGCCTGAGGGGCAGGGAGACAGAGGACAGGAGTGGCTGGGCCTCTCAGGTGACAGGTAAACATGCCTTCTCCTTCCTCGGGCAGGAGGGACACGAGCTACTAAGAAACTTAGCAACAGCATGTGCCTTCATTTTGTTATTTGGATGGCAGCTATTCCTCACCCCAGTTAATGTGGAGCTAGATGAGTCGGAGAGGATGGAAAGTGCTAAAAGGGGCAGCTCGCTATAGGTCACCTGATTTCTTTATATTTTTTTTTTTTTTAGAAATTGCCTGTCCAGATGATGAATTCAACTGGATATTTATTGCTGACTTTAATAAGGCATCTAGACCTAGCAAGGTAATCTTACTTATTACAGCATGTCATGTTACAACTTATCATCATAACACTGTAACAAAATGTCAGTGCTGAAGGAATTTTAAGAACAGCTTTTTTATGGATGGAGTGGGTTCTTCTCTTGGAATTGGAATGTTGCCATCAAAAAAACTGGGCACAGTAGCAGTTTCTGTAGTGCAAGGTCAAAAGTCTCATCAGTGGCTTCTACAGAACACACTTCCCTTCTCATTCCCAGCTACACACATTTACAAAAGAGGCAACATGGCAGAGTTTCCTTATGTTGAATTTACCCCGTGGGCACATGTGTGCTTGAAAACTCAGTGCAAACAGAAAGGGCTGCTGGGCAACACACTTGCTGTGCTCAATTAAACTTCTGCTTGATCTGAGGTTTAAAATCCTTTGGTCCTAAGACTTCAGTACAAACCGACAGAAGGAGCTTGCCACTGCTGTAAACACAACGACACATCTGGGACAGGCTCATGAAAGACACAGCTGGGGAATAGCAACTATTTTTGCAGGATTCACTCGGTGGTTGGCATTTCTAGGTGTTATCTAAAACACTTGCACACTTTATTCACTTCTTTTCTCTAGTGATTTCTGAGCTTTTATGATGGTATGTTTGGTAGGTGAGAACAAAATCTGTTGCTAGATCATCCCTGCAGTTCTTTCATTAAAATGACGTGTGTCACTAGAACAATTTACAACAGTTTAAAAGGATGATCCAAATCAAAAAATGTTAACTCGTGTTGCTATCAATCTCAAAAATGTGGGGGAGAAAAATCTACTAGAGAGGAAGCCAAAAAAACCACTAAAAGGTATGTGACCAGGAACAGGAGTATGAACATTAAAGAGTCAAATGCCAGGGCCTGGGACTGACGCTGCTCTCCCTGTTGTTCCTACTTAAAAGTGCAAACAAGACAAAGCAAGAAATCTCACAGAAAACTGCTGAGGTTTTAGGGAGCAGAGACTGACGTGAAGCAGTGGCAGTCTGGGTGCTTTAGCTGAGCTGTGGCCTCTGCCTGCGACACACAATTCCTGCACTCTGCACCTTCCCTACAGGATAGTGGAGGATGGGAACCACGTGGCGATGACGCCAGCTCAGTCAGCAAGCCCTCGCTTCTTAGGCAGCACACTGGGTATGGGGAGCTTTGCTCTCTATCTGTTACAGCCGCTCCTCAAATGGCATCAAGCTCTGCATTGGATTCCTGCACATGTTTACCCTTCAATGTACAGAGAAATTGAAAGCCTGGTAAAATGGTATTTCCAGCCTTTGCACAGAGCCTCAATCCCATGAAACATCTGCAATGCAGTTAGGATCTTTTCTCTCAGGCAGTGCTAAGAGGGAATGCAAAATCATCCCTGTCATTGTGGTCAGGAAGAGAAGTGTTTTACAAACAATATTATGGCTCTCTAGCTCCTGCAGACAACAGCAGTATCCCCCCACTGGTGACCAAGAATTCTACCTATTTACATGAACTGAGAATAAGGCATGAGGTTTTTAACCATGGAAGAAAGCAATTCAGTTCTCAGAATGTAACCTTTCCACATATATTTAGAGACCTTTCCTTGTTATTATTTATACTGTGAAAGCTATGATCACATAGGTCAAAAAAACAGAGCCATCTAGAATTGTACAAAAAGGGAATGGTGCTGCTTCGCAAATATGGGAGTTTTTAGGGGGCTTTCTTTACCTCTGGAGGTAGGAAATATGTCAGTGCTGAAAGAAAGTTTATCTGCAATAGCAGGATGGATTGTTCACTGTGTATGTTTGGGCATCCGTAGACATTTACGCGAGCTGCAAAACTGAATGTGTATATCTAAAATGACTGTTCTTCAGTTTTAAGAGTAAATGACTTTTGAATCAAGCAGTGCTGTTTTGTTTGTCCTTCCCTGCCAATACAAGATTGTTTTCTGCATGATATGCTTTTTTGCAAATGCTTGTCTCTATTTAGTTTAAATGCCTCAATTGACAACCTCCCTTTCCAGAAAATGTTTAGCTTCCAGTTTTATGAGGGTTTTTTTTGGTGGAATTTTCAAATCAGCATTGTTTTAACTTTGCTCTCTGTAATGGCTACAGAAGCCATAAGCCATTACATTTACAAGAAGCATTGGTCCTTGTAAATGCTGGTCTCTGTCCTTCACTGTTCAAAACTCTTTCAGTTATGAAGACTAGATCTTCTTTTGTCCTGTTTGAAATGTTACCAGCAGTAGCCTGCAAAGTGGTTTCCTTTGCTTTCTGTGGACTTATACCCTGCAACATTGCTGATTTCTTTGAAAGATTTTTTTAGGACTTGTCCCACACTCTACTTTTGAAAATGGTGCTGAGGAAAAGGAAAAAGGCAAACAACTCTGCGGTAGGGAGAAAGTTACAGTAGTGTCATAATAGGATCCAAGTTGTTTCTCACCTTACGTGTTAATCTTCTCTTAATCTCTCGTTTTTCCTCCTGCTCCTCTTGCTCATTCCGGGCTGTAAAAGATTTACAAGGATCTCAGACTGTGGACTTATCAGGCATGCACAGTTTGCAACAAAATAAGCCTTTCCATCAGTATATTAATGTTTCAGGACCTCTCTGATGCACAGTATGTCTCTCTGGGACTGGTGAACCTCCTCGATCCGTAGCTACGGCGCTTCTTCACACGCTTCATAAAACATCTACAGCTTCCTTCCTTTCCCTGTGTTGGCACGTCTTCATGTGTGTCACTTTCTAGAAGGGCTGGGCAGCAAGCCAGCTCTTCAAAAAATGTTATCTCCCTGCCCACAGGCCTGATGGCCTCAGGGGGCTCAGCTACGATATGGTCGGATTCTGCAAGGTCAATGGTTGGAAAAGAAACACATGCATTTTTTTTTCCATCTACACAATAATTTCTTGCAGCTACTCTTTGGAGATAATAGAAAAAACCCTTCGGAATAGAGGTGCCAGGCAACTCTTTGGAATAGAGGTGCAACTTCCCATGGCAGGAGCAGAGTTAAGGAGAGTGCGTCCTTCCATCATGAGCCTTCAAAGAATCACACTTGAGCATAAAAGCCCATCCTAGGGCAATTAACTTTCAACATTAAGCCAAAAGATCTCGTGCTACAAGTTCTTACCAGTGCATGCCTCAACTCGTCTCCCTCAAGAGCACAATAACATTTGAGTACACTAACTCTTCTTCAACTTAAGAGCAGGCTGTCATGCATTGTCTTTGCATTGAACTTTACCAAAAGGCACTAAAATCCCAGGTTTCCAGGTACTCAGCTTCTCAATCACTTAGGCTCTGTCTCTACTGCTTGGCTGATGGCTGAAATGCTCCTTACTCCAATCATGCCAGCACATAACAGGTGAGAGCAAACACAACCCCTCAGCTTTTCCAGCAAGTACTCTGCGCCCCTGCTGGGATCCAGTTTTTGTTCAGATAGGACTAGCTCAGGCAGGAATAACTCTCTGCAGGGGAGATTATGGACCTCAAAGGCCAGGTGAGGATAGGTGCCTTGATTTAAGTCGTTAAACTTCGGACTGCACTAAACTCAAGGGAGAATCCCACGTTCCCCTCTGCTGGTCCTGCAGATGGAGCAGGCACCTCCTGCAGAGTGGCAGTAACAATCCACCAGCCATAGCTTCTTCAGCTGTGAGAGCACAAGCCAGCACTCCCACTAGAAAACTGGGGCTTTCCCCACACAGAAATGAGACCTAAGGTTTAGAGACCACAGAAGCCTCTGAGCAGGTGAGGAGGGCTAGGCTGGAAACCAGGTTTCTCGCTGCTCAGGACAGTAGAGCTGACGGTGCTATCACAACTGCTCACTGACTTCAGCAGGACTGGGAAATCTCTGCCGAAGTGGACAAAGAACCTGTCAACGTTATGATGTTTCACACTACACTTCTGATCTTTAAGTGCGATTTTACAAAAAATACTGCTTATATTTTCAGAAGGAAGGAAACCAGTAGGGGAGTAAAAAGAACACAACATAGCAGGCAGTCACAACTATGTTTTTAAGTGATCACTGGAGTACCTACACTGATAAATGTAATTTGCCTCTTTCAGTGGTTTCTGTGCCTACTGGGCTGGATTCTCTTCTAGCAATTGATCCTCTAGCAATTTTTTTCTGCTCTTTGTGTCTCAAATTTGGAGGAGTTGGTCCTGCAAATGCCTGCTTTCAGACACAGCACTAAAGAGAGTCCACACGGAGTCAGGGTAGAACTGCAAGCAGCCAAGGAGTTATGTACAAAACTTAGTTATGGCTATTCATTTTTGTCCTTGGCATCTGATGTTTTTCTCTTCTCCTCACTCTCAGCCCAGCCACCCACCTTCAGAGACAGCCAGGCAGGCTTAAGACTTCAGGGAGCTAAAAGCTGGAAAGTAGGAATACATTCTCCTTCGAAACTAGAAAGTGACTTTGTTTTAGCTATTTCTTTGAAGTTAAGTCATGCCAATCTTGTGAAGCTACAGAACTGATGGTTTATTTTATCTTATGTGTTCAGGAGATTCTCTGTTTCTCTAAACCTGCGTGTCAGGGTGAGTGGTTGGATGTAGGTGCAATTTTCATGCCTGATTTCTGTGCCAGTGTGAAAAGTCTCCCGATACAGTTTGAGGCATTCAGAGCCTACCTAATCATAATTTTTGTGAGGAATTTATGCAACCCTGGACGTGCCAGGCTGACAACTGGATTACTTTTATCCACCTGTGAAGTGGCATGGGGGTGGTGCACGACAGGGGATTGAGGCATCCTTCCTCATACACTTGGACAACAAGTATAACTGCGAAGTGTTTTTCAGTCTTCAAACTAACCCTGCAGGTCCATACTCCTCCCGCTACATGCCTTTGACCTAAATATGAGTCAGTGAATGGGGTATACTTCAGTGAAGGACCCTACAAGAACCAGTTGTCTCTGTGCTGTTTCCTTGCTGTGGCTGCTGTGATTTTACTGTTGCTATCAGCAAGCAGTGGAACTTGGCAACAGATGCTTTGCCCTTGTAAAGATAACTCATAATTATTGCAGCAGCACAGAGCTAGGAAGCGTACAATTCATGTACAAAGACTGGCTGTCCAACCACATTTTTGCCTCATTTTTTCCAATCAGCATGGGCAATATTGCAGTTACATGTGTAATAGGAACATCATGGTACCAGACATGACATTTTCATCATGGAGATTTCAGCTTTAACTGCTCCTGTTTATTCTGCTTGAGAACTTAGTAGGTTTTCTTTTGTGTGTGTGCATGCTCTGAGCAGGCCTTTTGCAAATTGCTTGACCTGCTTATGCAGAGAATTTACACTCTTTTTATTATCACTTCCTAAGTCTCTCTTTCCCTACAGTTCATTATATTTATTATAATTCTCCTTCTCCGAAGTCTAGAGGAAGGACACAGTGATGTACAAACCAGAAAATATCTATATTTACTTGTTTAAGGGTAGAGCATGTTTATGCTTTCTTTTTTTAATCATGTAACTATTTTAATTTTTTTCTTTCCTTCTGTGGTTCACCAAAAGTTGGAATGCCTTGGAAATACCACATTATTCTTTTCTGTAATTAGGAAGCTGTTTGTCTACCAAGACACATGTTTTGGGGCAGATCTGTGCTAAAGCAAACTACAAAAATTCCATTTAGGAAATACCATATGTTTCTGGATTCAGGATAATATTTTCAAACATCCATGTCATTCAAGAGCCTTTATTCAATTAAAAAAGAAACTGTTGTTACTCAGGGGGTGATTCCTCTGAAATGAAAGACATCTTTAGGGCTCTAAGTGACTGTTGTGCTTGGCAATGTGACCTTTAGGAATGTCTGCAAGGCACCCAGCATTGGAGATGCTGCTCTCTGCTGATGCTGGTTCAAATGCTGCTGCCAGAGCAGGTGCCCAAGACCCCACCTTCCCCAGTGCCAGGGCAGTGTTTGCTGGTCACGCACCAGTGCCAGGTGGTGCCTGACGTGTTTGTTATAGGTCCCAGAATGACAACATGAGCTGCTAGAGAATTAGCCTCTGTCCTTCTGTGCCTGAGCCTGGCATCAGTCACGTCGCAGGTCCCCCCTTCTCCAGCTATTCTGCTATGCCCCTGTGAGACAATCACATCTGGATGTGCCAAATATTTCCCCAGGTTCTGCCGCTGACTTCCTCCAGCAGCCAGTCACCAGAGTTAGGAGTAGACAGCAGGAGCATAGTTATTAAGAGAGGGCTGGTGCCCAACAAATGGCTTTTCTGGCAGCCTCAGGCTTGCCCATGCTGCTCTGCTGTCCAGTCTTTTCTCCTCTTTGCATTGACAGTGGTGTCTCTCTCTCTCTCTCTTTGTCTGCCACATGTAATAACATGAACAGACGAAGAGACCCTGCTGGGCATTAACACTACCATTAATTTGCTAAGAATTTGATTTTGAAGTATTTGAAAAATGAATTCTGCTGATTTTCAGAGAATTAATCTTCTGCTACCACGTTTTTATGATTCTATACAATGCAGTTATTCAAACAAGAGAAGGTGAATTATGGACCTGCCTAAGGAGACATTATGTATGAGGTACCATTTCGAAATACTTTTTTCTGTAGTGATTTTTGAAAATTTTCCTGGAAATATGCATTTGATAACTTAAAAGGGGAAGAACTTGCTTCTTTCATATTCTGTTTCCAAAGTAACAGCAACAATTAGATAAACAACTTTCTTCTTTTTTTTAAATATTCAAACTGCTTCCATGCGAGTAAAGAAACTGTCATTTTCTTCCTGTTCCTTCATGAGGTTATGAAAGTTGGACTCAGTCCAGCTTCCCTTTTAGTCAGTGGCAATGTACCTACTAACTTAACTTGGTTCAGGATTTCTAAATGGTATTTTGTCCCTTTAAAATATCACATGCTGAGGATCTACCGGCAACTGATTTAAAGGAAGTGTTTCAGGGGAACATTTCAGGGAAATAACCCTAAGTCTCACTGGATTATTTTTAAAATTGAATAAAGGCTCCAGCTAGTGGAGATTGCTGTGAAGATTTTTAGGAAAGCTAACAAAGCTATGCTGGAATGTCTTTACTAACATACAATGGGATGCTCATCTGTATAAGTGCTTCATAAAGGAAGCTTTTCAGGATGACTGAGCCCCTGTTTGGAATGTCATTCAACATCTGGGGTTTCCTCTCCATAGGTTATTTTTCTTGTAAATTTACTGACTCTGATTTTAAAGAATTGTTTCTGCACAGCTAGATGTTGTTACAGGCTTCCACGCTTATTTGCACTTATGATGCCCTTTATTATTTTTAATTATTATTAGTGATGCTTACACAGAACAGTTGATGTTTATAAAAAACACCAAATGTACATGAAATCTAACCCAAATTATCTGGCTTCAGGTTAAATGTCAGCAGAATCAGGACTTACGTTTCAGTATGTTCCTCTGCTCCAATTCTTCAGCAGTCGGCCTCTGGCTCAGTCGTCTGCGAAAAAAGTCCAAGATCAGTTTTTGGACCATATCATATTCTCCTCAGCTCTCTGTCTTGAAGAGTTACTTTGGGGTATGAAAGGCAGAACAGAAAGCACTGACACTGCTCCATTATGTACTTGGTATGCCAGGACCATGCGTGACACACATCATGCTTCGCTTTCGCAGTTTCCTCTGTTTCCAACCCACGAAAGACAAAGACGTTATGTCATCTTAGGCATGACTCTCCCACCCCTACCCCAGGCAGAGCTGCTGAAAGCTAAGCCACACAGATGTCTCCACTTAATTTCCTTCCTTCCATGCCTGCTTCCTGACTTGCACAAGTATTTCCAGCTAGGCTCCAGCTAACCCTCTCGCTGCCCTCTCGCCAGCCTCCTGACTGCGCCCCGTTTGTTCACACAGCGTTTGAACACACAGACACAGTCCACA
The DNA here is from genome assembly GCA_013397755.1 of Cnemophilus loriae. NCBI lineage: Eukaryota > Metazoa > Chordata > Aves > Passeriformes > Corvidae > Cnemophilus > Cnemophilus loriae. The sequence goes on from VZTF01000890.1 coordinate 1,185,055, forward strand.
GAAAAAACAAGGGACTGTTTGGCAGCACTGAGGGCAGAACAATAGCAGCCCTCCTCCTCCTCGCCACACTCACTTCCCTCCTCCTCCTCTTGTGGCTTTTATTAAATCCTATATTGAAGGATCAGTGTGACTTGCTAGTCAACCTGTATGTAACAGGGTCACAAACCCCACAATCTAATTACAAATGGGGACTCTGTGCATAGGAACGATCTGAATATTCAGAATATAAAGCTAGCACAAAAGGGTCTTTGCAAAACAAAGTAAACCAGAGCGATGACATCAGAAGTCAGCACTGTTGGGCATCCTCATACTCTTATCCGAGTCAATGGGAGTTTTGTCAATGATACAAATGACAGGATAGAGCCTTCTCTTCCTTCAGACTTGGTCATTCAGAGACATTTCCAACTTGCAGGCCCCAGTCTCTGCCAGCTGGACCAGTTTCCCTGTGAGTTACTGGGCACTGATAGGAAATGATAAGAATGCTGCATGGCTTCACCTTCTGCAACGAATGTTCCCCCAACTCTGGGCACACTCCCTGAAATGGAGCTGGCTCTGCAAGGCTGGACGAGAGATGTCTGACAATGGTTCCTCACCACACAGGGGCTAAGCTGCTGGTGCACACGCATCCCCAGCCTTCTCCAGAGCCAGGAGCTCGTGTGTGTGCCAGTTCAAGACCCCTGCCCCTCACACTGTGTGCAGGGCACAGGGCTGAATGAAGCACTGGGTAGGAGCCCATCTCCTACACCAGCTGTTTGAAGGCAGAAGCTTTACAGGCACCTGATTTTACAGTCCGAAGATTTCCACCAGCAGAGGTGATAGCAGCCATATGTCCTTTGGAGGCACTTTACACCATGAAAACAAAACAACAGAACACAGCCCTATTTCAATGTAGAAATTGGAGTCAGGAGCTTTGTCCCTTTCTCATGGCAGATCGAACATTTATCTCATTAGAAAAGTGTTAAAAGGGACAGAAACTGATCCTTAATTCAGAAATAAAGAATATTTGCAAATTACTTTGAAGACAGAAAGTGCTATTCAAGTGCTTGCTACTCATCTTTAAGATACAGTAGCTGTTGCTAATGGGAGATTTCGCCTTAGGACTATGAACCAAGTAAAACTATTTCATTTCTAGCAGCACATGAGAACCAAAAAGTTGCCACTTTAAGCCCTACCACACGTGTCTGCAGGAGTTGTGTTATAAATGTTTTTAATCCCCCGTGCCATGATGCTTTTTAAGAGGATGCATCAGGGGGATGTTCAGGATGACCTCCAGCTACCCAGCGTGTGGATGGCTTCTACAGAAACAAACATCATAGTAAAGGGAGAAAGAAGAAAAAGATTCCCGTTTCAAGAAAACAGGAATTGAAGGACTCAGATAATTGTTCTGTCATGAACAGTTCACACTAGAATGTTTGTAACAGAAAGCAGAAGTTTTATCTACCTACAGAAGTGATTTGCAAGGGTCAAGTTTTCCATGTGTTTAGTGAGGTTCCTGCCATGAAGTGGATGTATTTAAACTAAGCTTTTACTTCATGTTACCATGTCATTGCTTCCACACAAGAGGACAGAGATTTCCACCAAGTATGCCATTATTATTATACGCACCCTCTACTCCTGTGCTGCTCAGGACCTATAGACCATGGGATTCTTCCCCACACTGTCTGACAGGGCCCCTAGTGAAAGCCAGATGAGGATACTCATGTTCCCTATCAAGAGTCAAATTACTTTGTAGATGCCATTATCCACCCTTTCCAGTCTGGAGAGTGCTCCTGCTTAAATGGTGACTGCCACTTTTAAGTGATGCACAGCAGAAAAAGCCATGACACTTTGGACAGATTCATTCATGGATTATCAATCACTTCTGGAGTTTTATAATCCCAAGAATGTTTAATAATATGACGTAGGCAGTAGGAAAAGCTAAGGTATCCTTCTAGTGGAACAAAATCTTAATTAGCCCTTACAGTACAAGTAGTAAAGCAGCGCTGGAGGATGAAGGTTATGAATAGAAGCCATGGAGGTTCCTGGCCTCCAGTACCAGTGTCTGCTTTCATCTCCATGAACTGCTGTTACATTCCCATTTCCATCATCCTTTGGGACTGACTGAGCCTGCTCCTGCTCCTTTGTTGTCCCTCCTTCAAACAAACCCAGCCCCTTCCACAGCCCTTACCTTCCAAGCTCTCACAGTTATCTCTTTTCATGATCTCTTGCTCATTTAATTTAATTTCTTCTCATGCTGTTACAGTGACTTCTATCCCCAAACTATCAGGGCTTTACAAACACCTCCACCAGCTCCTTAGAACAGCACCATTTTAGGTCTTGTTTCTTGCCCCCTAATTTCTAGGTTTGCCAGATGTTGAACAGCTGTTAACATCTCTGTTAATCTTTGAAAATCTTGATGCTAGTTAAAGATAATGTAAATCAAGAAACACAAGCAGCCCTTGCTTTATTACTGTGGCTGCAAAGACATGGTTTTTTCTTTCACGCTGAATTTCAGTACACCATCTCCAGCATACAGCTCTGACCTTGGCAAACGCCAGTGGTGATAGCTCCCCTCTTCTGCCTTCCTTCCTGTGCTGCCCAGAATAAAAAGTTGTTAATGAAGCCCACCTAGCTTCAGAGGTTGATTTCAGTGGTTTGATTGCTGGCTTGCTGCTGTGCCTTATTTCATTTAACATCACAGGGGCTGCGTGAGGCAGTCAGGAGGCCGCAGGTCAGGAAAAAAGGTGTCTCATTAGCAGCACAATCAGAATAAACAGGAGAAAATGGAGGTGAGGAAGGAACCTGGTGCCATGGCAAAGAATGGATCTGCTTGTGCACACTGTAAGGGTGGAATGGGATGTGTGCTGCTGCTGTTGATCAGAAAGGTAACTCCGGTTGTTTCACCAAACTGAGTGCAGGTGTCCAACCAAGGAACAGGGGAGACAGACCTTAACAAGTAACCATCTCTAACAGCACCTTCTGTATTTAAAATCCCTTGTGTGAACATGCCTGACCTTCACTGTGCCATCCATACAGTTTTGCAGTATGCTTCAGGCATTCAAGAGGACAGGAAAGTGTTTGTAATTTGTGCTTTAAAATGTATTGCTTAGTTTATACTTCATATGTTTTTGCAATATTGATTACAATAGTTTTGCAAATACACTGTGACAAAGCTTTTACTACAAAGGAAACCTTCCTAAGATTTACGGTGACATAAGGAAAGCCTTGCTAGGATTTCACTGAAAAAATCATATCCAAATGTGATTGTCAGTGAAAAATAAAAATTTTGCTCACATTTACAAAGATAAACTTGACAGCAAACCAATTTTCTGAATTAATTCCATGCATGATCTTGTGCTAGACAATAAGAACTGAGCAGTTCTTCATAAGGACAGTGTATAGCAGGGCTTATTTTGTTGGGTGTTTTTATTTTTTTGTTTGTTTTCTTGTTCTTTTGAATTTGCTCTGGGCTGGGCTGGTCACATTACGGTGGATGAGTAGGAGTTTGGGGCCAGAAGGGACAATCATGCAAAATCAATTTCTGTAGATCTAAAATATTGGCTAGTGCGGGTGTAATCTCTTCAGGGAGCAACAGGAAAGAAAGGCAGTATTTTCACTGATGGATGCTACTGTTTGTAGCCTCCCCAGCAAACCAAGAACTCAGAATGAAAAGTTTCTGCTCCATGTGTCAGTGTTCTACAGGAGCAATAAAAGGAAAAACATCTCTTTGGGCACGACAAAACACTTAAATGAAGTACACAGTGATGCTCATCCTGCTCTGCAGTGTGGCCATTCCCCGAGGGTTCTCAGGACAGCAGCCAACCTGTAAAGGGGCCTCGGCTCAGATTTTTGCAGCCCTTTTGTCTGGCAGCACCTTTGAAGCAACATGCTCCCGGCTGCCTAGGCTGCCCCCTACCAGGAGTCATGGGTTTTCTCTCCTTGATCTCTTGTTTTGCTGTGGATGAGTTCCAACAAAAAGCTGGTTCATGCCATGCAGCTTGTTGTTACATGAACAGGGTGATGCGGGATATGTGTTTTTTGTGTACCAGGAATTCATCTTTGCCTCTCTCCAGAGGACGAGAAAATTGAAGAGCCTAGTGTGGGGTCATATGCAAGTATAATGGCTGGATACAATACACGGCTTGCTGGAAAATGATTCCCCATACACTTGCCAGGCTGATTAACTGTAAGTGTTTGCAGACACGAAAGGCAGAACCTAGCAGCTCTCCAGTGCTTGAATGGTGACATCTGGTGTGTGGGACCCACGAATAGGACTGGTGGACACAACAGGGCACACAGCAGTATGGTGATGTGTCCAGAATATCCTCAAGGCATCTCTGAGCCTAGTGATGCTCACACAGCTGCTCCTCATGACTTAAGTCACCCTGATGTAAAATAACTTCTGAGCACAGTGGGGCATAACCTCTGGAGCAACTCCTGAATTTATTCTGTATGTGCAAATATTTTTAATCAGCTGCAACTGAGCTCATACTACCCTAGACACTGCTGTAACAGAGCAATAAATCTGAGCTGGGCACATGAGAAGCCAGCTGCTATGAAGAACTACTTGTCACACTGCTCTTTAGTTGACATAAATGAGAGTGACTGAAGCCAGTAGAACTGCACTGATTAACATCAGCAAAATAATTCCACATGAGGAAAATTCAATGGGAGTAAAGAGTCTTAATTTACTTTGCCTTTCCCAATAATAATAATGCTGATAGCAAAGCAGGATTGATGAAGTAAAGGCTCTCAGGGGCTCTTTGTGCTGCCATGCCACATACAGAAAATTTAGTGAAAAACAGAGAAGAAAATCTTGTATTTGCTTCTACCAGTTAACTGTTAGCAGAGGGCAGGAATGAACTACCTCCTTTCCTTACATCACTGCACAATGAGCAAAAAATCATTGTAAGCCTGGAGGTTCACTTTCTCTGAAGTGTTAGCCCAGATATTGCCAGCCAGACTGTAGAGTCTGCAGAGGACTATCATTCTCCTAAACAGGACTTATAAAATGGGATTAAATACAGTTTTATCAATGAGTGAATAAACTGAAGGCATATTAAATAGAAAATCCCTACCCAAAGAAGCAAGTGTAACAGTTCTATACCAATAAAATTCTTGTACTAGACTCCATTAAGATGTTTGCTAATCTGTAGGATCATCACTCTCTTTAGCTCACTCACAGGTAAGTGTGACAAGTGTCCTGGTATCAGTCATGATAATACACTTTATAACTCCTTTTCCTGAGAAATTAGGGCAATAAAACCATAAGGAGTGTTTGCCACGATTCAGTTATCATGTAATGACTGCTCTCCACTTCCCTGTTGATTTAAAATATTTAGCCTCTGGGAGATGGTGGTGCTTCTGCAGCTATAAAGAAGCCGGTGGCAATGACTAAAGCAGACCAACGTGGGCAGAGATGCCTGTTCCTCCCTAAGAAAATGGGTGAAGCACCACTGTGACAGAGTTTAGCAGAGCACTAGTTAGACAATTTTGGTAGGAGGTGTTTGCTTCTGGTGAAAATCTGAAAAACTGCTAAGTATCAGTTGAAGATAAAAGTACTTTCTGGTGGTGCCTTACTGGCAAGGTACTACTTCTGCCTTAGTATCCTGGTGTGTTCCCTGGACTGATCCAGGATTTGATCCAGGATAGCTACAACAGTCCCATATCTTGGAGGAGAGAGGCAATGCTTTTGCTCAGCATTAGTGCACTGCAAGAAATACAGAACAGTCTGGAATGTGAGCCAACCAAATTACAGTTCCCGTAACACATCTGCAGTTGTGTTTCCAGCTGGGCTCTACAGGAAAATCAGATTTACAACTAAAATTATTCAGACTTTAATTCAGGCTCTAAGCCGTCATTTACTACCCCTCAAAATTATCCTTATCCCAGACTTGATTTTGTGTTGAGAAACAGCTTCAATATAGACTTTAAAGCTCCGATTAGTCTAGATTGCAGTGAGGATTTTTGGGAAAACTAATCAGCAAATTTTCTGCTTGCTCAAGCATCTGTGTAGAGTGAAAAATATAACCAAGTGGCCCTTTGTTTAAAACTCTCAAAACTGACCAATTTGTTTTCCCATTCTTTAGATCATGTGAATCTATTCTTGAGTCATGGCTCAAATTATGCTGTTTTTTCTGTTTCAGCTCACTGAGAGATTGAATTATTATGATTTTGATTTATTCTTTGGAAAGTTACAAGCTTCCTGAGAAAGAAATGTCTGCCCAGAGTAGGTCTCCTGGGAAAAGAGAATCATATTCAAAATGTAGATTTTGGCAATTCATTATGTTTGCATAAGCTGAAAATCTTGTTCATCATATATGGAACAAATTTCTTCAAAAAACCCAAATACAGCAGAATTATTTTGGGCCATGAACTCTGTATTTTGTTAAAAGAAATAAAGCAATGACTAGATAGCCCTATAACTCGGACTAGAAATAGTGTGAATAATGACATACCCAAGTTATCAGTCTTCCATTAGACCACTATCACAATGCAGACACCCGCATTTTCCCAAGGAATTACTTCATTTCTTTTCTAAAGATAATGCCAAGCAGTGATAGACACACAAATTCAGATTTTGTCCCCCTATTCAATAATACGAACTGCAAAATGCCTACTGGTTTGTGGAACATTGCAAGATCATGCCTCACACCTCAAGCTCTAAAATGGAGCTTCCTCCATTTCATTACTGTGCTGTTCCATTAATGTCAAAACTCTCAGCCAAATGCTGGCTGTTCACATAAAATACGATCATGTAAGTTTAAATGATTAAAAAAAAGGCATGGCTGAATTAAGATAGTTATACCACATACGCTTTGCAGCATTACTTCAGATCTCTTATCCTTAGTCTCAAGAACAAAATATCCAACAACTGCAGTACGAAACAAAGAAAAATCTTTTTCAGAACAGGGAATTTACTATGTATCTAATTCAAGAATGTATTTTAGGAACAATAAAAATGGGAGATTTTTGAGTACTAGAAATCCAGAGGGGAAAATGTACTAAATGCTGGTTGAAAATCTAAAGCATGCCAGAAAAAACAGATGGATGTTAGGATCCATTGTAACAGAGAAAAAAATGTTCTAAAATGTTAGCAATTGTCCTTCTGTTGTCTATACAGCATTGTGAGAAGACACTTGCTTCACCAAATGTAGTAATATTGAATTAAAAGCTGATTTTACAAAGCTATAGAGATCCTAATTCACAGTTTGAGGTCAGTCTATGAATGACTTGAGTAAAATGGCACCACGAAAATCAATCTGGGCTGAACAGATATGCTTGCTATCTATAGGCATTATTGAATGGTTTGTTTTAAAATCTCTTCTCTGTACAGTAATGTTGTTTTGTCTCTGTGAACAAACATACTTACAGCAACGAGTCTTTGAAGATACGCTTTTGAAGTAAAGATCCAGAATCTGAAACTTAGGCCTTAAGGTTTATTTGCCTTACACCTCGGAGAAAGTTTTTTTTTTTTTCCTGGTTAAATACAACATTGTTTTCCTCCAAACACTGGTTTTTGACGACTTCTCCTACCAACTTCTGCACTTACTCAGTTTTGAGGTGGAACCTTGTATTTGGAAGATCTGTGGGAGACCAGATCACCACTATTATATTTGCAAAGGTGTCCTCAGTCTCCTGCTGCTGAAGGGTTTCATGGACTACCCTATGGACCTATGGCGGGAGCCCAGACCCCTTCAGCTCTCAATCATCCAGCCAAGCCAGCTGTGACTGGAGCTGTGACACCACCCCTGGTGTTTCTAGCAATTTGGATTAAACAAATATGGGGTGTCTGTCTAGTTTCCAGCACACAGGTGCTTCTCACCATAAAAGTTACACTCTTAAAAGCAGAGCCATCTCCAAGTATGAGCCAGAAGAGCAGAACCCCCTTCTCTCTTGGCATTTCCCCCACCCCAGCTCCTGATACTCAGGGAAGCTTGGATATTGGAACATATTTGATATAAGAATAAAGCAGTTATTCTTCTGTGTATGTGGCATGGCCTTGAGATGGAGACAAAAAGCAATGCTTTAGGTGGGAAGAAGTTCTGTGGGATCAGGGAAGAAAACATGGAGGGAAGCTGAGGGATGACCATGGAAGTACAGCCCAACTCCCCAAAGCTCTTCACCTTCTAAAGCCCCAGTGATCTTTCCCAGCAACACTCTCTTCTAAGGATCCTCTTCTGAGAAATCTGCTGCCACAAACTTAAAGGCAACCTACCCTGAGAAGCAGCTGCTGGCTCTGAGGAAGGGTTGAGGGCTGAAGCACATCATGGAGGAACCATCTTCTCTCCAATCTCAATCCAAAATGTAAAAAGCTGTTCATTTTAAGGAAGGAAAGCTGAGTGGGGAGCTTCACCAATTTGCTGATGTCAATCTCAACATATACATGGCCAACTTGATAAAGTGTCCTCTGTTACTACAGCAGCTACAGATCACTCAAAGTACAGAGAGAGGAAATACCATAGAGTGGTTTGGGTTGGAAAGGAGCTTAATGATTATCCAGTTCCAACCTCCCCGCCATGGACAAGAACACCTTCCACTAGACCAGGTTGCTCAAAGCCCCACCCAACCTGGCCTTAAACACTTCCAGGGATGAGACAACCCCAGCTTCTCTGGGCAACCTGTTCCAGTATCTCACTACCTTCACAGTAAAGAATTGCTTACTATATTTAATCCAAACCCACTGTCTTTCAGTGTAAAGCCATTACACTTTGTCCCCCACTTTTTACATGCCCTTGTAAAAAGTCCCTCTCCATCTCTCTTGAGAAACCCATTTAGGCACTGTAAGGCTGCTCTAAGGTCTCCCTGGAGCATTCTCTTCTCCAGGCTGAACAACTCCAGCTCTCTCAGCCTGTATCACATATACCCCCTGACATTATTAGTTTGTTGTGGACCATTTTACCAGTGCCAGCATGAACAAAGGCAAAGGAACAATAGTGCAGAAATAAATTTGTCTCCAAATAGGCACTTTACACTGGTAAAGTAAGAAAAAAGCAACTTACATACTTCCTGCTAAATGAATCAAAAGCTAAAATACTCAGTGACTTGGAACAGCCACGGTATAGGAACTCCAAATAAAAGCTTTTATAACAGAAGTAGGCAGTGTTAGCAATTCAAAACCACGGTAATTCAGTTTCTAGTAGAAAAGATGCATGGGAAATAGTATGGTGCCCATACTTTGTCTTGTTACTGAAGTGGAAAATTCCTGGAAGTGAACAAATTTGAAAGCTTTAAGACTGATTAACTATTTTGTGACAGAGGGATTTCAGATCCCTAGACTTCATGAGAGGCAGGTGATAAATAGCAGTAACATTTTGCAAAGGGCTGTGCTTAAAATTTTCACTTGAAGATAAGAATTAGGACCAGCTGAAATGTTTGTGACAAACTAAAATTGCTGGAAAATTGAGTTCTAGAAGGTCAGAAACCATCTGCAAGGTGAGGTCAAACTAGTGAGTAGTTTCAGCTGAAAAAAACAACTCACTAGACATACTTTTCTTAAAAACAATAAAATTTAAAAAACATTAAAAATGCACTGGACAATATTTAATTCTGACCTGAAATGCTAGTTTTCAGTGTGTAATAAAAAATTAATGATGCCTGTACTTGCTATTTTTAGTCAGTTTTCCCTACTCCACTTGTTAATTATTTTGTTCCATTTGAGTACCAAATTAAAAAAATCCCTTATTCAGCCAAGTCCAGCAGACACAACTGTCCTTCCAGTAATTGCTACAGTGATTCCAAGCACAAATCTACTGAGATGGATTACAAAAAGAACTCTCCCCAGCACCTGCATTGCAAACTTCAGTGCAGGTGCCTTGGTCAATTCCTCGCCATTTAACATGATACCCATTGGTCATGCCGGGTCTTTGCACATGTTTTACAACATGGATTCTTTTGTGTCTGCATCACCAACTGCACATTAATTTCTTATCTTTCTAGAGAATGTCAGGTTTCACCACCCTATCCAGAGATTTGCCCATTGTACCCTCACTGCCAGAGCCTACTTCTGCCCCTATGCATTAAAAAAGGTCAGAAATAATTTTTTAAAATCCTAGCATCTCACAGAACACCGGTGAAAACATGCTGCACCAGAGACAGAAAATAGCAAAAATGTCTAGCTTTAAAAACAAAACCAGAAGAAATTATTTACCTGGTTAAAACCAAAAAACCCTGTGCCTTAGAAAACTGCATATTTGTTATTTTGAAAAGATATTAGATATGATTATTTCACAGTTATATCATTGCCTTTAGGTTCAAATCTAGTGGCCTAAAGGCATGACAAAATATTTTTTACTCAGGAGAATTCTTGTCCCATCTGCCTTTTCTTCTCTTGAAGTTACTGAGATGCACATAATTACCTGGAGGCTAAATTTGGACCACAAAGTGATAAGCTTTTTTTCTGTTGTTGCTTTGTACATATTTCCACAGCAAAACAAATGGAATGCTATAAAGAGGCTTATCACATCAAATAGGGAATTAGCAGCAGGAATCAATAATCTCCAAAGTAACAAAGATCCTATTTCCAGGCAAATACTCTTAACTTCAAAATAAACAAACTCCCCCTTGTGAAACAAAAGACTTCCAGAGGGACATTCAAACCCTCTGTGCTATGCTGAACAGGCTGCAGCCTCTCTCTTTGTCCCCTGCATAGTGTGACATCAGCTTTTTACATTTTCTCCCTGAAGTTTTGACGGCTCAGTTGACCCCCCACTGAAGTTTCTCCACTCTCAGTTTTCCGACTAGTATCAGGTGCCTGTACTCTCACCTGCACATTCCCCTGTTCCACCTGACACTTCATCAATGTGAAAGCCTGCTTCATTACCAGAGTCTAGCTGCTGGGGTGATACCAGTATTCTTTACATTATTTTTGTCCCTAACTAGAGGTGATGTTCAACTACAGAGGGAGAGGGAATGCCCAATGACATCTTCCATCTTCCTTATATAAAATGGGAGAGAAAATTATTCCTGGCCCTGTTGTCCTAAAGAATCATGTCTCCTTTACACTTCAGACACTTCACTTCTTAAATTTCATTAGGAAAGTGTTGTAGATATCTTCCCTGTGATATTTCAAATGAGGGTGCTATCAAAGTCCACATTTTTTGCAATTGTTTGCCCTCTAAAGAAAGACTGCCTTACACTGGTGACTGTTTTTAGAGCTCCTTACTGAATAATTATGCAGCTGGCATTCAGGCAGAAAGGCTAAAGAGAATTAATATTTAAAATACTTTGTACTTAAGACGAGCATAGTATATTTGTTCATGGCTGCTGACATGCCATAGGAGAAGCCTGGATTTCCCTGCAGCGCACACTCAAATGCCAAGACTGAAATACCTCTGTCCTGGGCATTCAGTGCCCTGGTTTTGTGGCATACACTTGTTTTCTGCATATCGAGCTGCAGTGATGGCAAGGACATGGGGCTTGGAAAAAGGCAGCAAAGGAAATCGTCACAGTCACCCTGACAAAAATCCCTTCTGAGTATTTATTCATGATGCACAAAGCTGGAAACTGCACCTACTGCTATGAGAGGCTGCAGATTGGACAAAAACATGCTGGCTAGGATGGCCCAGGCAAACAGACACAGTGCCTGCTTCCCAGTTCTGCTCAACTTCTTTATTAGTTTAAAATATGCAATTTCTCATGCATCCACATTGAGCTGAAATGAAAGGACCCTCTCAGCCCCTCCCTCCAGCCCCAATGGCCACAGTCATGTGGACTTGTGTTTTGCGTTACAGGCGTACTGAATTTACATCTGTGCCCTATAGTTTATTGGGTGGTAAGCCTACTCTCATGACTGGAGATTATCTAGTGCTAATACCAACTTTGCTCTGCTGAGACCAGCTAATGAACACCAGCTGCTAAGGAATTGGAGCTGTGGGGGGAATGTCTCATAACTACTACACTCTGTCAGCTTTTCAAACTCCTCTGAACAGTATTTTTTGCAAAATGTGCATTAAATACACACTTTCACTCTATTTTCCTCTTTAGAGACATCAGAACACTGCTGTACAATGCATTACTGGAGATGATTGCTGCTGTATAGACACCAGGCAGCACCACTGCGGGCTGTCTGGGATGTTTGTGAGAGGACCAAGCTCCCTACTCCCCAAACTGAGAAAAAACAGTAATTTGGTGATTGTTGTCTCTGGATTCACCCACAGATAGACAGTGCTAAAGGCAGATCTTAAGGTTCTGCTTCAGATAGTTAGAAAAGGAGAAAAGAGCTATACAAGGGTGCAGGGACACTGAAAACTCTTGGAAAGGAAACTGGGACTCTGGTTTTTGGTTGTTTGGTTTTTTTTTTTGCTATGGCAGAGATGGACTGAGGGGATGGGGAAGTGCAGGGCTGAGAGAAATGCTTGTTGAAGGAAGTTGAATGTATGGAGTTGATTTCCTTGTGAATGTAGCATGTCTTTGAGAAGTTCTTATTTAGAAACTGAGTCCTGGTAACTTTTTCCATAGAGCAGAACACAAGGAGTTTGGTCGCAAGGGCTAATCCCACGCTCTCTTGGGACTGAAGTAAGCTAGAGACTCTCACAGTCTACATGTCATAGACGGGCATTTGCCAGAGCTTGTGACCTGGCTAAATTGTTTGTGCTGGCACAGCTATTGCACAATAACCCAAATCAGAAGAAATTAGTCAAGCATTGCAGCAGAATAGCTTTATGAAACATATTCATAGAAACCTTAGACTGCAGAGAGTGAAGGGAATCAGGATTTGGGGAAGTCTGAGACAGAATTTGGCCAAAGGCACACAAAAAAAATCAGCCAACAATGTCATACATTCCAAAAACCAAAGATGTTGCTAATACACATTGACATTGTCGGTTCTTTTGATACCTTGTGCTTTTGCAGAATGGTGAGTTTGGCAGAGATCTCTGAAGCCCATCTGATCCAACCCCTCTGCTCAAGCAGGACTGCCTAGAGCTGGCACTGTGTCCAAATGACTTTTTGAATATCTCCACAGGGAGAAATCTCATAATCCCTCTGGACAACCTGTGGCAGTGTTTGGTCATCCTCAGAGTAGAAATAATGTTTCCTGATGTTCAGAGGGAACCTCCTTGTTTTGTTTGTGCCTGTTGCCTCTGGTCCCTGTCACCGGGCCCCACTGAGGAGAGCCTGGCTCTGTCCCCTTCCTTTAGGTATTTATACACATTGATAAGATTCCCTGAGCCTTTTCTTATCTAGGCTCAACAGTCCCAGCTCTCTCAGCTGTTCTCCACAGACAGGATGCTCCAGTTCATCATCTCCATCATTGTGGCCCTTTGTTGGACTCTCTCTCACATGCCCATATCTCTTTTCTACGGAGGAGCCTTAATGATCCTTGTCGGTCCCTCCCAACCCAGAATATTCTGTGATTCTGAGCCAGAAGTGGACACAGCACTCCAGATGTGGCCTCACCAGTACTCAGTAGAGGGGAAAGATCACATCCCTTGGCCTGCTGGCAATACTTTTTCTAATGCAGCCCAGAATACCATTAGCCATTTTTTCCCCCACCAAGTTACTCTCCAGCTGGGTAGCTCCCAACGTATATTGGTGCATGGGGTTGTTCCTTCCTAGGTGCAGCAATTAGCACTTGCCTTCGATGAACTTCATAAGATTTTTGTCAGCCCATTTCTCCAGCTTGTCAAGGTCCCTCTGGATGGCAGCACTATCCCGCAGTGCATCACCTGTGCCTCCCAGTTTGGTGTCATCAGCAAGTTCGCTGAGGATACGCTCTGCCTGTCATCCAGATCATTAACAAAGGATGTTAAAGAGGACTGGACCCAGTACTGACCCCCTTGGGGTATACTGCTAGTTACTGGAGTCCAACTAGACTTGGTGCCACTGAACGCCAGCCTCTGGACTGGATGGGTAAATGGACTGAAAAGTCCAAATGGCTGCGCCCATTCTTGGACACCTGAGGAATCTTATGGTAGACACTATTGAAAGCCTTACTGAAATCTACACAGACATTATCTACTACTCTCTGGTTGCCCACCAGGTCAGTAATTTCACAAGTTCATCACTTTAATCAAGCATGACTCGCCCTTGTGAATCCATGTTGACTACTGATGGCTTTTTTTGTCCTTTACATGCCTGAATATAGTTTCCAGGATTAGCTGCTCCATCACCTTCCCAGTGATGAAGGTGAGATCAACTGGCCTATAATTCCTTGACTCCTCTTTGAATACAGGAGTGACTTTTGCTTTCCTTCTTGTCTTTGAGCACTTCTCCCAGTTGCCATGATCAATCAAAGAAATATTAAAGAAAATAACAATGACACTGAGTCTTTAGTAATGCTGGGTCAAGATCATCCTTTCAGATATACTTTTATGCTGAATAGTGAGGCAGCAGTGCTCTCTGGAAGATTTTAACACATGCCCTAATTGTTAAAACATGACATGTCTAGTGGCAAGTGCACAGAACTGAGAGAAAGGCAAGGTACAGTGATGGGCAGGTGGGAGAATCAAATCTGAGGCAGTCAAGTGCGCAGCAATCAGGGAGGATGCTGAGACAAGTGAGCTGTCATGCCTGGTATGCCTCCACTGATGCCTCGCATTTCCCCATCACTGTCTAGATATCTGCTCCAAAATCCTTCAGACTGAGGCCAAGTGCTGCACAGTATCTCACACCAACATGGGGTGGTGGGGGGCTACTAGCACCACTGAAATACAATGAGAAATGAGACTGTATAAAGACTCTGAAGAGAAGAATTAGTTAAGAAAAGGGAAATAAAAGTACCTCCCAAAAATGTGTCACATATGATGGTTTTCAGAGGCAAAAATCATATTTTTCCACTGCTGAGTCTTTTTTAATCTGTCATGTCACATTAGAAAAACATGATGGAGCCCTTGCTGGCATTAAACAGTGCAGTGCAAAATGTTGGCAGCTCTTCTAAATGCAGTAGAGTATTACTCTGGTAGAGGTTTTCTTTGCTAGTCTACTCTGAAGGGGAAGATGAAATGGATGCTCGAATATCACATGGCTCTATGATGCTTGCAACTGCCCAGGTCTCTCTATCTCATCTTTTATGTCTGCTCAAACAAGGGAAAGGTGAATGGTTCTGGTACAACCTGAGGTTAAAGGACACCAGGCATTTACACTCAGTTGTTAACCAGGAAAAGGTAGAGTCTCAGGGGATGTTCTGGCCTTGGAACATCAGCCACTCCTTTCCCTGAAAGGAGCAGAGGGAGGTTTTGGGATCAGCTGGAGAATTCCATGATGGGGAGATGTAAAGGCACCAAACTCTTCTCAGAGAAGTTGCTCCCCACTTTGAGACTGATGTGCAGCTCCAAACAAACCAGTTCCTGTCAGAGTGGCTGCCTGCTCTCTTTCTTTTACAGCTGAACCTTGGATATTAAAGCTTTCCTGGGGCAGGGAAGTCCTTGTATAGGGGCACAGAGTGCTCTGGGAAAGCCAGAATTGGAGCACAGTTTGGGTGCTCCAGTTTCCCAGTGCAGCCAGAGGCCAAAGGAGCTTGTTTCCCATGCTGCTTGCAGGTTTAGCTGGCGGTGGGCCAGCTGATGTGGCTATGAAAATACCTTCATGGCAGATGACTAGGAACCTTTCCCTGTACCTTCTGTGAGGGGCTCCCAAGGAGAGACTTTACTCACACTTTACATGTAGCAGCCTTCCAGTACTTTAAGGTGGCCCACAAGAGAGATGCAGAGAGACTTTTCACAAGGGCATGTAGTGACAGGACAATGGGGAACAGCTTTAAACTGACAGAGGGAGGGTTTAGATTAGGTATTAGGAAGAAATTCTTTGCTGTGGGGGTGGTGAGGCACTGAAACAAATTCTCCAGAAAAGTGGTGGCTGCCCCATCCCTGGAAGTGTTCAAGGTCAGGTTGGATGGGGCTCTGAGCACCCTGGTCTAGTGGGAGGTGTCTCTTCCCATGGCAGGGAAGTTAAAACCAGATGGTCTTTAAGGTCCCTTCCAACCCAAACCATTCTATGATGGTACGAATCTGTGACCTCCCTGCATCCTCCCCTAAAGGGTCTGGGTGCACCCAAGCTGCCACCTGCCACCCCACCAGGTAACTGATGCCCCCGAGCGTGTAGAAGAGACGGGGCCCTGGTCCAGGGGCCATTCCTGTTCCCCACTGAAGAAGCAGGCTGGTGCCTCTGCAACCTTTGGTTTGAGATCAGGGTCCCTGCTCGCAAGGCTTTTACATCAAAGCCAGCCGATTGCAGGGAGGCAGGAAGACCATTTCTGTCTTGATTACTGCAATAAAGGAAATTGGGAAGACTTTTCCAGCCTGCTGAAAAACTCCAATATTCTGCAGGATAAATAGTCTAGCCTGACATTATAGATGCTTGCTCATTGAGCAAATACAATATATTGAATGCTTATTTTATTAATTATTCATTAACCAGTAGTGTTGCTGCCTCCTGAATTCAAGGATGTCAGTGAAGAACCAGGTTACTGAATTAATCTTGGTGCTAATGTGCTTTCCCTGTAGTTTGCTGGTTTGAAAGTTATTTATTATCAGAAAGGCAAGTAATACAGGCTGCACACTTAGAGACACATTAGTGTGGTCTACCACACATGAGAACACTTCCTCTTCACTAAAGTTATTAACACAAATGGTAATTTCACATGGTCAGGTCTGAGGCTAAGGACTTAGTTTAATTCCCACATATGGTCTGTGCAGTGCTTGTGAATCCCAGTGCACTGAAACAGGGGCATAATTCTTATCCAAACCTGCCTCTAAAAGACTGGTTGCAACTTTTCTGCACATATGCTAAAAAACATCCCTTTCATCTCTAAGTGATCCTTTTGTTAACACTATGTCTTAGGGAAAACATGCAAAATTCCAACATCACATAATTGTACCTGGTTTAATGGTAAGGATATTTGCTTTATTGATACATTTGTCCAAAAGACACTTAGTCCTACACAAAACAAACACAAACATTAAATCTTATTTACTCCTCCTCAGAAAGTCACCTCTGTTTACTCACATACAATAGCCTGCATGTGAAACTCCAGATTTTCTGGATATAGATGGATGACCATGTAAATCAGACCTACTCCTCTAGCAGTCCAGCTTGTACTCACAGTAATAGCCACAGTGAACATATACGAGCACATATATAAACACAATTTTTTAATCCTGACTTGGATCAGCTTTTAAATATGTGTCTGACAGCCTTACAAGGATTGCCTCTGCTAAATCTCCTGCACACGTGTTGCTAAATAGGCCATAATACACTGAAGTGGAGGGGAAATGCAAACTAACTTCTGAGAGAGGTTAAATATTTTGCTCAAAGAGCCATTTCTCCATTTTACAATCATCAGACTATAAAGAGAAATTTATTCCTGCCAGTCTGCTTCTTTTATCTACTTGTACTCCCACCTGATTTGTTTCCTTTACAGAAATTACAAGGTCATCCAAGCTAAGCAACTGCTCTGCTTGTGATTAACTACCTACAATCAGCAGGTACAAAACATGAAGATTTATGGTTAGGTTTTTTAGAAGTGGAAATCTATGAGCTAGTTCTTAATGGAGCTGCCCAAAATTTGCCAGTATTAACCAGCAAAAGAGAAAGACAAACCCAGCAAATAAACCACCTTTGTTTTTAAAGCCAGAATATAACATTTTGAAGGAGGTTCTTCTTTGCTTGTGTTTGTTTCGCCTGTTTTTATTAATGCCATTCTTTTACTTAAGAGAGAGTACTGCACAGACTCCATGTGGCCTCTTGTTTACTGGAGAAATAAGACTATTTCTATTACCAAAATATGTTATTCTGTTACTGCCACAAACTTTATTTATATCACCGTGAATTATTTTGCCCAGCAGAGAAATGTGGCTTCCTCTTATATAAAAGCTGACAGTGGTCTGACAACTAAAAGCAAAACTGCAATCAATTTGGGGCAGAAAACGAACAATACCACACCCCATTGAAACAGCAAAGGAAATTAAGGTAGATTTAATATATTTGTCTCAGCTGTTTTGACAGCCTGGATTAGACCTCAAATACAGACTGTGTCAGGGGGCTGAAGAGTATGGGAAGCATGAAGGGGAAATTGCAACCCCATAATGCATTTTGCCTCGACTTCTGCAGAGAAAGGATGGGAGAAACAGCTGTTGCAATGACAGGGTGGTGTGACTTGCACTGCTTCCATAGGAGCAGAAACAGGAACAGTGACAGACCCCTGGAATAACAAATTCCTTTTTGGGCTGGTGACATTTCTGATTGAAATGAACTTTCAACATGAT
Source organism: Cnemophilus loriae (assembly GCA_013397755.1). Lineage (NCBI taxonomy): Eukaryota > Metazoa > Chordata > Aves > Passeriformes > Corvidae > Cnemophilus > Cnemophilus loriae. The sequence goes on from VZTF01000890.1 coordinate 1,203,237, forward strand.
GAAAACACTTTCCATTTCATCAGTGGTCACACAAGTGCTGCTGGGGAGACCTTGCCCTCAAATGCCACTCCTTGCTGCCTGCTGCCTACCATTAGAATCATCCCTCTCCTCAGAACAACGTTTCTCCTCCTCCTTTACAGCAGCATAGATAAAATGTCTCTGTATACTTGGAACTCCATCTTCTAACATGGAGAGACACATCTGCCCAAGGACAGACTATACCTACTCTGCAAGGCTTTGCTTCCATAAATAACAAAACATCTGCTGGCCCTAGCTGAGCAAAATTGATGGGGGCAGGGTCTCATCCCATCCCAAGGTGGAGCTGCAAAGGTTAAGGACACTGTTCATCCCCTAAACCAGGATGTAGAGGTGATGTGTTTTGTGGTGACACGGTCACGTCCCTTTTCCCTTGATTGCCCCACTGACCAAATTACTCAGACAAAGGAAACTCATGCTGTTAGCTATGAAATGCAAAACAACTATCAACTATCAAAACAACTGTAATAGCATCATGATGTTAGACATGCCTCTTTCTGTGACGAATGATGATGTTAGCCATGGAAATTCCTCATACAAAGAGGTAAATGCAAACCATGCTCAGGAATGAGGATCCCTGTCCTACTGAAAGACAGAGTCAGATGTCTAAAGAGATCTTGGTATAGGGGTGGTTTTTTTGAAAGCACACAAACGTTGCTGTCAACGAGAGTTCATCAACTAATGGAAAGTTCCAAAGTTCATAGATATGTATGTACTTTTTGAGACCCCAACACACCTTAAATAATAAATAAATAAACAAACAAACAGAAATAAATATGCGTGTGTGTGTCTCTTTCAGTGGCTTGCCTAAGGTTGGAAAGCTGGTGGAAGATGCAGCCTTCTCGGAGTATTTTAACTACAAAGCCACCTTTCCTTTCAGCAGAGCAGAGCTCACCAGGACATTGATCACAGAAAAGAGAGTTGACAAGGGCCTTGGACACCCATCTCCCATCTGCACCCATGCACAGAACCCAGAGCAGTTCTGCTCAGAGAATGTGTAATTATAGCTCAGTTTCAGCTTGTCACCTGTAAATAATCACCTGCTTTTCTGGCCTTCCTCCTGATGCTAAGGGCAATTTCGATAGCTCCCTTGGGGTTTCCGCAAATGAATAGCTTCCCCGTGAAGCTAAACTAAAAGGGAAAAAATGTCTTTCTCCCTAGGTACCATCACAACTAAAACTGAGGCTCAGCCCTTTGCAGTTTTTCTCCGTCACCTCCATTCATGTATCTAGTGCTGTCGCATTGTCCCCTCTAATCCAGGATTTAGATGAGCTTGTTTACCACAATCCCATTTTCCGTGTGATTTATCCCCAGCACCCTGCATGCGAAGAGGCGAGCTTCACACACACCCGCGCGTGCGCACTGCCATCAGGGATGAGCTCTTGCTTTAGGCACTTGCTTTTCTCTCATTAGTGGAAGCTAACAATAAGTGTGAGAATTGCAGACGTCAAACGTAATTAGGAAGAAATTATTTCACGTTACCCAACAAAACGAGGTCTATGAATAAAGCCTAATCCTGCTGTCTGCCCATTCCCTTTATCCCTAAATGACTTGGAGATGGGGAGGGCACAAAATACCCTCCACAGCACTGGATGGGGAGCAGCCACGAGGAGATTCAGCCATGCTCGGCAGGGGTCATCATGCTGCCATCCTCTGGTTGAATAAACTCTTCCCTAGTGGGACTGCAACGCTGCTTAAAGAAATAACCATTTCAAAAAGCTGAATCTCTTCACAGCCTAAATTTTAGTAAATAAAAATGATCGCTTCAAACTATTCAGTCCCCTCAGACCTTTGAAGGAACTGCTGTGCATTTCAATGACTGTGCAAGCCTTGCAGACTGACCCTTCCTCAGTAGTGGTATTATTTGTCACTTCATGGTGATGCTGACGGTCCAATCCTCTTCCCAAACTGTCCAATTTTCCTACTCTTCTTTCTTCTTCTAGTATCTGATATGAACAAGTCCAAAAACCTCGCAGCAGCCTCATGACATTTTAAAAATCAATGACAATTTTTTATCCTTATGGGAATTCACCAAGTTCATTCCATCACAGGATTTCTGTTTCTAAGCAGCATTTTTCAGCACAACTAAGGACGACGTGGTATTGATCTGGAAATGCGTAGATTACCTTTCTCAACAAGGTGGTAGGTGACCACCATCTGTCAAACCTGCCATTCCATGAAGTTTCATGACTTCTCATGCTGCATTTCTCAGTCACAGACATCTTGGTACTATTTCCAAAACATCAATGGGACAATAAAAACACATCTAGCAGGTGTGCACGTCCAAATCTCAAGTGTACTTATTTACAGCCATATGCACACAGACAGTGTCTCTGTGATCTATTGCCTCATGATCCTTGCAATATACTATTTATATTGCTTCAGATCACGATTTTCCACTTGCTGGTGTAAGGACAGTACCCCATATGGTATTGTAGTGAATAAATCTAGGGCTATACAAAAAACAACACAGAGCACTGCTGTATATCTGGCAGAGGGACTTGCCTCTAATACACTGCTTTAAAGCCAGCAGAACATATATAGTGACACATACAGGATTCAGTTGAACAATCAGAAGAGCATCCCTCAAAGTCACGAAAGAGGCAGTTTGTTACCTTCTCCTTTACTTGTTTCTCATTTTACTAGTTAGTTAATGTGCAGAAGGCTGCTCCCCCACCTCATCTCTCTTTGCTTTCACACTGGGCACGATAAATATGACTCCTACAACTAACAGCTTTTAGCAGCAGCACAGCACAAACTCCTATTGGATTGCAGAATCTCACTGGGTTGCCTGTGGCACCTTCCAGTGAAGGGCAGCAGTCCCTTGACAAGCACTACTGCCAGTGGACAGTCTTTATGTGTCTCCTCTGCCTCCCGACCTGCAGGCAGAGGGTAGGAGTGTGCTGATGACATGATGCTGACCATTAATAATACTGTGACTATCAAGAAGTTCCCTTGACATCGATTAATAGCAACTTGATGATAGCACACTGGATTACCAGACTTTGTGTGTTATTAGATCATCCAAAATTCCAGCAGGTGGGAGAAGCCAAGATGGAAACAGTCAGGGAAAACAAATAAATACACCGTGTTCTTGAAAAGCAGTGGACCAAAATCTCAGCTTTAATACTCGTGTATCTAACTGCTAATGAGCATCTTCACCAGAGTTGGTGGGTTAAGAGACTCAAAAATACTTGAATGCTTTAGAAAGCCTCCCTTGTAGGATGTGTGGCAGATCAGTCAGTCTAAAGACATACATTGTCTCAGGGTATGGTGGAGACTTCGTGAAAGACACACAAAGAAAACAGGTCTTCCCATTCCAAGGGAGTGCAAAGTCTTCAGCAAAGTCTGGTGTTTCTGTAAAGGGCTCTTGTAAGGGCTCTTGTGTATACTAAATATGTGGATTGAGAAAGCCCGTGTGGTCTCTTATGACCACCATTATGATTCCGTGGTGAAACAGAAGTGCAAGGACTGGCACTGAAGCATCTGTCCCAGTACCAGGGGACATTCTTGCAGTCTCTGGGAGATATGCAGCTCTGCTGTCCATCACCCATCAGTGCTGGCCCTCCTTCTCACCAGGGCTTTTTGACAGGCCTTTATCATTGCCCCAGGAAAACCTCCAAGCTTCACCATCACAGCCCAGATGTGCCCCATTCCTCTCACCCTGACAGCCACTGAAAGCTAAATCCAAGTCTTCCTGGCTTCTTCTCTAACCTGAATAATCAGGGAACCCGTGCTTCCCAGCAGGTCCAACACAGCCAGTGAGATAGGCAGAAGAGAGAAGTCTGTCTTTTCCCTCCCTTTCCCTGTTAACTTTCAGACTCCTGATTTATCTCCTGTTTTCTCCTTTCTGTCTTATAGTCACACATGCACACTTCTTGAGCAGCTGTGAAGCTGTGCAGGCATCAGAGGGATAAAATGGAGGAGGAGTTTGGGAGAAGCTGAACAGGCAGGAAAAAAAAAAAAGAACACCATACCCACTTAAAAATTTACTTAGCACAGAAGGTTTGCATTTCAGAGTAGAAGATAATGGAGTTGCAAAGGGTTTCAGCAGCCAAGAACACGGCCTCCAGCATCCATTTCCTATCCCCATGTCACATGTGGTTTTGAGCTGAAAGTTCTGCATCTTAATTCACAATTTTTGCTCCTTGCTTCATAGGAGATGTCACATTTTGGAGTAATCCATTCTGGTTTGGTTAGAGGGGGAGGTATTCTAATTAACTGCTGTAATCAACTGCCATAACTGGTATGTAAGGACTCCTCAGAAATGGTTTATGGTGCAGTGGCCTATTCACGTGGCTGGAATTCATATGATGTGGAATCTCCTGCCTTTGCTAGGACATATTTTGCCACCTTGGGCAAGAAGCTCCATTTTTGCTCGGGTCTGCATGTGCTGAGCCATGACATAGGACACAGACCTGTGAAGCACGACATTCGTGTGAATTGTTCCTATGACAGGCACAAAGAATTTGTCTCATGGCTGAGCGAACATAGAGGTGTGAAGTGGGCCAGGTCCTGCTATAAGACACAGTCCCTGCAGCCTCACCCTTACAACTGGCCTGGTGTAAGTCAAGGCACTATTCTCCCAGCACGAGAAACTGTGAATTCTGCTCTGGTGTCTCTCTTCCAGTTGGCTGATGTAACACTAAAGTCATAACAATTTTCTGGGAATAACAGGAGGTTCAGAGGTTCCAAGCTACATTTAAACAGGATCTCAACAGACCTTTCCGAGCCAAAGTGATTCCCGGTGCAACTCTAATAAGGCTGGAGGAACTGCACCTGGGATAATTTTGGTCCCACACAATATGTCAGTGGCCAATCTCAATATGACTGCATAGAGGCATCTTTGAAAAAGACGTTCTCTTTATAGTACTAAATTCTGATCTGCCAAATGTGGCAGCCAATGAGCATTTCCAAACTAAATACTGTGAGGATTATGCATAAATACTGAAGTATCCTAATCAGCCTCTTGGTGAAAATTAATTGATCCATTACAGACAATAACTATATGCAGAAGTTTTTATTTTGCATTTTTTACTTCTGTAAGTAGCATTTATGATTTGATTGGCTGGATATTTTAAACCCTAGGGGACCATTGGTGGAACAGTACAAATCCCTCTGAAATCCAAAATTGCCAGCTGCAATTATAGTCTGCATCTAGCATCTTCTCTAAGGACTATAAATGCTTCACTACTTTAATTTTGCTTGACATTTGCATCACTGTGTGACAATTACCAAGCAACAGCAAAGGATGGATTCAGTAATAAAGTCTGGACAGTAAGGAAACACTGTCCAAATTGAAATATTCTCTCTATTTTAATCTAGTATTCATCAGTCCGTGCACATGGATATATCACATTTAGATATAAAGCACTGGTAAGACAGGCACCTTTCCTTTTCGCTGCTGAAATGCCTGTGGCTTCTTGCATATTAGATATGAGCAAAATTGTTTTCTCCTCATATTTGATTGTTTTCAGCTACTCAAAAGGATGAGATACTAAATAGTACAAACTAGTAATTAAAAGGTCAGACTGACAACTATACCACTCCTGTTAAGGCTTGTGAAATTCTACCCATTTCAGTGATGTTACACTGATGTAAAGCAGGAATGAAACAGCAGTTTCATTCAGCACAGCTATTTTTTGAACTCACGTATACATGGTTTTAATTATTTGAACTATTTGTGATTGCCCCTAAGTCCTAGCTATATTAGAAGACAAGATCAGGCATTATCATTCAAACTATTAACTCAAATTAATAGAGATACAATTGGGAAAACAAAAAACATTATGAGAATATAGGGCTTAGACAGGAAGAGTCTAGGGTATTGCCAAAAGTAGTTTCCCTTGTTAAAAAGGCATATTATGGAAAAATACTGCTTAGCAAGGAAAATAGCAGATTTTGGAGAGGTGAAAAATAAAATACTTATAATGAAGAAGATTTGGTGCACAGTGAGCTGTGCAGAATCAATGTTTGTAAATGACACTACTTTCCTTCATCAGCCAGAGCTGGAAAACTTCAGAAAGACCTAAGTAATTTAGGCAAATGGGCAACACAGCGGAAATGCTGTTCAATGTCATTGCAAGGTCAAGAAGTGAGATACACTAAGAGACAAAAATTTAAATTCTTCACATGCTTCAAAAGGGTTCAAATTTAATCATATTAGCACTGGGACCTTGCTGTCCTGTGCTGTTCTTTGGGACCCAGAGCTCCATTGCAGCTACAGTCTAACAAGGTTGGAATAAAGCAGAATAAAAGACTGAACTGAAAAATCACAGTACCAGCAACAGTGCAGCACCATCTTACATATTTTGGGCATGTTTGCTGAAGCCCCTCAACAAGAATACTGAAGAATTAGACAGGTCTTGGAGTAGGCTGAGCATGATCCAGCACAAAAACTTTCAAAGACAGGTTGGAAAGGTGTGGTTAGTTTATTCCAAAGAGATGATAAACAAGGCCATGAAAGAAAAGTAAATACAATGCTGAAAGTGGTATTTACCAGGAACTCCTATTCTTCCTGTCTCCACAACACGGTAGCAGTGTTTCCCCCTTATCTGCCCACCCCCAACATAAAAAAACGAAAACCTGTAAGAAAATTCCCAACAACTGGCTGGTCATCTCCTTGTGGTTTTCTCACAGGAGAGCAACTAACAGCATTCACCAGCTCTGCATACCACCAAGTTGACAACATAAGAGGATTAAATTGATTACAGAAATCGTGGCATGCACATAGAAGGTTCTTAGACAGTTCTATCTGACCTCAGCTTACTAATTCTTGTCAGAAACCCTCCACATTTAATGGCCATCCCTTTATACACCATGCAACACAGAAAACCAGAACAGCCGGTGAGTAACATTGTTATGAAGAGGAAAGTGTCTAGACAGGATAAATCTGTCCAACCTGACCCAATAAAGGCAAGTACTGAAGGATTTAACCTATTTTGCACCAGGAAAAGTCTCAGCTACTCACGGGAGATGCAGTCAGAAGATAAAGACCTCTGACCTCTGGCCAGACTAAGAGCTTGTAAAATGGCACCTGCAGCTACAGTCCAAAATGATATCAAAGCTGAACATTTTCCAACGATGTGACAAAAAGAACCAAATTAATGTAGCTCATGCTGATACTTAACCAAAGTTCCCATAGCATATGCCAAGAAAATGAAATGAGGAGTTGTATGGGAAGCTTTATTGGAGCAGAAATAATGTCTAGAGCCCTTTTTTCCTCTCTATGGCTTTTCCTCTTGAACATTGTCACTAAACAGATCTCAAATATTTAAAGACTAAGGAAGAAGCTACATCCAACCACATATTTCCAAAAGCATGAGTTAAAAAATGTTTGTCTCTTACCTTGTTAGCTTTGTCCCAATCTGCTGCCTAAGTTCAAGCCTCTCTTCATCAGTCTGCATGGGAAGGATGTTCTTTTCCTCCAGCTCTCGCTTGGAAGGCCTGTTGCTTAGTTTGATTGCTAAAGAGTCCTTCCTGCAGAGTTTCCTTGCCAGGGGGCCTGTGGGAGAGAGGAGAGGCTCTGCCAAAGGAGGTATCATCATTTCATTACAGCATGCAGCTGGCAAAGAAGTACTAGCCAAGGGAGGATATGAGGCTCTCGTTTACACTGGTATGGACTATAGGAAAAGGGGTGTCATTAAGTTCATGTGCTCAATTAACCTCAATTCATATCATAATAAGGAAAAGCTGAAATTGGTAGGTATACAGGAAATAGAAATTAATATATTGCTCCATAGAGGGGAGTGGAGAAGAAGGGCTTGTTTTGGAATCGCTAGTAGCATCTGTAGCTTTCTCTAGCACAGTATTTCTGAACCACATAATGAAACGAAAAATTAGACCTCAGAATCTGGGCAGGTAGCAGAGCTACAGCATGTGAAAAGAGAGGGGTATCAGAATCTCTCTTGCAATGTAATATCAAGACATCCAAGCCAGCACTAGAAGGAATCAAAAGTCAACCAGAAGCAGCACAAAGCTCTGTGTACATTAACTGACTGCTTCCCAAGCAGTGACAATGGCAAAGACACTGTAAAAACCAGTGGCCTTTCATGGCTCAAATTTCCTTTCTTAGGCTTGTGTCCAAGGCAGTTTGAGCAAGGAAGACAGACACAAACAGAAAGACACAAACACATGAGAGGTTTTGGCCTTTGTCAGGAGAGTGTGAAATAGTGCAGTTCTGCTCTGTTTTTAGTTTGAGAGCAAATACTGCTTAATTTCGCTTGCATGGTAAAGGTGGGGTTGTGAGGAGATGAAATATGCCTGTTTTAGAATCTTCTTTCTGTGTGTTTTAAAAGGGATGTTGTTTGATTGTACTGCTTCCAGTTTTCAGAAGAAAAGAAATGCAGGAGCCTGGAACTTCAGTGTCTGGGATGACAAGCAGTTGTCATACATGAAGTACTGTATCTTGTCTTCATGGGAGAGTCCACGATGCCACACTGAGGTGGGAGTTGGGTTTCCTTACCTAGGTCAGGAAGGCCACAGGTCCTTTCCCAGTCTGTAATTATGATATGGCTATCAATTAACCTCTTCTTATCTGAGCCCAATCCTCTGATTGTGACCCCTTGCAAAGCATGTGCACATTTATGATTCCAAAATGATTTAATATTGACTATATATAAAAGCTCTGATTCTCTACATGAGGCACTTATTTAATCCTCCTGAAGTAACTACTGAGATGATCTTGACTTAAGCCAAAGGCAGGGCTTCTCTTCACCACAGGCATTTAGGAAAGTGAATCCAAAAGCCAATTTGTAATTGAACTAATATAAGCCCAAACCTGTCATTTGAATTTAGTCTGAGCGCTACCCAGACAGGGAATTCATGTATATTTGGGTAATCACTATAAATTCATACTACTTGTTATTTTGAATTAGCATTCCCATGTAGTCAAGCCCTGAAAGATGCAAAAGCCACAGCCAAGAGAGAAAATACACAGGCCTTGTGTTTCCTTTATGTATTGTGAGTTCAGAGTAAAAATTAAATAAGTGAGAAAGGAAAAATAGAATGAGTCTTACTTGTAAATAATGAGTTATCCTCCTCCTCATCTTCCTCTTCTTCCTCTTCCTGCCTTGGATAGAGGCAGGAAGAATCTTCATAGTCTGTTTCATGAGGCACATTTTCTTTATTGTCATCGCATTCGATCACAACAGTTGGCACTTGTCTCATGTCTGGAAGGCCCCCAGGTCCTGTTTTTGTAACGCTGTCACCTGTGTGTAAACCAGAGCTGTTGGGAAAGAAAAGCAAACAAATAAACTAAAGGAAACAGCTTAATGAAAGGCCGAGTTGCTCCTCTCACTGTATACAGGAAAGTAGTGGTCTTTCATCCCTTTTTGAGAAGAAATGAGAACAGTAAGATTTTCAAGACCAGCAAGACATCTAATGGGTTTAAACTGAGTACTTACTAGATTTAGGGTGCAACACTTATCAGGGGGAGGTAGGACAGCATGCAGGCAGAAATACTGTCAGCCAGGACAAAGTACTAAAGATCTGTGGCAAATACTCAGTGACCAGCTACTCCGAGTGGTAAGCATGCCTTCAGCCTGGTGTCTGTGTGACCTTTCCACTGGTGTGCAGGCAGCGAGGAGGAAATGTCTCACCTGAGTGCAAAAGGTGGAGTAAGAGCGGGAGGAAGGAAGTATAGACTGTAGGGGATAATTGCAGAAAGGCAGAGGGAAAACTAGTGGCTTGCACTAGTTGGGTAAGATGATGTTGAGCGACTTGAGGGGATGGCAAGGGCACAACTCTCTGATGTGCAGAGGAGCGAGCATGAAACTGGGCTTGGAGAAAAGAGACTTTGGGAGCAGGTGAGAGTAACCAGGGAAGCAGCTAAAATCTGGGACGTTTGTCTGCTAATGGCACAGTTATATATTGGGGGGTGGCCATGATGATATCCCTTCTTCTGCTCCAGCTCCTTATCCAGCCAGATGCTGAAGATCAATCAGAATTGGCGCTAACATCATATTTCTTTTGTCACAGGTGTGATTGATTATTTTTAGCATCTTACAAGATTAAGACCTGTGGTGAGGACTGCTACCATCTAGCTCTGTTTATGTGTTGATTTCAAAGCCCTTTACCAAATAATACATCAAGTAGGGAAACAGGAACATGAGGAGGTGAAGATCAAAGTCAAACAAAAAGTGAAAGGAAAAGTCAGGAACAGAACCATGTTTCCCAACCAATTTATATCTACATGGCTCATGTTGCTTTTCTAGTACAAAATCAGAATGAGAAACTGGCAGGCAAAAATGGTGGCAGCTCAGGATTATTTGTGAGACAGCAGAAAGCACCCTCTCTCTGAAGTTCTGGCTGATGCAACAGCTATATGAAAAATGGGGAACATTTGCCTGTTGGACACCCTCTCTATGTCAAACTCCCATTTTACTTTCCAGAAGAACATAGGTGTGAAAGCAGATGTGCTGGCCAAGCTGACCTTGAGGCATACAAACTTGAATCTGACAGGTATTGAGTACCCTCAATTCCCTTGAATATTTTAGCCTGTAAAATATATTCTGTATCTTGAATAAAATGTATTCTTCTCTTTAAAAGATTCTCTATTTAAATCTACTGAATCTACTATTTTCAACTTGAAACATTTTGTTTTCTTCTAACCCAAAAGTTGGAATGGCCTCTTAAATGGCTGCCAGATAACATTCCAGAGAGACTTTAAAAAATGTATTTCTAGGAATATAATGCTACTCCAAAATATGCTTAGGGATTAAAGAGAAGAAAAGGCTTCAGATCCTGTGAACAAACCATACCATGCTGTTATTATCATCTTCAGCCTCAAAGAAATAATTTTGTTAATTCCAACATTTATTATTGCACACTAACCAAGAATGAGATGCAGAGCTTTACTGAATACCTTGAAGAGAGAAGCTCGATATTCTTAGTGATAATCCATGTTTGGTATCACAAAGTAAGAGAGATTCATGAAGAACTGACTTGCAAATTTTTCTGTTGAACTTCAATGAGTTTGACACAAAAAACTTTATCCCAAATGTAGTTTTAGAATTCATCAGCTGAATTCTCATAAAGACACATCAACACACTACAATCTTTAAAAACTTTGAACCAACTTTTAATTTATTGAAATGCTTTCAGAATTTTTATCTTATGAACTTCATTAAATCTTTTTTCTCTGTAAGCTAATTTTTGAATAAGCCTTTTAAAGAGGAAAGGGAGGAAATTAAGAAGTCTGGAACAAAATTTCTGAGAAAAACTATAATATTGTGAAATTCTGTTAACATTGCTTAAAAAATACCCCAAACCTTCTAATTGCACACACACAACCACTGCATCATTCAGTTAATTTTAAAACAATACATACACAGAGAGTAAGTACAAATTCATTAAGCCCCTTCTGAAGCACAAATGAAAGGAGCAAGAAGTAGTTCAGCATCCAGGACTATTTGGTGCTTCCCCGTTCTGTGAAGGATGGATGTAGCTTATGGATGCATTCTTATGGGTGTGTACATAGGGCAGCAGATATCAAAGTGATCCATCAGTTTAGGTTATCGAGCACATATTGGATGGCAACAAGATTTACAAGTTACCACAGAGGATTTTTATCTGAACTAGTGATCTAGAAATAGGCAGCTTCTCATCTCATTGTCAGTTTTCTGAATCATCCACTTTCTCGATAATACTACTTTCTATTTTAAGCCCCTCATTTTTCCTAGTGTTTTGTGTTGTTCTTGATTAAAATCAGCCCTTTCCACAGCAATTTGACTAAGTCAGCTGTCTAAGCAAAGTGCTTATGAAATACATGCAGTACTGCAGTATACTTAAGAAAGACAAATCAAGGTCACTGGATATGTCCATTGTGTATAAACGACTCTGGATCATTAGCAAAACTCCCACACGGTCAGGTGGTCTACACCACACAATTTTTTAGCACTATTCACCAAAAAAAGCACAGTATTGTTTCAAAAAGCCCATTTAAAACCAGTTTTGTGTTTTGCAACAAAATTACAGAAAAAAGCTACAGTGAAGCAAGTGCCTGTTTCAAGAAGATCTTAATGCATGGATTTGAACAATTCATAGCTCCCTAGCACAAGAACTTACAATTACTGTTGCATCATCTTTATATGATCAAAACAGCAAAAAAGTTACACCACTATAGTTTACAACATTTCTAGTGAGAAAATACGTTAATGAAAAATCACAATTTAAGCATATGAGTGACTCATGGTACAGACAAAAAAAAAGAGAAAAAAGTGAAATACCTCTCGTAAAATCTAGTGGGAAAAACCTGCACACTTCTTGTCTGTCATCCCAGGCCCTTTGATTTTGGAATAAGGGGTTATATTTTTATCAGCATGTTTTCAGATCCACAGTACGCTTTTCTGTACTTACCAGTTACAACAAAAAATCTGAAAAAACTTCAAACCACTGTATATATGTTTCTACTACAGGAATGTGTGTGAGAAACAGAGAGAGAAAGCAGAGCTATAAATATTAAGTGTTTCTATCCTTAGGCAATGCTAAAGTTTAGACAAGATGCAATTCTCTTGACAAGTTTTATGGAAGATAAATGTTTTCTGACTCAAATATGTTTCATAAGATTTACAAGACATTGGTGGTAATGTCTAATGCATTTCATTTCATAAATCTACAGTCTGAAGCTGAGCTGGGTGTCCCAGAGGACCTGGTCTCACACACAGTCTATTTGGACACAGCGATTTTTCACTGCTCTGCCACAGAGGCAATTCTAGCCCGGAGTGAGATATTGCCACTTAACAGCTCTTTAGTACGTACGTTGAACAAACTGAGGCCTGGATTCATCTGTGCCCACTCCTGTACATGAGCCCACAGAGTAAATGAAATTAATTGTCACCTTTCCAGACAGGCTAAGAATTATAGAGGCAAGGCAGAAAATCAGGCTATTTCAGATCAAGAAACTGCCTCACTAAGTCAAAATTAAAGACACATTTCGGTGTCAGAAGAGGGTTTCTAAAGCTTCCTTAGCCACTGTTTGTGATGCACAGCTCTGGGGCATGGTCTTTCTTCTCAAATCCATTTCAGTCAGGAGGATGAAATCTGCATATTTTGGTGGCAGGGCTTACCAGATTTTCATCAACTCCTAAAATGTATTCTGAAATGGTAAAAAATGGTGCCCAAATCTAGAGTTTTACTTATGCTTGACACACACCCTTTGGGCTGACGGGGAAAGTCATTTGCAGTAGGACACAAATTGGCAACAGAGGTTGCAGAAAAAAGGTTACATGGAAATTACACACTTCTCTGTTTCAACTTAATCTACCATAAAACTGGTAATTTATCAGGGAAAATAGAGGCAAACTGGCAGCACAAATGACATGTCATAATAGTCATACTATGACAAGGGGCAGATTGCCCTTCTGAGAATAGGTTATGAGTACCAGAAAATGTTTGCAATCAAAAGTGTTAAGTGCACAAATGAACTTAATGTTCTATAATGTCTGTAATAAAATTGAATAAAAAAATCCAGGAATTAACTGCCATTTTAAGTCATAAGAACAACTGGGACTTGAATAGCTATTACATGCTTTTTAATGTACCTTAAGACATTAACTTATTAATATGCACTAGATCTAGGTGAGGCAGTTACATGCAATCACTCCTGCAGAGGGGAAAATAGAGATAGAGAGACTCAGTAACTTTCTCAAGGTCAAAGAAAAATCTGGCTTCCACATCTGTACAGAGGGAGAGCTCATTTTTCTCCGGCAAGCCTGTGGCTCATTGGCAAAGCACTGACTTCAACTATCAGTCTTCAGATGTTGTTAGACTATCTGAATTCCAGAGATCTTATCTGTGTGAGCAAAAAATCCAGATTGCTAGAGGAAGGGAATGTTTTAGCCTTTCATCCGTTGTTCATGTCCACACTCAGAGATCTGGTGAAGAGGAGAGTTGTGAGGTCTAAGAAAAGTTTCCTGGGCAAAATGTGGATTTGATACAAACCGATTCAGCAAGTATCGTTAGAGCTTAAATGACCTTGAGGAGCTTCCACTGCACCAGGACCAAAGAAACTAGATACGAGGAAGAAAAGCAAAAATTCCGGAAGGGAAAGAAAAAATTTAAAGCTGAAACCTGATCTGTACTTGTCTATATGATCATCCCTCATTAAAAACAAAACACTATTCTAAATAATCACCCAAATTACCAGAATTGGCAGCATTATTACTGCAGCACCATGGCAATTATTCTGTAAAGTTGTAGGATACTTTTGAGATAATGTCTGAGATCAGAAGAAAAAAGCCCTTAGTATTCACCAGAAGGTGCCTCAGAGACTTATCAGGCTCTCTCATTTCCTCAAGATTATTGACCCAACAGCAGTGGCCCAGTATATTGTTAACTTGAAAGGAACAGCAAAGTGTAGGATGTCACCCCATATCCCATGCATGCTACAGATGTGAGCACACTACCAAATTTCAGAGAAAGGAGATCTAGGATCTTTGCAGTCTTAACAGCCCCTCAAGAGTTTTGGGCTGAAGTGTACAATGACAAATACTGCAGTATAATTTCTCTTGGGTTTAATGCAGATTTTTACAATAAGGGAAAGTAAGTACCAACAAAAATAGTAGAAAACAATGGCATTTGGTGCAAATAATTGTCTCCCAAGCAAATAAATGTATTTTAAAAATCTGCACAAATCTTCAAGCAAACTTGGCAAATTTATCTCAATCATAATGTGGCTTGAAAAACTAAATTAAGAATTTAACAGCAAGATCAGCTCCACAGACCTGTAAATGGTTTGAAATACTTTTACCTCTAAATGCTACAAAAATAACAATTGCTGTTGCAGACGAAATGATCGTGACCTATTTTATCCCTTGTGAATACAAAAGTTATTGATTTGTTTTGACAAGTAGCACAAACAAAGTACTCAATACATTAATCCATGATTTAAATAACAGTTAATCAACATAAAAAAGGCTATGAAAAATCTGTCTGCAATATCATGAACTAAGATTCATATTCATCTTAAATGTGAAATATCAGTGCCACAACATTTCCTTATTTTCTTCTTATTAATCGCAAAGGGAAGCAATTGCTTCACACTGGGACATGAATCCTTGCTTATTCAGTTTTTAACAAGCAGCAGAGCTTCAGCTTCAAATTAATAGTTAAACCCAAACAGCATCATCTTCTTTAAATCAGTTAAACGTATCTGTAGACATAAACATGATGGATGGCTAGAAATTGGAGCATTCATTGCTGTGGGGCAACAGATGCCACAGTGAAGTCACACTCTGAGAGATGTCACCGGGCTCAGGATAACAAAGGGCCTTCTGCACACAGTGTGAGCCAGACATTAAGACGGCCGAACTAAGTAACTTACGGCATGGGCAGTGCAGCCCCGAAGGAGCCTTTGGGAGACAACAGCTACGCTCTGCGCCTGGTGCACTGAATTTTGGGGTGATGCAGAGGCACCTGACCAGCCATGCTGGCAGTGCGAGAGTTAAATGGGTAATCATTGGGCATGGCAGTGGGGGGCAATGCGGATGGTCTTTCTAATCCTACCTCTACAGCTCTTTCACTGATGGGAATAAAATCTCCTTCATAGCCCTAGCAGATTTTCCCCAGCTGAGAACTCCCCCATACTGTAGAAACATTAGCCCCATGATGCAATCACAGATGTGTCACTATCCTGGTACTAAACTACGCTGCCAGTCTGAGACAGCCTCTGGTCTCCTGACTCTTTTTCAGGGAGTAAGGAGAATCTGCCATCAATAATCCAGTTGTTTCCAACTATGGAATATAAGGAAGGTAGCATTATCAGAAAGAAGAACTGGGGTAAATCATTAGGCATTTTGTCTGTTAGACCAAATATTTTGCCTTTCTGTATAACAGAAGGATGATCTGATGCTCCTAGAACAAGCTGGTACAAAGCTGTCCTTGGTACTAAATAAAACATGTAATTTTTCAGACTATCTTCCCTGTTCTGGGACTCTCTCAGTTTTCCTTTGCAAGGTGAAATAAATTTTCCAAAGCTTGCTGATGTTGCAGTTTATGAAGGCAGTTTGCATTTATACAACATGCTTCACTTACTCAGACTACTTGGAGAAACACTCAGAGATACTCCTAAGTAACAGTAACAAAAAACAGCCCCAAGCAGGGTAAGGCATTTCTGATCAAGTGTGTTACCTCTTGCCAGATGCGACTGGCTAAGAAGGTAGCTGCAGCAGAACGGGTTAAATACTTATTTTAAGATCAAACATATAATTTAATTTAAATTAATTTAAATAACTTAAATAGCGTATTAAGAACACTCTAAGTTACTTATAGGAAGTCCACATAGATTGTTTCAAGCTAACTGGTAATACTAATCAGCTGCCCTGCTGGAGTGGCACATTGGATTCTATTTGCTCTTTTATGAATTTTCCTTTCCTTGCATTTAGCAATCCTCCATACAACTGGAGCTCTGCAGTTATGCCTCAGCAGTACATATTGCAAGCCTATTACAATCTTCTCCATTGGCTGTATTATCTACTTCCTTGAACAGGACAATGGGGTTCAGGAAATTTGGTCTTTATATCCTTTCTGCCACAAACTTGCCAAACAAGCCTGGAAAGGCTCTTCCCCTGTCTCTGCTTCTCCAGAAATGAGTCTGCCCTGAAGTTGTTAGACCCCAGAGGAGAGACCTCATTCAAGTCCTATGAACATAACTCAAGCGATGATATTGCTACTGAGGTTAACAGGAAACAGTGCACACCAGTATGTAATTTAAAAAGGTGATCCATTACCTTTCTAGCCTGTGCATGGTCATGGCTAGTGTTTTGTTCAGTTCCTCGATCATGCGGCACCCTGAAGGGTGAATGGGCAACGTGCTGGACCCAGAAGGAAGGTGCTGGCTGTGGCTGCCGTACTGGAGCTGGTGCTGGTGAGCTGCTAACTGGGATGGCAGGACAGTGTGATGCTGCTGGGTCAAAGGCTGCTGGGAGCTCTTCTGCGTGGAATAGGATGAGAGAGAGAGGTCTGGGCCCCCTAAAGGCATGCAAATCATGACTTTCTTTGGAGGTAGTGGAGGTGACAGTTTAACTGGCATACAAGGCAGTTTCACAGGAGCGCCAGGATCTAAAAAAAGAAAGAGAGCACTGGTGTTAATTTCCACATCAGTAAGATGGAGATGAGAGTGTCTGCCTGGGTGAGCAGGTACTGAGGTTGCTACTCAACACGGGAGTGTGCATACCTTCCCTGTTGTGACAGACAACTCCTATTGTATGCTCAGCACGGTCTCCAGAAAAAACTGTTGTTTTGCAGCACTCCTGAGTCTCACAAAAAGCATCCCAGGGCTGCGCATGCCCCTTAATAAACACAATAAGCAATACTTAACAAGGCTTGTGGAACACTTTGACACTTTAAAGCCCTAATCCTCCAAAATAGCCCTGTGAGGTAGATGCAACTTCTTCCACTCAACAGGCACGCAAACAGGGGGAGAGCAATTAGGGTGAGAGCAATTCAGTGTCTGAAGTTACAGGATGACTCACCACCATCACTGCCAGAGCAAAAGCTCAGGGATTCCTGATCCATCTCAGCCACTGCAGTGCAATTACTACAAGTCACACTTCTTACAGCTTTGTAATGTGCAAAACATCTGGTGTAAAAAATTACATTACAGGGCAAAAGAGAGAATAAATAAGGTTTGAATACTAAACAGGACAGGTTTGGAAAAATGGAGGGTACATGAGGAGAAAAGTTAAAGGGTAGTAGATTGTTAGGACTAATGTATTCTTTTACAGAAGTGGCAGGCACACACTGGACTCATGCACTGAATTTTACTTTTTTAACTCTAGTTAAAATGTTCACTGAAACCCATAGTTGATCAGCCAGGCAAAGACTTCCCTGACTTCAATGAGAAATCAGTGAGAGGTCCACAAGCAAACCTCTCTTCCAGAATTCAACTGCAGGATGGAGATTTTTGGAGCTGCACTGTGAAATATTTTCAGAAGGGAAAAGAAGTAACGTGAGGACTTATAGTTATAGACAATAGAATCCAAGTCTTTTGCCTTTCAAAGTAATATTAAATCCACTTAACATGTTGCCTCATGCAGGCAAAAATTCTCCTGATGGCTCTACCAAGGCTGAAATTTAACTCATGGGTTTGCCAAAGCAGTAAAAAAAAAAAAGAACACTTTCAGGATTTTCTATTCAAGCACACAAAGGTCTTCAAGTCACCTTGTTTTTCTTATAAACATGTTATTTGTATATATTTCGTCTTTGTGTCATGCGTAAAAGAACACACTCTTCAATAAAAGGTAAATAACATTAAGAGTAAAGAGTAAATTATATAGAGCCCTGAGAATAAAGCTCCTATGGGATTTGCAGTAAAAAAAGTGGATTTTTTCACACATTTATGCTTCAGGCAATTTTACTTCTATAGCTTGTCCTGAATTACAAAGACTACACTGAGATCTGCACTTCCATTTTGACAAATACAGGCTGGTTTAAGATCTTTTTCTGCAGTATGTCAATTAAAGTCTTCATTTGACAGTGCCTGTGCCTGGATGCCCCATCACCCTGTGGCAGCCGTCCTTAATGGTGAATTCAAAAAGATCCCAACTGCAGGCATCTCTTGCTTTTGACAAAAGAATAACTGGAAGTATCATTTGGGTTTGCTGCCTTTTGTGACCCTGAAGATCAGAGCAATATTGTATGTTGGAAGTGAACATGACATGTCAAATAGCTGAGGTATATAGCAAACAGGAATCCTCCCTTCTTTCTTCTAAATATAGTGAAAATTTCTTTTCTCATGAAGCATTCATGTAGTAGAGTTGTGGCACAGGCACTGCAGCTCTGGAATTGCACGGGAGAACAAGTCTAGCTTAATTGTCCTGAGTAGACACATATTCATTCCATCATGAATCAGATGCACACACTCTGGTTTTGACTCTGCACAACAAAGGTACGGACTTTTAGTTTCCACTTAAATTTAAACAAATGCTTAACATTAACATGTTTTCAATGGTACCAGTGTTGGGTGACTCCACTGGACACCTGCCAAATATCTTGCCCATTATTTTTAATGTCTTTATTCAGACTGACTGTGTTACACCCAGGTTCTTGAGCTTGTCTGAATATGGTACTAATACCAAAACAGACTCTTGGAAATGAACCAGAGGCATTAAATCTACTTGTCTGCCCTTCACCTTCAGGAGAATTCTACTTTGTTTAAATAAAACGGTTAAAAGGAAAATGGGAAGAGAGTTCGATCCATTTGCTGGGAAATGTAACTGTGTATCTTCACTGACACCAGTAATGGAGACCTTGGTACTGCAAGTTTTAATGTGTGGTCTGATCAGTGACTGTGCTGAACAAGCGGGGCCTTGCCCAAATCCATGGGCTCCGGGCGCACTGTTGGAAACTGTGCTGCCATCATCTACAGTAAAGGACAGAACAACTTCTCGCTGCATGTAAGAGTGAGGTGACTGAGTTTTACAGTTCTTTCCTCTGTTGTTTTGATTTCACAATGTACATGATTTATGAACCAGGGGTGGTAACAATTATTGTCGCCAGCATGGAATATGCATCAGACATGGGCATCTGTAGATGAGTAAGAAGCTAGACAGGTGAAATAAGAACAAGGAATCTATGATAAGTGCCTTCTCAGCGAAACATTGCCAGAGTCTTAAATCATTGCACAAAGCACTCGTAACTGAAAAGAAGCAAACTGTGTGAAGCCAGGTGTGCAAGTCTGATTAATCTCTTCTACCTGAGGTTTTTCATGCTCAAGAGAATAATGAGCAATTTTGCAAGATGTTGGCTCCCAGTGGGCTTGTGACCACTCAGCACTATGTAATAACTTGTATGCTAGAATTGATGAAAAAGATGTTAAGACATCAACCTCTCCACTCTTGATGACAATCAGTGACTTAAAAGACAGTTGTGGATGCCACAATATTTGCTACACATCAGACCTTTGACAAGCAGGCCATCCCTTACCCTTTCCAGGCAGATCATTTTGCTAACATCTATAGTTACTGCATTTCTTTTGGGGCTATCATGAGATAAATATATGTCTATTTGTTGCAGAAGTTTGCTACTATATGGTTCTTCTGAAGTTTCAGTGGTACACTGGAGCTGTGCACCAAGTACACCAAGTCTGATGCTTCTTAGTCACTGAACATGGCTGGAGAATTTATCAGCACACATTGAAGATACAACTGCTGCAGATGGGGTGCTAGGAACTTCTGAATGTATGGCAGCAAATGTTGCTGCAGCAGGGGTCATAGAAAGGCTCATTAAAATCTTCAAATTCAGCCCCAGCTCAAATACTGCATGGAGAAAGAGGACATGTCTGGGAATCCTGGGTTTGTGGCAGAGCTGGCTGTGCTTGCTACACTGCCAGTGGCAGAAATGCTCCCTCCTGACTCCTTGCCAAATATAAGCCAGCGTTGTACCCTGACAGCAAGGAAGTACAACAGACTCCTGGGTGGTACAAGAAGAAACACAGCCAGGAGATCAAAGGATTCTTCTACTGACAGAAGGATCCCCTTCTATCCACCAGTCCTTAGACTGTATCTAGACTACTGTGCAAGCTTAGTATCCGCCAGGAAAGATATCAAAAAACCAGAATGAGTTGAGCACAGGGTCACTGCAGCGGCTGAGGGCTGGAGCACTTGAGGGACTGAGGCGTGTTCAGCTTGGAGCAAAGAGAGCTTGTGGGGGGAACACTTACGAGCAGTCTCCCAGCACCCACAAGCCAGGTTATAAAGAAGGTGATACTCTTCAGTGGTGGGTGGTGGGAGGAGGAAAGACCGTGGACAAAAGTGAAACAAAAGAGGTTCAAGACTGGATTATAAGGAAAATGTCTTCCCTGCCATGAGAAGAGCCAGTTAGTGGAGCAGGTTTATCCAGACAGGTTGTACAGCTGGCATCCTCTGAAGTTTTCAAGACCCAGCTGGTGAAAGGCCTGAGCAACCTGGTCTGATTCCATACTTGGCTCTGCTTTGAGCAGCAGGTTGGATTAAAGACCTGCTGAGGTTCTTCCTAACCTGGATGACCTTATACTGTGACCTTTGCTGTACTATGTTCAACTACAAGTAACACAACTTGTCATAAAGTTAATGCGGTACTCTTTAAATTCCTTCCAAGTAATTAATTCTGTAAAATAATGTGCAAAAAACTCCCCAAAACCAACAAACAGTGCAAAACCCAGTGTGGCCTGTTGAGGGAGCTCCATAGTGGAAATGGGGTGATGTGCCTGATATTTGCTGGCACCATTTGGACAAGTAGCTTTTACTTTTTCAGGTCTTCTTTCCTGTAATCACTTGTGCCTAAATGGTGGGAGTCTCTTTTCTTGTGTCAATGACTTTTTGACCAGATTCATAAAGACAAATCAAAAACTGTTCTCAAAGATTTGCCATGCATCTCCTGCTGACTACAGCAAGATCTGCAGCCATGTCTTCAGGGAAAGAAGATCTGAGACAGAAATTCTTTGCTGTTCTTCTGTACCACATATTCATCCAAGATTCAGATGGAACTTGGAGAACAAAAGAAAGGCATGATTAGCCTAAAGGCTGAAAAGTATAGCTCTGCATGAATTCCTGTGCAGGGCCTTGAAGAGGGTTTCAAAGAAGAGAAGATTTCCTGATGCCTGTATGTGATAGGTTCTCCTCTCCAGGAAGCAGCACAGAGAGGAAGTATAGAGGGAGAAACTGCACCAGGGTCCAGTTTCCCATGAGAACCTGGTGAAGGAGAACTGCTTTTGCTCTGCTGCTTCTCCCTTGACATATAGTGAGAGAACTGTCCATTGCCCCCACATGAATGTAACCTCTCTTCATGAATGTAGCCTGCCAGAGCAGGCAGCTACAGGTCACGTCACAGTGGAGGAAGCTTCTGGATTATATCTTGGGCTCATCTACAGCGGAGTCTTCTGATACATATGTGACTACTGCATTATAAAATACTGCAGAGTATTTATTGGACAAATAGTAGTTGCAAAAACTTTCATAAAGCTGTCACTAATAACCAGCTGCGTTTTGCCAAGGCAGCAGGACCCTAGGCATTCATGTTCTCAAACCTCGTTCTTGTCTGCATTGTCAGAAGCAACTTTTGAGGACTTTTAATGTATCCTAACCTGTTAAATGTTTGCCTCTAATTATACATTAGTTCTGACTTTACACAGACATAACTAGAAAGCACAACATCAGAACTAAAAATGTCCTATGTGTCTCTTCAAAATCTTGAATGAAGAAAGCAAAAGAATGCAAAAAGCTTAAATGCAATAGATAAGTGGCCAGATACAACCAAAGCTAAACCCTATTCTTATATTAGGCTAAATTTTGGCTCAAACAGACTCATGTGTTCCTGAGATCCCATCTCTTAGTGGCACATATTTTGTCCTCTGGTGTTTTAGTAGCTTTATGGGTTATTGGTGATTCAGTTGGAAAACATCTAATTAATTTCAGAAAACATTATCTGTGCTGGTGAAAATTGACAGCTTAATGAATCAAGATCAAAGGGAAATTTACAACACTGGGGTCTATCAAATCAGACATGCCTAGTTTTCCTGTCACTTGGCCATTAAAGATTTTATGATAATCTGGGGATTTTATCCCTGCACCCCAATTAAATTTGGTCCCAGGTGATTATTTCAACTCTTCCTAAATTTTCAGTGAAGGAAGCTAAAAGTGTCCTAAATGCCTGAGTTCTGCACATGGATATCAGAGAAATAAAACAATGAAAGAAACTCTATCTGTGAACATTGTCTAATACTAATCATGTTTGAAAACCGGTAGAAGGCTCACCAGGAGGTGACTGGCCAACAGGACATGCAGAACAGTGAAACAACAGTATCAAAACAGTTAAGGCTCATGTTTTTCTTCTAGAGTTTCTTGTCTTCTAGGGCTACGTGGGCACTTCCACACTCAGGGTTGTGACAGTTCCCCGTGGAGACAGCACCATTAAGACTACAGGACACGGTGTGAGGAAAAGCATGGAGCATCTTCTGCAGCGGTGTTGGCACCACTCCCAGTGGCTGCCCTGCAGTCTGCTCTTGGCTGTGGCCCTGTTTCTATACTGTCCCATCCCTACAGAGCTTCACCCTTGAGAAGAAGCATGCCAAGGCTGTGTGATTTATATTTGCTAGAGGCAATTCTCTCTTCCTTCCACCTTTAAAATGGATTTTTTTTTTTCTTTTCATTCTCCACAAAATTAAATGTGCTCTTACGTGTTTATTTAGGCCTGCTCTTTTATGTGCATTTCTTATCAATTGAAAGGCCAATCTTTGTCTTGGCACAGGCAGATAGCTATTTGAGATGGTTCAAAATACTTTCAGAGGAAAGGAATGTTTCTTTTCCATTTCTAAAACCTGTAATAAGTTCTTTGTCAAGCCCTGCAAGTCAGTCTGCATAACTTTATGAAGAACTTTGGAATATTTTCACAGCAAGAGGTGTTCTGCCTTTTTTCCTCAAGGTTTTAATTTAAAATATTTTTCCTTTTCTTTTTTTTTTTTGCCTCCGACCATGTCTGCAGTGATTTTTTAACATATGTTTGTATAAAACATGTTTCTATTAAATAGATACACTTATGTACACATACACATATATATATATATCTAGACAGAAGCTGAGTTGCTTCTGCATTTTCACATGTGTACCTGAACCCTTCACAGGATCACATCTCCTCTTGCAGTCTCTTGAACAGAGCTACCAGATCATTAAACCTCTGTCACTCTCCACTAGCCCTGCCTGGTATGTCTTAATTTGTCCTTCAACCTTTTCAAAATTCTTCAGTAGAAAAATGTGTATGCAGCAAGAACCAAAAAGTTTTCATTTTGAATGCCAGAATTCAGATTTTGCCTGTTTTCTCACTCACAAGCTGAGGATGTCTCTGGAGTAATTAGAAAAAGAATAGCATTAATTCCGCTTCTCACTGAGGAAGATGCTTCATTAGGATTGATTGCTCATTTCCAAAGATTGTACATGGCTAATATAATTACCAGTGGAGAACACAAGGCACTGAGCAACACGTATATCCTTTGGACCACCAAAGTAAACGGACCCTTAAGAACAAGCTGAATATTTTTATTTGTAAGGAATGTATAAACAAGGATTTCAGTTCCAGCAGGAACAACTGTCAGTTAAATTATGGCTCTGTGACTAAATTTGAATCTCTGTTCCTTTACCTTGAAGGTTCTGTATGTGCATGTACAAGAGTCTATCTATATGCACATACAAGACTTTCTATAGGACTAGATGAGACACCACTGAAGGCCACCACAAAGCAGGAGAAGCCACAGTTCTGTTTCACTTTCATTGGAAAGTCATTACCATCAAGCAACTCACTTATGCTGATAACTTGAGCCTGATTCTACTTCACCCAAAATTTGCAGCTGCAGGAAAATCAAAACTACTCCAGAAGCTCTCATCCTTTGATTCTTCTGTTATCTCTCACAGAAGAATGGCTTATGAATCAAGGACATTTAGTACCTGAGTTTTTTTCCTATGCTATTCCTATATTTTTATTTCTTCCATGCTGGCCTCATTTCTGAGCAACTTCTTATAATTGGGACAGAGTTTTATGGGAGATCATAGGAAGCTAGTTTTGTCCTTAGGTGAAGCCATTAATACTGCTGCCTGGCCTTGCAGGCTGCAGGACTGCACATTCAGTTTGTAGCAAAAGGCAAAATATTAACCATTATGTGCAGACTTTGGCAGGTAAGAAAGTAAAGAGGTTTCACATAAAATGTACAAAACTATACAGGACAAAAAAGTGTGGTCATCCAAACAGAAACATGAAGAAACTACGTAGAGATGAGAGAAAACCAGAACATGTTCTTTCCTAATGAGCTCTTTCCTGATATAGATCTTAAACCTGAATAAAATGGGTATTAACTGTCTAGAAAAAAAATCTACAATATATAAATGTGGGCAGAGCATTTCTCACTTAAGCTCTGAAAATATCAGGGCAGGATTAACACAAGATCAACCCAGGGGGTAGACTGGTATCTGCCCCACTATAAAGATCAAACGCACCTCATATTCAACTCAGGATTTTGAGGTGCTGCCTCCTGTGCAGCAGCTGCAATTATGAGCAGACTGTTCAAAAGGTGCAGGCAAGCATTTAGGGAACCTATTTTGGTCTGCATAAATATAGCCATCCTTTGCTTCTGCAGTCGAAATGAGAGACTGGGAGGAGGAGACACACCCATCCTCCTTCCACATCCACCTAGAACTTTGAATCCCAAAGAGCTTGGACGCTTGTGAAAACATGTGGAACACAAAACAGAGCCTGTGCTGCTACCTTCCATGCAGTGAGAGCTAAACTGCATCACAAACTGCAGGACATCAAAATCCTGGCCGTCAGGAATTGGAGCTGGACTCACCAGTGGGAGAGGAGTAGCCAGAGCAAGGGTGGGAAGGGGGAACAGTTTGGCAGACAGTGGAAGCACCGAGACAAAATGGCAAGAAGTCATGGGACAGAATAGCCTGTGTAAAGATCAGGGGGTAAGTAAAGACAAACATATGGAAAGATATAGGGTGTGTGGAGGGGGACCTGCTCATATGGCAGTTGAGGGGACAAGCAACAAAGGGCAAAAGGAGAAATCAAAACTCTCCCTTTCCACTCAACTCTCCTACCTTTCCTCATTAAGGGCATTTAAAGATATCCTAGTATTTTTCTGATACTTCCTTTCCCATCAAAGCACATCCTGCAATTTCAGTGGCGATAGTAAGTCTTGATGAGTAAGAGTGAGGAGGGTTAGGAAATGCCACAGCAGTCTTAGGTAATTACAGCTGAGAGGGGAAGTGCCCTGGAGCAAGCTTGATGAAGGTGCAGTCTGAAGATTTCGCGATCCCTGCCCTAGATATAGCACGTACGTTACCAGCACACACAACAAGTGCAAACAGCATTACAGAAAGAGGAAGAACATCGAGAACCTGGC
This sequence comes from Cnemophilus loriae, assembly GCA_013397755.1. Lineage (NCBI taxonomy): Eukaryota > Metazoa > Chordata > Aves > Passeriformes > Corvidae > Cnemophilus > Cnemophilus loriae. Next base: position 1,229,140 of record VZTF01000890.1, read on the forward strand.
TACAAAGGCAGCTTTTCCTATAAGGGAAATGGTGGTGCTGAGGGTCCAGGAATACCTACTTACCAGTTAAGTGGCTGGCAATCCTGGCAATAGGTTTAGGAGGCAGGGCAGGGGGCTGTTTGAGGAGGGACAACTGTTTCACTGGGGTGTCCTCATGGTCTCCAGGGAAAGCGGCAGATTTTTTGGGGGGAAGTAGCAGGACTGGCTTAGCTGTAGGATCTTGGGACAGGAGGACGCCGGATTCATTGGATGTGGGGCTCTCTTCAGACACTGGAGGACACAACCACATCATAGACGCAACAACGTTACGAGCAAAGCAGCAGCGAATACAGCCGAAGTCAGACAAGAAAAGCAGCGCAGCAATGCAGATTAGGGATGACTCATAGATTTCACTCAAACATCGTATAACATAGAAAAGAGGAAAGAAAGAAAGTAAAAGAGAAAGACTAACACACATCTACACAACAGCCACATTTCCCATTACTTCCGACAGAAGCCAGCTCCCTTATGTCAGGCTGGGATGTACTCCCACATCTGGAACACAAATCAAGTTTTATAAAGTCACATCTCTGATGGTCTGTCACCACAGCTTGCCCAGGACCAGATATGTTAGCAGGTATTCTGTAAACTTACCCTGTTAAAAGTAAAAAGCACCTCATGGGACCTACTCTGTTTCGAAAAAGCTGCATAGCTGTGTAAGATCATGGATGACAACTTCTACTGCTCACTTTTCCTCACTTGACCTTCGTCCACAACTCTCAGCAGCACAAAATGATGCAGAAAGAGGAGTTAACCTAGATGTAGAGCATTGCTCTCTCTCTGCATAGGCTGGGGAAGAAGAGCAGCCAGCCAGCCTCACCCAGGGTAGGGCACCTGATTGTGTTAGTTACTGACAGATGTGTAGCGTGAACATCACCCAGCACCACGTGGCAGGTAGAGGGCACGATGTTGTACCCCAGGGTTCTAACATGTTGTAAGCTCTCTGCTCTAGAGCTCATTGGCACATCTGAGATGTAGACAGAGTGCTGGAAACCTACTTTTACATGTTCACAAAATGCAGGGGTTTTGCCTTACTCCAAGAGAGGTTTCTTGCTTAGAAGCAGAGGTTACTTCTACACCACGTCAGTCAAAATTTCTCGTGGAGCATTCAGTGACAATCTTTACGCTGTCGCCTCCTTCACACCAGAAAACCTTCATTTCAACAAGGATTTCTCAGGGCTAAACACCAAATGTTCAAAGTCAAAAACTTGTTTGAAACAGCTTAGAGTATCTACACCATAATGTAAACGAGATGTTACCTGTCCCATCCATGATCTCTGTGGTTGGGAGCACCTCGTATGAGCAGGGTTCCACAGATGCTGGGACTGACTCCAGTTCTGCTAGGGCTGGCAGAGACACCTGGCTGGAGCTCAGCCCAGAGCCCAGAGGCTGCCCATTCTCCAAAGCTCCTTCTTCATTTGGTATGGAAAGTTCCCCATCTGTTCATAGTTGGAGGAACGAAGAATGACGAAAAAGAGACATAAATAAGATACAGACAGAATTTTAAATGAAATCTATCTCCATTAGATTGTTTTCAAATGAGGAATCTGGACTGAGATCTTCTATGTATACATGCACTAGGTTTACATGGAACGGTTTTGATAGCAGGGGGGCTACAGGGGCCACTTTTGTCAGAAGCTGCCAAGAGTTTCCCCATGTCTGATGGAGCCAGTTCCAAGCTGGACCCACCACTGGCCAAGGCTGAGCCTATCAGCAATGGTGGTAGCACCTCTGGGGTAACATATAATTTATGTCAAATATCTGTATTGATCGTTTGCTCTACCCTGGGATGGTCATTATGAACCATGGTCTAAGCTGGTTGGTTCCTGACCATCCTTGACCCATGTGGACATGCAGTTCCATCCAATGCCAAAAAAAAAGCTGTTTTCCCTCTCTCTGTTGAATCTGGGAAGTCAGGAATGATAGTAGGCTGGAACTGAAGATATGAAGCTTTCTTAAAGAATATTATTATATACTGTGTGTAATATTTTAATATTAATAACAAGAATTATTATCTTTCCCTACATCAACTTTTATGCTATAAGGGACACAAGCAAAATCACATGGGTGTGTCCCTATTTCCATACAAATAACCACATTTTATGTAAGGGAGAGAATAACTTTTATAGTTGCCTGATGTAAGGTGTTGATACTGGGATATATCAGATTCCATTTAGAAAGCCTGTTTTTATAGTTACTAATAATATCTCCTCGATCTGAGCAAAATTTCTGTGACAGCAGCTGGCATTTTCTTTCCTATCAAACACCACTTCACATTAGAAATAATAAAGAGCAGAGGAAAGGATTCAGATTATTCTCCATAATGTCAACCTGCATGATTTTTATCTCTGAACTTGTTAAGCACAGCACTCTGGTACCTGGAGGCAACGACTACATGGACATCACAATTAGAGTTTCATAAGGCAAAATGTTCAGCCCCTATGGTTACAAATGGAAGCCTGAAAATATAACTGAAATGTGATCTGTAAGACTAAAAACCAGCAGGCAAATAAGCGGAACCTAATTTTACTAAGCATTTAAATTACTTTTAAAAATGAAACTCGGGATTTCAGAATATGGTTTTAGATTTTTGGGCACCACTGATTAGTCATATTACTGCTCAATGTACTGAGTGGAGATATACATCAGTCAAATGAGTGCACATTTTCCCCTCATAGAGCTAAGATGTACAAACCACTCTGGAAAACATAACTGAAAAGAGAAAAAAGTTAAGTCCCATTTTTGTGCTAATACACAGCAATTAACAAGTCTGAAAATACATTAGCTGATAACTATTCCTGCCATTTAAAGCTTCTCTACAGCAAGTGATGATGGTCTCCTGTTTATTTTTGAATTATTATAAATACCAAGGTCTTGACTTTTTTGGTTTTGTTGGAGGCTTCTTGGACACCAGGAGAGCTATTATGGTAATGCAGTCACATCATACTAGACTGAAACCTGACCTGTGGCTTTGAGAGCAACCAACTGAGCTGGCTAAAAGGTGGCAACATGAATTAAAGGTAAAGGCTTTGGCCACGTGTTCGCAGCACAGCCTCCTTTCTAACTGCTGTGGCCATTCTATAAAAAGCTGTTTACTTCCCTAGGCAGCAAAAATCAAAAAACAGTTCAGCCAGTACTTAAGCTGAACATTTTTTTACTTAGCTGTTTGGGTAGAAATGCTGTGTATTCTGTGCTGGCTCTGTCTCCCTTTTATAAAGACACACATGTTTACATGTGTTTGGGATAAGGACTGATGTTCTCTCAGTTACCTGGTTTCATGAAAGAGCGTAACTGTTTCTTATGCAGAGCATCTGCTTCTTGAATGAAAGGTAGTGACTGTGTCCAGCAATATATTCATTAATTCAGTGCATTAATTCTGACTAAATTTGACTGTAACTATGAGAAAAGTATGCATGACAAACCCAGTTAACGTTTGCTTTTTGGAGGGATGACTACACATTTTTCATTAAGTGAGATGCCTATTATAATATGCTGAGCATCTTGAAATCCTACTGTCTTAAGTGTGCTATGTGCTTCTCAAGGTATATTAGCACGATTTAAGAAAACAGCATCTGAATGACCCACGAAGACTTATGAATGCAAAAAAGTAAAATGTAAGATAAAATTTTGGCTTTTACCTTTGGTCATGGCAGCTTTCTGTACTGACAGTGTAACCTTTCTAATCTTACATCTGAATATCTTTAATTTTGATTTAGAGTCTAAAACTTGTCCTTGGATTTGAATGAAATCGTCAGACATGGCACAGAATCATGACTGAAATATACACCCTAAAGCAGGTATTGCTTAAAGAAGAGCTACATGGGGAGTTGCTCAAGTACAGCAAACAGATCAAAGATGTGGAAAAAATAATTTGTAGAGGGAAGAGTACCTTAGTGTGAATTAATCCTGCATCAGAGATATGCTTGACAACCAGATATAAAAGGCAAATTACTTATTATTTTCAAAGTATTAAAGCTATTCCAGTTGGCTGACATACAAATGAAAAGAATCCTGGTAATGCAATTATTACATATACATGAATGAACTGATCTGTTTTCAGGAACTGGCTATGAGTTTAAAGCTAATTTTGCACAGTGATAACATATGTAATCTCTTGTTCTCAGGCTTGCTAAATCCTTTGCTGTTTTCACAGAGTCTGGTGCTACTTAGTAGAGAATGACTTCCTCTAAGTCCATGAGCTTCAATAACATCAGCTGAGCGTGAAACTGGACGGGTCCATGAGGGAGTAGCATGACCCCTGCAGCAAGAGAGCACGTGAAGGCTGCTCTTCTTTTACTCAGGAGACTCTGCACACCTGAAGCCACCGAAGAAACAGGACCTCAGAGGAAACTCTCTGTGCAGAGGACTCTACCCAGACACTTTGATTTACCTTAGCATGTGAAAACAACATTATGGGATGAAGGCCCAGAGATACATAGATCATGTGTTCAAAACCTGTGGCTCCTAAGCATGGTTTGTATTCCTGAACACACCTGCCATTTCCACTCTCAGGTGCTTTTAAAACACTGCCTGGTGTGAAGCAGCCCATAGTGCATCACACCGACTGACACAGACCAGTCCTGCTGTGTTCCCCCTGCTGGAGCTCTGCCTACCCTCTCACTGTGTCTTTTACTCTGAATGCCTTGGACTACGCAACTTTTTGCACATCTGAAAAGTGCCATGCTCACGCACTCCTTCTACCGAAGAATGGCTATGGAAGTCAAAATGGACAATTTGAAATTCTGGGATAATTTTTGGATTGGGTTGTCTCCTTCAGTACTTGTCTGCTCTCAACTAGACTGTCCAAGCAAGAATTCTTGATGGAAAAGTCTAGGAAGGGCAGAGTAAAATTCATTGTCCTTCTCTGCCATGACCCCAAGGGTGGCGAATGGAAAATTGAGTATTCTTGCATGTGGTCAAGACCTGCCTCTGGAACTGTTTCCTAGCCTTGGTGGCTACCTTAGCATAGTAACTGAGATCCTCCACAACTTCAGTCCCTAAGCAGACCCCTGATTTTGTGGGATCCCATCGAGTCTGAGACAGGCTGCTTCTGGAGGAGTTCAAAGCCTTTCAACTTCACTGCAGCACAACTGGCTCTCCAGTGGCTGCCATGCCTTCCTCCTTGCTGCATTACCAAAGCCACTTCTTCAAGTTTGTCCTCACATACGGTTACAAAATCACAGCACCACAGAATCACCAGGTTGGAAAAGACCTCTCAAGATCATCGAGTCTAACCCATGCCCTAACACCTCAACTAAACCATGGCACAGAGTGCCACATCCAGTCTTTTTTTAAACACATCCAGGGATGGTGATTCCACCACCTCCCTGGGCAGACAATTCCAGTATTTAATCACTCCTTCTGTGAAGAACTTTTTCCTAATATCTAACCTATATTTCCCTTGGCGCAGCTTAAGACTGCCTTAGCGTGTAAGTGCAACCTTAGTGCATAAGTGCAACATGTCCAAATCCTGTCAGGACTTAGGTTACCTGAAATTTATGTCTAAATCATTTTGATAAGATAGAACTTATCAAAATACAAGAATATAAAAGATGAAGACTGCCCATGTTTGCTTGAAAAGCCATTGCACCATTGCCTTTGAAGTAAATAATCGGAACACACTCATATTCAGAAATTTCTCACTACAGGCAATCTCATCTACATTCAGAAGGAAGAAGAGGTATCAAAATACTACAAGTAGACTTAATTCTTTGATCAGCAGCATGAAACAGTGGGCAATTCTAATGACAGATGCTTCTGGGATGGTTACACCTTCATGTGAAAATCAAGGTCTGTACCTATGTGTAGGAGCAATGGCATAGCAAAAATATGAGTTCTTCTAAATGTTGAGGTATGTTTTGTGATGCAGGTGGAAGATGTATTTTTAACCTCTCAGCACTACCTGCCCACAAACTATTAGAACAGCAGGAGCTTCATCAGATACTTCTTCTACTTACTATTTTCCAAAAGTACAGAGTATTTGAAAAAATTATAACCTTTGCCTACAGTTTCAGAACTCAGGTCACAGGGCCCTGGAAATGGAAGATAACAGAAACTGGTTCTGTCATGAGTGTGGCTCTTAGCAAGGAAAGAGCTCTCTGCAGTTCAGTCAGGAGCAGCTTCACTTGACTAGTTTAAGTGTGGGGGTCACTGAAATGATAACAGCATTTCTTGTTTTCCAAATGTAGCAGCTGGGCTGCAGTGACTCTCCCGTGTGTGAATACTGTGACTTACTGCACTCTGACAACTTTCGCCTGCTAGGTGACATGAAGTCCTCTGAAAAGCCAGCAAATCCTGAAGCAAACAGGTCAGAGTGTCACTTTAAACAGCAGGCAAACAAACCAGCTAATTATGCCTTTCTTCAACATAGAAGATATGACAAAACCAACACTAAGCACAAGGCAAAAATTCTTGTTCTTGGGTCAGTCTGTCCTCACCGTTTCCTTTGATCAGTATGGGTTTTTAAAGAAAGAAATAGCCAAAATTACTCACTGGCCTGCTTTGCCCACCTCTTAGGAAAGGGAGACAAAGAGATTTACACCTGCTGTCTGTGCAAAACGCCTCTTGACATGGAAGGTGCTACCACAATCAAATGAAGTGTTCTGCTAGGAAATGCTAAAGGTCTGTTGTTTTCTTGAAGGATTAGAGGTTACCTAATAGGAATCACAAAGAAAATGTTACTTCCACTTAAGGTTCTCAATGAAATATATCCTTATTAGAATTACTCTCAGATTATTACACCGCTGAAGGAAATAATGCTTTTTCTCTACATATCTTGCCTTGTTCATATCCTTGTATCATCATAGCTATTTGATCATTGCTGCTATTCTTGTGTTACCACTTTCTTCTCTGCCCCACCTCTTCCTTTTTGTATCAGCTTTGTAAAGGTGAAAAATTACTATAAGGAGGAATTAATTTCTTTCTTTCAAATACCTCCAGACAACTTAGTATCTGCTTCACAAGATGACACAGAAATCTACAAACTACATTGTTATTTGATCAAGAGAAAGAACTGTAGTGCTTTGGTAGCAATACAAGGGGAATCTCCTCAAGTTTCAACATGGAAGGTGGAGTCAGACTTCACAGAAAAGATTTTTCCTGGGGCTGCCTTTAGGTTTATGTAGAGATGGTTCAGAAGGCAGCTACATGTGGGATGTGAGGTAGGGATAAAGGAGGTCACACCCAGGACAGAGGTGTGACTGAAGGCTGCCTTCTGAGCTGGCTGAGGCACTGATCACTTGGTGTGACAGCTTGGACCCCGCCTTGCTGGCTGCAGGTCCGATCCAAGTCACACTACAAAACGTGGACAACACAAAGCAGTGAGAAGGGCAAACCTATTGCCAGGAGCTGTTTCTACTCTGAAGTTGTATCTAGGATGATTTCTAAGCCAGCAGGTCATAGTGAGAGCACACTACCACACATAACTGGTAGAAACTGTAAAATTTAATGATAAGCACCTTTTTGCTGTTATTGTTTATTTTTTTACTTAAAAAGATTAGCAGCCTGGGTTAGCAAATTTTTAAATTCCTAATAAGCTAGAGTAAAAAGTAGGTAGCAGATTTAAATTCTCCTGAATTTATGGAGCTAAACTTCTTTAGGCTATACTTTAGCCTAATTTAGGCTATACTTCTAATATCTGTGAAAGTTTCTAACCTCTATTGATTTGTACCAGATTTTGAACTGCTATTGTCAAAACCTTTAAGATTTTGAATTAACGAGGCTTTAAAGCATATGCATAAGTTCTATTGTGATTAAGAGGTAACTTTATTATGTCTTTACATAATTTATTGAATTAATTGCCTTAGTTACTGACAAGGCAAGCAGCAAAACAAAAGCTCCACTCAAAGACTGATGTATATGTAATAGATGTCAACTAGGTATTGTGTTACCAGTGTAAAACAACGATGTTTGTAAAACAATGGCATTTTGCATAAATAAGACATTACAAACTCAACAAATTAATTATCCTGAACAAGGAATCATTATCTCTTCTGAGCTGTTTCAAGGGAAAGTACATTGTTCTGTGCTCATCAGGATCCAAAACCTTTAAATGTCTCCCTTTTCCACAACAGTTAATCCCAAAGTGACTCAACCAGACGATGCAACACACAGAGGCACGAACCCACTACATTTCTCCCCAGTCTGGATGCTTCGCTCTTGTGCAGTCAGTGACTACTGCCTATTGCTGTGATTTTTATTTCTATTGCTTTACCTTTCTGATTAGTTTTCATTTTTATTTGCTAAGTAACTATGACATGTATCCAACAGAGAGGGCCAGACCACGGCAGTCAAGAGAAGTGTTTAGAGATCTTATTTTGCACAGTCTTGCAATTCAGAACTCTATTTCTGGTTCCTAGTGTTATAATTATGTCATGTCTGGCCATAAAACTATATGCGATGTCAATTTACTGTTGTGAAAAGAAGAACACTTACCTTTATCAAAAATTTCTTTCAGCACTCCTCGTTTTATAAGCTCCTCTCTGCTTTGCCTCATTGACATTTTTCTTTCCAAAGCTGTAAGCAAAGGATAAGGGTCAATATATATAAACAGAAAAGAAGGGAAATTACTTTTTTAAAAGGCTCTATGCCTTTTAAAGGCATTAAAAAAAATGCTCTTTCTCCTCTTCAAGTCAGTGGCAGTTTAGCATCTTGAAATAAAGGCTACTGGCAGTCCAGAGAATCTGTCTGCTGCTGTAGTGTGGCTGTTATTGACAGAAATGGCGATAGACTGACTGATTTGAGGGCATGTCTGCACACCCATCGCTTGATTTTGACACATGAGCCAAACATTTCTGATTTCTTTGGAGAATTAGACATAGCAAAAGAAGAAATAGGAAATTAGTGCAGAAGCTGGAGAGGGAAAGGTAAGAAAGAAGGCAACACAAAGGCTCAAACCAAGGAAGGATGTGGCCACAGAACATGGCCATGGACTGTGTCCAGGCTGTGGAAGAGAAGGGAAGCCAAGGCTTCATTGCCACTTGTTCCAGTGAGGGCAGATCAAGGTGTTTGGGACAGTGTGAAAAATGAGCTGTTTAATAGAGCCTTCTCTTCCCTGGAGGGGTGTCTTTCCCTAAAGAGATGTAAAGGAGGGAAACTCCAAGAGAGCCACTGCAATTTACACAAGATCTGAACAGCTTGAGTTCTGTATTGGCTGCTTGGAGACTGCGGTCACCGAGGCAGCAAAAAGACAGATAGAAAATACACGTTTCTTTAGTGCGGTAGTAATTAAAACAATGTCCAATTAACCAAAACACCACTAAGGACATGCACGCAGGCAAAGACCTGAAAGCCAGGAAGCCAGGGCCGCAAGAAGTGATGTGAAGGAGTGGCTGCGACTGCACCCGCTCTGCGAGAAACAAGCCTGTGCCTGCCAAAAAAGAGGCACAGTCAAGGGCAAATCGCTTCTGCCATATGCTCCTCTATCAGACCCAGCACAGGCGCACGCACACACAAATGAACCGGGACTTAGCATCCTCAGCCTGCCCAAGGCAGATTTAAAGCAAAAGAGGCCTGGAAACCCTCTCTCCATCCCTGAAAACAGGAGGGTGGAACCTTTCTTGGTACTGCTGTGTGTTGACTGTTCCCACAGGGACACATATATCTGGTGAATTAGCTATGCTTATACTGGCAGACTGTGCTCACTGCAACTTATTTGCTGCCAGATACTTAGGGCTCAGTATGAATAAGGCCAGCTCTGCTTCACTCTACTCCATAGGATAAATTTAGGCTTCCTTGTTTTTAACATCAGTTTCGAACACATATTCTTTGGGACAAAGATGACCAGTATGTACAGTCAGAAGCTAATTAAAACCCCTGGTCTCCCCAAGGCAGGGACACACTCTCTGAACTTCAGCATGGATCAGAATTAAAGGCAGGTCCCTTTGCTGAAGCACAAGACCCCATACCCATTAACCAGCCACATGGTGCAGTTTGATCTTGAAGGTTGTTAACATAATAGCCACAGCATTTTCCAGAGTGCCTTAAACCGACTTGAAGAAGCGCTTTAGGCACCTCAACTGACTTGCAATGGAACACCGATTTCTAAGTTTCTAATATGCTTTTGAAAAGAAAGGCCCAACAATCAAACTCTGGAGTCACACTGCAGACTTCTCCCCAACCTGTATTTTCCCTGTGCTGAAGGGGTCTTGTTCTGGTATAGCATTTAAAGCTTTTTCCTCTTCTTCCTTAAGAACAGCAACCCTCACACCTTCCAAAAAGAGCCAGAACAAGGTACAGATAATTCCTGAGCCCTCTACCACCAAATAAATTGTTAAAACTTTGACTGAGTTTAAAGAGCAATTTGGTGGCACCCAGCACCTTTTCCAATAGGTCTCAAAAAGTGTAATTTTCTGTTAGAATAAGCAGCAAACTGAACTTGCTCTTCAATGGGAAACCAAGCTGGGTGAATCAGCAGCAAAGCAGCAGTTTCTGCATATAGACAACAGCACTGCCCACAGAACAAAGACACAGGCAAATTCTATTTCTGTACTTTCGAAGTAACAGATCCACATTTTGCACACAAATTCACTGGCATCCACCCAGGTGCACTGTCTCACCCTCCTGCCCAGTCAAGAGCTGGTTATGCAAGGTAGCAGCATTACTACTGACTTCATGGCTAGGAGGTCCCACCACACTATCATAGTACTGGTAAGAAACGCAGTAATTTTGCAGACTAGAGTTAAGGCTTTTGGGGAATCAGGTGCTAAAAAGGGCTATCAGGATATTTAGAAGGAGTGCAGGAGCATCTATTCCAAACCAGTTGCTGAGGAAGACCCTTCAGTAGTGAACAAGACTTCTCAAAGTAGAGGACTATTTTTCCAGTCACAGGATTTCAAAGATAGAATATATATATCTGGAAGACTGCATATATATAAGTTTCTCAGATACTCCCTATTGTAATCTGCTTGTGTTCAAGAACAAAAAACCCACAGCCTTCGAGCTGAAGCTCAGACAAAGCCAATTTTTTTCAGTTTCTAAATCCTTTCTAAGTAGGTACAGGACTTATGGTATTAATTATTTTCCTACTAAGCCAGTTTAATTAATAAGATATTTAGAGGAAGGACATGCTGGGCTAAGAGCAGCACTGAATGATCATAACAGATGTTATACTAAAACTATGGAACATGCTGCCTTTCTTTAATACAAATCTTCCTCCCAAACAAGTGTTGTACATTTAAGTGCATAACCTGCTATGTTACTACTGATCAGATGGCAAAAAAAATGCAAGCACTTAGATGCAGAACTCATTAGGATCTAACAGCCTGAACAATGAAATGCTTTACTTGGTCTGGATTTCTCTGGAAAAGATTGGTAGTTCTTTTATGAAGGATTTTATTTTCAAGCAGAAAGCTGGTACAAAATAAATTCATTCACTCTCCACTGAGAAGGAATCCATTCACATCAGAGGACAAATTTAAACCTTTGAATTAATCCTTGATTCATGAGAACCATGTAAATTCTGTGATGGGAAAAAATGAAATATAATTAATATTTAAGAAAAGATGTATTACTTCATTAGTGATTTTCCTTGGTGATTAACCTCATTTTTTTTCATTTGTGCAATCTTCCAGGAGATTAGAAATAAGCATTAAGCCCTCTTTATGGGATCTACTTATGCCAGAATCTAGTTACTATAACAAATTCATCCACTCTCCACGAAACCCTCAGTTACTAGTTTATAGAAATGAGCCTATGTGTATTTTGTGGTAGAAGTGTACAGATTTTGTGCTCTGCAGTATGCTGTTTCTTTTATGCTTTGATGAAGAAACAGTGGGAAATGTTTTTATTAATGTTTCTGAGCTGGTATTTTTGAACTCGTCCCTCAGGAGCAGCACCCCTCTGCTGTTCAAGCAGAGTTTTTCTCTGTGGCAGACCCATTAAGATCAGTAAAGCCTTGACAGGGTCAGGAGGAGTTCCTGCCCCTCCATTCTGGAAATCAAACACAGTTTTGTCTTTATTCCTTTAACAGGCTGCTGTGCTCCATGATGGCAGTGGTTGTGGGCTGCTCCTCCAGCTGAGAAGGTGAAGCTCGCTGCTGCCTCCGTGCCAAGTGCTTCTGCTGCTCCATTAACCAGCCAAAGAGGCACTTACGCAGTCACGACACACAACCTTTCTGTCCTCCCATCCTTCCCTCCAAGGCTAAAACATCTCAGATGAACTATTCCAACCTGCATCTATACGAGACAATAATAAATTAATAACAAATATTATTATACAAGATAATAATAAACTGTCCTCCTTTGCAGCAATTGTCATGTTGCTGCTTCAACCAAGGGGTGGACTAAATAAACAACTCCTGCCGTTTTCATCTGACAACTGAAACAAATTCCCAGTCAGTGCTGGCCAGTTGGATCTTAACCTTGCTTTTTTCTGAGATTGTCCTTGGCCTTTGTCTTAAAAAGCACTGGGGGGATGCTTTGCATGAATTCTTTCTTTCAAAGGCCACTATAATTTTCATGATGATTTTAGAAAGCACAGGTTGTTATAGGATGAAGCTGAGAGCAGAAGCTTTCTGGTGCATCAATTATACTTGCTTCCTTTCAATAGGAATCTGCTTTGCTAATAATTCAGATCTGAATAATTAGAAACAAACAAACCAATTGCTTTGCACAGTGTTTAGATAAACAACCATCAATGTTTTCTTTAAATTTACAAGGAAGAAGAGATTTTCAAATGTGATGGATTATGTATTAAAAAATGTTACATCATCTTGAAATTTTCCCAGCTATGTAGACTTTCTTGGCAATCAAATGGAACAGGATTCAGCTGATACAAATTTTTACAGTGTGGGCTTCTGCCTCTGAGTTGGCCTCCTAATATTAAGAGCAAGTCTTGGGCATGATTAACCTCAGACTAATTTAAGAATCTAAGCAAGATTGAACTGCACCTTGGAAGTGTCTGTTAGGCTTCACTGACTGTAAAGGAAGCTAAGGGTGAGTAGCTGAGATAAAGATGCATAAAAATAGGGCTGAATATACTCCTGAAATCAAAATTGACTGAAGAGAGTAGTTTTAAGAAAAGAAATATTGCTGTAGACGAAAGTTGTAGACCACAGTCAGGAAAATATAGATGTGTCAGCTCACAGAGAGGTCCATTAATTTTGAGATTGTTTTAATAGCTGTGGCACGACATCCAGCACTGCTGCTGCAAGCTTGGGGTATAATCAATGCCAAAACATAGCTTGGTTGAAATAACTGTGTTGCTTTGCTCATTACTAAATATGAATTTTGCTTGGCTTCAAACATGCACGGGTCTCTCGAAACCTGAGGAAAGTAAAAATATTCCAACAGGTTTCTGAATCTTTGAGATTTAAAGTTCCTTACAGAAGTTTTGAGTATCTCTAATATCAGCCTGGGTTTTCCTGCAGTACCATCTACAAAATCTAATTCGGACAGATTACTACCTAGAAAAGATTGAGAGCTTTTTTTTGTCTGTGTGTCCGCCCATGACATTCCTTGTTCTGACTGTAGCCTAGCTCTCCCATTCTATGAGATAAAATAAGTGAACAGTAAAAGGAGAAAAATAGGCTGGTATAAAAGGTTAAGCTTGATTTTAAAAAAGTGTATAGAAGTACCTCTCCAAATCAGCTGACCAAATAAACTCCCTTCAGTAAGTGAATCACTTGGAAACTCTTGTGACATATGCTACGAGACAAACGAGTAGCACAGAAAAACCCCACAGCATTGATGCCACACTAAAGACTAACTCAAAACACTCTTTAAGCAAAACAGGATCATCATTATAGAGGTGGAAAAGTGAGGTACAGATCAGCTGAAACAACTTGGCGTGTCACCTGCTACACCAGTAGCAAAGCATTAACAGCACCTGTTCTGTGACTGGGGGCCAACACTCTAGGCTAGGAAATGACCCTTCTAGACTTAAAATTTGTTACTCTAATCAAAGCAAATAAAATAACAGGAAAAAAGGCAAAAATAAAATTACCCCCTCCAAGTGATTAATTTTATTTTATTTCATTTCCAGTCTTGCAAGTACAACTGGATTTATTTTAGATTATGACTATGTAAAAGCACAGAGAAGAAGATGACAGGGCACTTGCTTCCACTCAAATTCAGACCAGCTCAAGACAATGGTTCATTTCCAGTTAGAAGCACCGGACTGATAAATCTTCATTTGCGACAGGCAAGCCCTTGAAATAACACAGTAAAAATATACACATTCCTTTAAGAGTGCTGGATCAAATCTAAAATTCCTAGTTACTCACTGGAAGAGTTTAGGAGGTGTAACAGTTGGCACACCTGGTAACTACAGATAAAAATTCAATCATCTCTTCCTCACTGATTGAGACAGAAAGTAAAACTGTGGAAGAAGTGAAAGTAGCCTTCAGAAAACTCTACACTTGTACTGAACATTACTATACGTAAACTGCCAGAGGACAGACTTGGGAGGAAAGTGGATGCAAAGTCAAATCTGCAAACACAGAATTGCAGAAGCTAATCAAAATACTGCAAACCACGCTAAGTGAGATGACAATACAGTAAGACAACTCAGAAATACAGTATACAATCAGGAATTCAGCAAACACAAGGAAAGGTAGAGCAATTATATATGAACAACTCTACCATGATAATTCTTAATTCTTTCTGAACTAAAGAAGTCAGAAATCTAATCCAAGAACAGATGGACTGTATTTTTTTCATACAGAAGGACTGAAAATAATCAATCAAAGAAGGTGTCTTCCTAGGGAAAGAACTACACTTCAAGTTAGATCCAAAGAAACCCAGCATAATGGATTTCACAGGCCAAGCTGAGCAAGCCTGGCAGAAGTTGAATGCATGAAAACAGGAGATAAAAAAAGAAATCTTGACAAACATACAAAAGCTGTTGTTTGAAAAAACCCCTAAGAAAGTGGATTTGAAAAGAAAACAAGATTGTAGACACCGTAAGAAAAATGTTACCACCTTCAGCTGGCCAGCTAATAAACAGCAAAACAGAACTTCACAGTGTTGGCAAACTGTGATAATCTATCAATAGGATTTTGGAAAGACTCGCATTTTTATATCTTTTATACATAATTGCTTTTCTAGTCACACTTCAGAAGTTAGGGAGAAATTCAGAAAGCCAACCAGAATACTGAAAAAATGAAGAAAATACTTCTGTTCTTCCCTCTGAATTGCTGCACAGTGTTTTCATGAGTTCCTACGTAGTACTAGGTCAAGAACTGGAAAGCTGAACCACCAACAAGTATTGCTTTCCACAGCTTAATGAAAAAGGAGATTCTGTATCTTAATTAATTTGCAACAAGGTAACGTAGCGTATCTTAACGTACACCTGCTCTGCAAATACAGTGTGAGTGCAGAGTGGAAAGCCATAACTTGGCACTCAGAGACTTCTTAATTTAGGCATCAAAAACAGTAGTGAGGGGGTGGTACTGACTTATTAGAAGGCTTTCATCCAATCAAGAAACCTGGCAGGCTAGAATAGCCCCTGCTTAAGTCCATACTGCTACCAGCAGCCGGTGTAGCTATAGTTACGTTAAAGATAAATTGACCATAGTGATCACCACTACAATTCTTACTGCAATGAGGTTATGTCCTAAGCACCAGCAAAAGGTAGCTGACGCAATCTTTACGGTAGGAGATCCATTTACATTTTCACAAATGATGGTTTCCCCCACAGGCTTCTGTGTAACAACATGCAGAAGTAGTAGTATCAAAGAAACACTAAGAATCTGGGTTCTACACATCAGACCTTTGCAAACGGACAAGATGAGTGATGCCATCTGAAAACAATATGTAGGAACATCAGCAGCAGGTGTACATCCCAAGAAACGGCTGCTTTTTACAAGTGACTCAACTCGCTTTAGGTACCTTGCAGTCTCAGATAGCTGTACATACAACAGACAAAAACTATGCTAAAAGCAAATGGGTGAAGAGCTGGATGAGATATCTGCAAGTGTTTCCTTTATCCTGAGAAGACAGTTCCCAGAATGATGATACTGCAGTAAGGATCTGCAGTGTCATCTGTAACAGCAGAAATGTCCATTTGTAATATTCTGCAGTGTAATAGTTCAAGGGACCTTCCTCAAAGCAAAAACCATGGTGGGCATCGCTTGAATAAGATAACAACTCCTGTGACTCTCTGGAGAGTTCTCTCCATGACAGAGTTTACACATGGCATATAAGTACCCGGGCAAGCTGCTGTTTTGGATTTGCTCCTCATCAGACAACACTTCCAGATGGCAAAATACAGAGCATAGTTTACATAAAGAAGTCTAGCAGATGTCAGGAAACTGGATTCTCCAGAGCAACTTTCAAAGGTGAAGGAGTCAGCTTTCCTGGGATGGAAAAATGAGGAAAAATTTTGAGATAAAACCAAAACAGTGGCAGGCTGATGATAAGAAGGCAGAAGGAATGCTTGGACAGACCACTTGGAGATGACAACCGAGCTACTGGTCAGTAGTTGGTCCCCTTGTTTGCCAGCTGGGAGGATCACCTTGCAGACAGAAAAGAGACCTGTACTCGGTAAGACAAGCAGCACAACTCTCTATGGCAACAGCCAACTGCTGTGTAGTTTTACAGCTTGAGTTTACCTTACAGCCGTAAATTTACAAACATATATTGCCTGTTACCCACTTCCAGACAGATGTATAAATCCAGTGTTTTACTCCCTAATACCATCCTATTTTGGCTACACTGAAAAAAGCCTGCTCTGCTGGATGCTCTTATTTCACCAGAAAGGGATTTGAGGTAATTTAAAATATATTCGCACATTACTCAAACACTGTTGAAGTAAACTGCAGCTTTCCACTTACACTGGAATAATCAGTACACCATAGCCTCCCAAACTGACACACAAAATAGACAGGGACTTGTTTATCTGTGTCCACATGCACCCTACTAAAAATAAATGATACAAAGCACAGCTTATGACTAAGAAATACCTACTTAAATCTGACGTTGGCTTAGCACCGTTTTGAGAGAGATGTTATGAATATTTCATATACTTCTCAGAAACCATCACTACTGTTGTACACCCAGAAAATCTTGACTAAGCAAACACAAATTAAAAATGCATTTGTTATTGGAATGAACTGGCATCAACCCTTCAATACAGACCTCTGTTAGGAGCCAAACAGGAAATCATTCATTTAATGCTTGATTATAGGAACGACTGAATCACAAAGCAACAAACACTTCCTCCAAAATAAGAAGATTCTTGAATTGCAGCTGTCACACCATACAGCAATTATATTTGGATGATATTTCCAGCTTGTGCAATGGCACTAGCTGGCTGGTACACAATGCTGAAAAAAACTCAAAGTGTCTTTAATGCCAGCATCTTATCTCCCAAAATAGTGCAGTCTGCTTTCTGGCTTGGTAGCTGATAACAGTTCAAGCTACAGTAAAGGCCCACCACGCAATTTCAGCATGTTTTACACATTTAGAGACTTGGTCTGACTATTTTTGATGTCTTTGGGGTGGAAAGATAACATTCTCAGATGGAAGGAAACTTTCCATTATACATGGCAGTCCTCTGGAATCAACAGACTGAAAAAAAGATCATACTGTGATTTCAGTTACGGTAACACGAATGCAGAACAGCTCCATGAGAATTTGGCATGCAACATCCTGCTTATAGTATGAATTACTCAATTATTTCAATAGGAGATATTTTTTAAAAAGCCACCAATGATGACATTGTTTTATGCTCCTCTCCAGCAAATGTTGAAGTTATTGGAGAAAATAAGGCATTTTTTTCGTCTTATGTTATCCTAGTGCTTTTTGTGTGTGTGTGCAAAAACCTAGTCCTGATGCTTGTCTGCGATAGGGAGATAGAGATGAAGATATGAAACATGTTTAGATGGTAACAGTTTTGAACAGAAGTACTGACATAAGAAGCAAATTTGAAAAATAATAGGGAAGCAGGACAGTGAAGTGAAGGAGATATGATAATACTCTGGACGTTTCTTACAGTGTAATCACATTACTAATGTAGATAATATTGCCAGTTTCATATCTCAGTATTCCAGTGTGTCTCTGCTTTCCAGAACCTAATAAAGTTTTTCTGTTCATTGTGTAGAAAACCAAATAGAAAATTGGTAGAATCATAGATGATCTAAGGTTAAAAGCAATGGTACTGAAGGATAAAGGCCATGGTCAACAAGCCAAATATTTTTCACAGCAGTGCTAATCCTGAAGAGCCTCAGCAGAACTGCAGAGTGAAACTCTTCTTTACAAGGAGCTGTGGAAGTCTTTCTAAGTGAAGTGTCACTTGGAGAACTTCTTAAAGGAATCAATAAAATGGAGAGCAGAAATCTGCCAAGACCAGACAGTTTTCTTCCTAGAGTTCCTCGGGAAATCAAATATGAACACAGTAAGTGTGACGTGTAACCTAGATAAGATAGAAAAGTGGGAGATGACAAATAGAAGGCTGCTATTCTTTAGAGTCTGAAAGTCTTCTGGGAATTACAGACCAGTAAGCCTGGTTCCTACCCACCAGTCTAGGAACAGTTATATACAATAAAGCTAGGAATTGGAGACCTAGAACAGAAGGGCGATGAGAGAAGAATCATCCCAGGTTTGCCAATGAATGTCAATGAATGAAGATGCTTGTTCCAAGTTGCCGTCTTCAGAGTTTCGAAACTCCTACGTTAAGGTCACTGGAAGAATTAAAATTGCATCAGATAAGGGTGATTATCCTCTAGTGGAATAACAACATGTAGAAATCAAAAAGGAATGCCCCATACATAGGCAGAGGGATATAGCACTACCTGCTGTCTTCTCCACAAAAACACAGTTTAGAAAGGTTGACCATAGGGAGATGACAAAATTTGCTGACTGCAGTCAAAACTAAAGCTGACTGCAAAGAGCTACAAGAGTTCTTATGATACTAAATGATGTGTGACAAAATTCAACATTGATAAGAGCAAAAAAGACATTTGGGAAAAGGCAGCTCTAACTCTACACACTTAACAGCTATATTAGTCATTCCCACTCAGAAGACAGTGCTTGGAAACTCTGCAGAGAATTATCTGAAAACATCATCCTAATGCTTGGGGCAGTAAAAAAAGGCAACAGAAACCTGAAATTACTAGGAAATATATACAGCCCCTTTGTGCTAGTGTAATAGTCTACAGCTAACACAAGTTTGGGTATCCATCTCTAAAAACATTTATCAGAACTAAAAAAGTTGTGAAAAAATGAAAAAAGAATTACTAAAGGGATGGGATATCTTGCAGAGGAATAAAGAATATTAGCAGAACCACATTTTTTTTGTCATCTCTTCTTTTATAGCAAGGTCCTGGTTCTCCTGATATTCACAAAAATACATGGTAACTGTCACCTAGGCTGTGCACTGTGTAAACCAGACCATTCCCTCGGAGGAAAATCAAGGCACAAAACAGGAGAGACAACATCAGTACACGTATTCCACACACCCTCTGGTGGGAGCACACAGTGCTTCCTCGGCCTGGCATAGCCCTTCAAAGAATCCCCACAGCCCTGACATGCTTCCAGACCCAGAGATGAGGGGAAACCCACGCCATAAGGGCTTTTGCCCTCTGAATGCATGAGGTGGCCTCTGGCAGCGGTGTGAGCTCCTGCTCCCATGCAGTGTGGTCATGACCCGCTGCTCCAGGTCGGGGCCATTACCAGCACAGAGAGATGCACCACCTGCACCACGGGCCATGCTACAGCAAGCACTGCTACTGCAAGGACAGAAGTCAACAGGGAACACCACAGACGTCTGCAACACCATGAACAGTCATTCACCCATTCATGGAATGCCAGAGACAAAGAGCACCCAATAAAATGGTCAGGGTGCAACTGAAAAAAAGGTGCTTTTGTGTACAATGTCTTTTTTCGTTGTGGAATTGCCTGCAAGAGATATCCATTAAGGCTACATTTGGTTCCAACAACACAAAGGATAAATCCACACGGCTTGAATTGGATGCAGCTTTTAGCTTATGAATTTCTGAGTGCTGCCATCTGATTTCTTAAGTCAGGAGTCAGATAAACAGATGGTTACCCTGCTTCTTGCATATAACACAACCATTGAGTACAAGAAAAGATACTGGACTACCATGGACTTTGGTTTGATCTACTATGTCTGTCCTGGAGTATATTTATTTTTAAAACATGTATTTAATGAATCAGGAGAAAACACCCTTGCTCCCAACACACAAAACTATTCCATTATCTAATTGTCAGGAAATGTGCAAAGGCAGCTGATTTGCCTTTGAAAGAAACTTGAATTTTATCTCCTTACCATGCATGTCAGGGGATTTTTCTTGCATGATTAAATCAAACCTGTTAAGTAATACAGAGTTCAACACACTGACATCTAAAATTACAGAAATGGATTCAGGTTTCATGGCCTGTGTAGTGCTGGTTGCAAAAGTAGCTTACTAGCTACCATGGCATGCGGGCTTAGAACTCTTTTTCAAGACGGGCTTCAGGAATTTTCACTCATTAATTTCAGAGAATACTAAGACTTCTTTTGCTTTGTTTCTTTCAGTTCTAGGAAGTACAAGAGTGCATGCTGTATTTCATGTCGCACAAATCTTAATTATTATTAATTGCTTTCTGGCAATGCAGTATGTGAAGTGACAGTGGAATGTGAACCTGAAATCTGAAATTCTGCCCAGTGTTGGGTTATGACCTGACTGTAGATGGTTTTTTAACAGAGAATAAAGTCGACTTGTTCTGCAGATTTTGACAAATACTTCATGAAAGAACCACAGAGATACTGCAAATCACTGCTCTGTGGCAATTACAAGTTTATTCAAAGATGACGCTACCTTGAAATATTTTTCTGAAGATTATCAAAATGCCATTATTTTGTTATAAATACATTAATTAAAATATTACTGCTGTAGCTTCAAATTTCAGATATAAGTGAAGGAAAAAATAACAATTTAGTGATTAACTCTACCTAAATATTCTTCTGTTCCAACTTTATCCTGGCCTTTTTTTGCATCAGTAAGATTTGGATGATTTATTTTCGTGAAATTTAACTTATTTCTGTTGCATAATAGCAATAGATGTCAGTCTATTTCTACCATCATAATTAGTTGCTGTGGAGATGGCTGAAATATCATGAATTATTATAATTGCAAATGAGGAATAAGCAGCAGGAAAAGATGACATTGATAATGTGCAAATATTGCAAGGTTCCTTGAAACTAGCTGACTACAAGAATTTGAATTTGCCATAATAATGAGGAGGCTTACAGAATAAGGGGGTGGTACACTTTTCAGACGAATACACTGTGAAGAAACACGACAGTTACATATGATGGCATCTTAAATTTAGCTTAACGTTAAAGCAAAATTATCATACAACCCACACATCTTATGATTTTGTTACATATAATTTTGCTTAAGGCCTATAGAAAAGCCATTTGTGGTATTCACCTTTATTACTATGAAGCAAAAAACCCACAGCAGTAATCCATAAAATCAGTAGGTGTTATCCTGAACTAATCTTCTTTGGCAGATAAATGGAGGAGAAACAGGTGTTCAAGTATCTGCATGAAAAGCAGCTAGAATTATCCCTTTGACATCGTTCTTTAAAAGGCAGGAATCATACTCTATCTTCCACTGGAGACTAATGAATGTCTCAGAGGGAGAAAGGACTAAGCAGACAAAAATAAAATTCCTGATGTACTTTTTTATAGCAGAAGTCCTTTACATCATGTTGTCTTTTGTTGCAGGGCTGCCTGGCAGTCCAATCTCACCTCAGAGCTGCATTAAGTGACTGAGTGTAATGATACAGACACTGTGTGCACTCCTAAAACGACAGCATTATTAAGTCTTCGCCTTTTCTGCCTCAGTGGCATGAAGCAATTGTCCTGAATTGAAAAAAAAAATCCCCAAATTATGCTTTTATGAAGAAACAAACTTTTAAAAGCTTGACTGAGCTAAATACTGAGTTAAAGACTCTCTTATGTGTTGCTGTTCAGAGCTGTTGTTGCATTCTGAAATACGAAGGGAAAGTGAGAAGCATTAAGGGAAAGTGAGAAGCAGCTCTCTGTGAAACAAGATTTTTTACCCTTTCTGAGCACAGCTGAGTGACTGATATCAGAATTATATTCCCAAGATTTCCATGCCATTATTTGGATAGCTTTTTAAACACCAAACGAGTCTCCTTGCATCTTATGAAGATGATAAAGACAAATTATATGGGCTGACCTATAGATGGTTGAGCTACAGAATAGAAATGTATTTTTACTGATTGAGCAACCAAACACCAAATGTTTTTGGTATCAACAAAACTCCTCAGTTCAAAGACACTGGAAGAGATTCTGTGAGGGTGAACAAGCACATTCCATTCTGACCCACCCTATGTTCAGAGAGGAGTTCTCATTAACCTCTTAACAAGGCCAAATCTGAAACATGCTCCTCTGCTGTCTTATCCATCTATTGCACCTTTTCAAGGCACTGTTGCTGATGCAATAGTCTGACAATTAGGCTAATTTGATGTGAAACCTCTTGCTTTTAAACTCAGCAGTTAATTAAACAAATAAATATAAAACTGAAAATGCATCTGGTTTGGAAATTTTCTTCTCTGTGTTGGTCAAACTAAAGACTGCACATCTCCCATCCTCTCATAAAGGCTGGGTAGGATGTGCAGTGTCTACTTTTTAGTTCCACATGGCAAATAAAACCATAACACATAGCTGCATACTGCAGTATTACGCATCGATATGGCTCTGAGGGATGCCCTAGTAACACTGAGAAAAGAACAAGTTTCACCCAGAACCTTTTATACATCCAACTCAATTGAAAATTACAAGCCTCCTACTGTTACACAGCATAAGAAAAATACAAGAAGAAAAGACAAGAGGCAATGGACAAGTTCCAGCAAAGGAAATTCTGATCAGATACAAGCAAAATAAGTCCTCACACTAAGTGCAGTCAAATGCTGGAACTGGTCTTCCAGAGCCTTCATGTCTGTTCCTTGTAATATTTGAAAGTTGATTGAGAAACCTACAGAGGCTCCAGAGATGGCCCTGCTTTCAGCAAGGGTTGCCCAGATATGCTCCAGATACCTTCCAGTATCTTTAAGTCCATCACTTCCATTTAACAAAGACTGCAAGTGCTGTTGTATGCAGAGACATGGCACGCTGGTGGATCATGCTGATACCACGGACTGCTGTTGGATATAGCGTGATACCAGCAGGTTCCACTGCTTTGGCACTAGAGGGATGAAAGCCGTAAAAGCCGCACTGCTATCCTTGTGTTTCCTTGCATTTCCTTGCGCACAAACAAAACCACACCACTTCACTCCAACTGAAATCAACTCAAGTTATGTTTCTTTTCAAGTCTGAGCCTTTTCCTGCGCTGCAGCCATACTGCAGCACACCATATGTATCCCAAAGGCAGCACACCACAGATCCCTCTCGTCCTTTCAGAATCCCTGTTGAACACAATAGTGACAATCCAGTGCACTCTGCTTTATAAAAAGTCCAAGTTAGTAATCTTAGAGCAGAATAGGCATAATGTTTAGAAAGGAAAATATCTTTAATCTCAGTCATTGCAAGTTTTAATCAGGCCAGGTTTAAGCCTGATTTGTGAGTATGAGATGCAAGCTACTTATTTTAACAAATAGCTATTTTAACAATAAATCCAGAGAAAAGTAGAAAATTTTAAAAAAATATTTTTTCCCCCCCCTGGAATTCCGATGACATTATTGTGGTTTTGAAGGGTGTATCTGAGAAGAAAGCCAAGGGCTAAACATGATGGAGGAGATGAATGTATGAAAACCACTGTGTAGTTACTGTGTGGGCTTTTTTTGTAGGCATCTCTTGTGTGTTGCTTAAAAAGCAAAACCCTACATGACTTAAAATTTGCTTAGTATTATCTTGAATATTTTGGAGCTCAAATAGCCTTTTTTATGTTGTTTGTTAGACCTCAAGGAGGAGTCAGGAAAGTGTGTCTGCTAATCACAGAACTGTAGAATGGTTTGGGTTGGAAGGGACCTTAAAGATCATCTAGTTCCAACTCTCCTGCCATGGGCAGGGACACCTTCCACCAGACCAGGTTGCTCAAAGCCCCAAGTACCACTGAAGGAAAATATTCAGTCAGCATTATATATGGAGCGGAATTGGACATATTCAGAACAGGCTTACTGCCTTGGCAAAGGACAGAAGATAAATAAATAATTACGATTTTATATTTAATGACTCTGCATTTATTTAGTCTATTGATAGACAGGGATATGCCAGCTGGCTTCCCCCCATCTCAACATATTATAGTGAGCTCTGACTTTCTTTCAAGAAAAAAATAAAGGCCTGACTTAGGTGATTAATTACTACAATCACAGAACCAAATCCTGCTCTCATTACCTTTTTAAATCTTAGATGAAATTATTCACTAGAGTTCATGTGCTTACTGCAGATATAAAATGATGCAGCAGGGTGCCCATATTTTTGCATTACTTAATTTACTCTAAACAACAGTGTAAATTGACAGTTTAAAAAATTATTTAAAGAACAAGAACCTCTTCTTTAAAAAAAAAAATCAATTTCTGTTGATTGTCCTATTTAAATATTTTCTTAGTACATAAAAAGGTCTGAAAAGAGATAAAGGCAATCAATAGTTTCTTACTGTTGTTTTCGTTCCATCTCAGAAATATCAGCTAAAAAGGTGCTTGTTTACCTCTGGTTTTGTTAATGACCTTTTAAGGGATTGAAATGATATTTGTCGTGTAATGTAACTGGCCCTTGTAAATTTGTTCTCTTTCCCCGAAGAGTTAATCATATGTGTTTGATTGATGCTATGAAAACCAAACTTTTGCACAGATTTGGTAACATTTTATGCCACTCTTTTCTGGAGTGGACATAAGTTGAACTACTCTTAATAACTGTCTTCCAGAGCAGATAAAAATTGGCAGTTTTTATATGCATGAGAAAATGCAAATATAAATACATAATAACCTCCATCTTCTTTGTAAATGTAAGAAAATGGAAACAGAAGTCCTCTTCCTATTGAAGGTCACTTTTACCAAAGATCAGACACCAAAGCTCCAAGGAAAATCTATGATGCATTTGATTTCCCACATTCTTTATAAAGAAGAGGCAATTCTTTTTTCAAGTGACTCTTTGATTGTGTTCTACTCTATCCCTTTCTTTGGGCCTGACATGCTGCAAGAAGAGCAATCACAGTAACATAAGCATTAGGTACAGGCTCTGACAACCAAATCAAACTTTAAAAAAAAATCAATTGACACATTAAAATTGCTTTTGGTATTACAGCTTTCATCAGAAGGACGGTAATACATCCTGAGCCTATATAAACAGATAACTCAGCCACTCCTGAAGTACAGCCAGTACTGGGGTGGGAAGCAATAATTGTGATGTGCTAGAAAACACAGCACTGTGACTCTTGAGGGAAGCAAAAAAACTCATCATCAGTTGAAATTTCAGGGGCAAAGTACAAATGGGGAAGGCTTGAAATAATTACCCCAGGTGGAACTTGATCCAAAGGCTAAGTTAGTGTGCTTGTTTTTGAGGAAATTTCTAAGTTATATTCACTGACTGAAGTAGTTCTTAAAGCCTGCCTTCCTCTGAAACATAATCCTTAGGAGAATGATTTTCCTTAGTTCATAGCTTAACTTAGAGAATACAGTGGGTCCTGTAGCCAGTCACTAACACTTTCCAGAGCTCTGGTGGTTTCCCTAGAAAGAATGTAAATCCCAAGGGACAAGGAAACACAAAGAACCTAACTTCCACTATGCACTAAGAGCAAAACCTTTCAGAGAAGCACAGACCCTGCAGTATAATATTCCTGTGCTGAAGTAGGAGACCATG
This sequence comes from Cnemophilus loriae, assembly GCA_013397755.1. Taxonomy (NCBI): domain Eukaryota; kingdom Metazoa; phylum Chordata; class Aves; order Passeriformes; family Corvidae; genus Cnemophilus; species Cnemophilus loriae. Next base: position 1,254,949 of record VZTF01000890.1, read on the forward strand.
CTCCTCTCCCCTATGGCTTAGACCTGAACAAAACCAGTCTAGGACTGGACACGTACACTGGTAACAGCTGCAAAGGAAGTTTTTACACTGAGTTTCATGATGTGCAAAGGTAAGTGCACGGAACAGATATCAAAAGCTGGGAGAAAAAAAGACCAGTTCTGGCTTAGATATTTTTAAGAGCTTTCTAAAATAAAAGCTGTATATGAATTTTGATGGAGAAAAGAGATGAGCAAAGCCTGTCTGGTGAAATCTTGATTATTTATGAATTTGCCCTTGATAGAATTAATCAGCTTACCACGCTTGGAAAGCAACGTCTTGATAATGCAAGAAAGTTTTCCAAGCTTTTCCCAAAGTGTGTGTGCAGGAAAATATGATAAGAGTTCAGCTTTCTAGAAACTATGAATAAATAAATATATAAACATGGGAATTTTCCTTCTGGCCAATTTTGCTAATAGACTATTTTGCTTTGCATACTGCTATAGCCCTTTAAACATATCCTCATATTCACATGGAACCGTGTACTATAGCTTTACTCAAAGTGAGTAATGAAGAGCACCAGCATCAGTGGGAGTTCAGTGACTGTGGGCTAATTTTTTATAAGAGAAACATGAGTCTGATTATTTTGCAGGGTGCAAAAGGAATATGAAAGAGTTGCTCATTAACTTAATCACAAAGGTATGGCATAGGGCCAGCCTTTCCTATACCACCAACACTGGCAGACTTTTAACCACACTTCTGAGAATGGAGAGGTGATGTTTTCCACAGTATCACAAGAGTTATGTGGCTTTTAAAAAAATTAGAATAATTTCAACATTTAGCTGAAGAATACTTCCTCAAGACAGTTTTTACGAATAAAATAAAATACTTCATTTAAACTGTAAAATCCTGCAGCTTTGGAACCTAACAAGAAGATGAGTCTGTCTTAAAGGCTGATTGTCTTCAAACAAAATTTTCAAATCCCCAGTGAGCTAGGATCTTCTTACCAGGAAGACCACACCCGAGAAGAATCATTGTTTCTTCGCTCTTTGGTGAATTTTTTTTCAGGAAGATGTTTCTTTCTCATTCTTTGATTCTTTTCCTCTCCTTCAGTCCCTGAAAACACGCAGTAACTACACAAAAGCTGACTGGAGAAGAGGGGAAGAAATTGCCTTGCCAGGCTGATAAAAGTAGTTGCTTATTAGCTTTGTTAAATCTGGGCTTGAGTACTCTTTTTTTCTTTTTCCCAGAGTCCACAGTTTTTATAAAGTTCCATGGGGTTGTTTTGCTGGACTCATAAATTATAGCACAACCCAATTCTCTTACTCTGTGAGGTGCTGTGCTGTAATTAATAAATCATTTGAATTTCAACAGCAGCTTCTGTCAAGGAAGATCAAAGAGCCCAAATATTAGAGTAGTGTGTCAACATCCTCTCTCTCGCATCCTATTCCTATGGGAAATCTAAGGCAAACTCCACATCTGTGCTTGATCCACAGATGAAGCTCCCTCACCACCCTTCATCAGCTAATGCCAGAGGAGGGAGAAGCCTGCCCTCCTGCCCCATAGATCTTGTAGGATGGAGCATCATTGCTCTCTGCCCCACAGATCTTGCAGCAGTAAGCACCAGGATGACAACACAATATGTCTGCCTCTGACAAGGCCCTCTGTTCCTTAGAAAGTGGGAATACAACTCATATTTTTACTACTACTCCCAGCTGATAATTTGACTTGGGATTCCCATAATTTCCTGTGGATGAAAGAACTACTTGTACTGGTAGAGTGGTTACCATCATTATCTGATCACTTTGTTGGTTAGATCCATAAAGCTGGCCAATAACTAAAAGAAACAAAGGACCTACATCTCCAACCAAACTAGTTCCATACACGCCCCAGAAACTATGGGTTTGCAGGAGTAACTCTTTTGAAAGGAAGTGCTGTTTCATTTGAAACTAATTGAACTTTGGTAAGTAAAAATATCAGGCTCACTCTGAAAATATTACAATGCCATGTCTAAATGTACAAGTAAAACACAAATCTTGCTGGGAAAACTGAAACATGATGTTTTTCACGTGAGTACTCATTTAAGAGAGGAAAATAAGCCTTTAGCCTTAATAAGTTCTGTTGCAGCTAGCTGAAAACTATCATCTTCCCTACAGACTTTAACATTTGTGATGACTTTGCTTTCTCCAGTAGAATTTAAATGAGGAAGAAATGGCTTCAACATAAATAAATAAAAAGTTTAAAATGTCTAAGAAGCCCTTATCATCAAAGACAGTTGATTTAAGAAATACCTTAGCGAGCCCCTTTTTAATTAGAAATATTAACCTTTCTGCTTGGAAATAAGCAAGCATATTACAGTGATACCCTCAGATAGGTTTGTGATGAGAGGTTCACTTAAGAGGAACCCAGTTTAAATGAGACAAGAGATAAGGTATTGTCCTAATATAAATTGCTTTCCTTTAAGATTACATTGCCTTCATCTAACATTTTTATTTAAAAAGACCCTGCCACGTATCTCTGTCTGAGTATAAATGCTCAGGGCAAATGCTCCCACAGTGTAATTTACTACTGAATTTAAGGAACCGAATAATGACAGATTTTATTAGTCCAGCAGAACAACCTTTAGACAGGTTTAGTTATCTGAACTCTGTTCATCAAGGACATTTTGTAAAGTTGTAGAAGGTCAAACTCCTTAAAGGCAACCTCCTTTCCCTGGGAAGAAAGCACTGATTATTTCCCTGTCTGTAGCAGTATTACCGGGGTGGTTAACAGAAATCCTCTGAAGCATTATAACCATGTTCAACTGGACAAGCATCCAAGTCCACCAAGACAAAAATAACTAAGCCCAGCTTTCACCTGACATCACCTATGATTTTTTTTCACTTAGAAACAACAGACCTTGCTGATTATTAGCTACAGCCCCTTGTCTTGCTTTAGTACCTATTAATAAAAATATATTAAACTCATTATAAACTTAAAACCCATGCTATTTTGAATAAGTTTATTATTATCCTTCCTGATGAAATGAAGGCACATAGTTCACAACAACACAACTGTTGCAATCCCTTTTTCTATTGAAATAACATAATTCAGGAAAACAGAATATTTTGAAATGCAGAGAGACTGTTACCCAAAAATCTTACCAAAACATCTCTGTGACCGAAGCATTTAAGGGCTTTGGAACTTGTTTTCACATTTTAATTATAAATGGTATCTTTTAGTAAAATATTATAGTAAAACACCATATTTATCTTCTGGACTGAGGTGTGCATATCTGCACTAAAGTTTGGACAACAGGGAAAGGGCACTGAAGAGAACAAAAAGAACCTGAAACTTCGTCAGCCAGGTTGAACCTGTCCTTAGTTTTAGACTACCTTTATACAAAGGTGCTCCTTTTGCCTTTCAGTGCTGGCTGGTGCCTGCTGTAGCACATTTGTCCAGCTGTGTCCTCTTCTCTAGACTTTTATGCTTTGTGGGTGAGGATGAAAAAACTAGCATGTGTTCATCACCTGCAGGAGGTCACAGACCTGATTTTGCTCCAGGACATTGTTGTGGGACAGGCACAGAGAGGAAAGAAGTGACTAAATCTTGCGTGGTTGTGTTGGTGAAACAAATGAACCCTGATAATCTTCTTCATGCCCCACATCGGGAATCTGCTGCTAAGAAAATGGAGATAAGCTCTGTTCCATACTCTTGAGGGTCTCAGAGAAGCAGCTGGAAGATGAACAGTGCTGATTACAACAAAACTTGTTAAAATACTGTTTAGGCAACTGGATCACGATGGCCTGGTACCTGCTGCAGACAGTGGAGCTGTAAGTTTGAATCTCCAATCCTTGCACTGGGAATTTGCACTCTGCAGCCCTGGAAAGGCTAGTAAATCTGCTTACTAGCAACCTAACATCATATTCTGAGTAGAAATGTATTTCAACATAAAGCACAATGCACTGGTGATCCACCCCATTGGGATGACAGATCATGGATTTGATGATTTACTAGAAACACTACTAGACTTACACTTTTTCAAATGTTTTCCATGGGTCTTGAGGAAAACAGGATTAAATAGGGATGAAAGGGAGGTGGCTACTGACAAAGCTACTTTAGAGGCGAGCTGTACTTTTATGAGACTGTACATACATGTGAGACCCTCCTCCATCTTGGTATGCCTTCCTGAAACAATCTGTCTTTAAAATATGACAAACAGCTAAGCAAGCATTACATAAAAAGATGTTGGCAGACTGCTTTTTTTTTCCTCGTAAACTTTTGCCACATAATATTAAATACAATTATAAAGCATTCTCCAGATTAAATGTTAAAGAGGTCTAATGCTCCATCTCTTACTTCTGGCAATGAAGAGCTTAATCTAATTAAAGCTTTGAGCTGAATGTGTCTGCTGGTTCTAATCCTCAGCAGTTTTATTGTTAGGTTATGCAATCCTAATTAAAGATAATTTTAGACAACAGGAAATTTTAATGAGAGAAAAATATACACAGTGTCCTTGCGGGTCTATTTAAGAATTATTTTTAAGGTTTATTTTTAGCCAATCGTTTTCCATATATAAGCTACAACTACATTCCCTCAGAGCCATCTCTCATTTTAATATTTGCTATTGTAGTGCTGTCACTGTGTGTTTGCAGTTTGAATGATACTACCTGAAATCAAGACTCACTTCAGTGCCATTCAGTACATTAAAATACAGTGATATAACACACAGCCTGTGCTTCTTGATTCTAGAGTTCAACTTAAAAAGTCTTAATTTTCAAAAAGTGTATCTACAGAGTCTTATAGCATTCTCTGATAAGTCATCTCAAAAAATATGAGTGCTTAAAAACACTGTTTCAGAAAACCTAAACCACAACACTCCAGAAAAAATACATTTCAGTTTTATTTTTAGGAAGTGAAGAAAAATGTCATGGAATTTCATCTAAAGCTAGCTCTCAACACCATGCTCTCCCTGTGGGGTGCTGCAGAAACAGTAATTTTGGTAAGAGTGACAGAATTATTGTAACTGTCAGGGAAACACTTTAGTCCCCTACAGATGCCTTAGGGCACTCAGGAAGACCTAGCTCTTTGCCTGCAACAATCTAAGACCACAGCCAGAACAGAACCAGGGGAAATGAAGCAGGAGATGCATAATTTCTCTTCCAGTATATCAGCTTTTTCTTTACAAACTAAACAGGAGTTAGAGAAAAAAGTACTGGCAAAAGTTGAGCTTGACATTATTATTCTGTGAATGACAATAACAATTGGAGAGACGGATCTACCAAAAGAGATTCTAGATGGCTGCAGCAGGGAGTAAGGTGGGAATATTTGCCTAATTTTATTGTCCATTGTGGTGAGTGCATTACTGCCCAGAAAAGTGCAGGGGCTGCAGGGGCTGTGTCCAGCCCTTTGAATTCAAAATACAAGCATTACTGGCCTTAAGGGGGTGAAGGTGCTCTAAGAGGACAAAACTGTCCTCTTGAATTCACTTCGTCCTTCTACGGATGCATGGCAAGAGCTGTCTGCTAAGAGCACGCCTAAAGCAGTCAAGTTTGCTGCTCTCTAAACTTAGCTCGCGTGGAGAATATCATATTCCTATTAGCCTACACCTCTGAGTACTGGGGGCTTAGCTGTGAGAGACACCAAGTCAGGGTGTGCCTCCGAGGCACAGGCACACAGGGATGACCCAGCCGCACGCCCCGATCCAGGCTGGCACTCCCCTGCTGCGGCTGGTTTAAAGCCTTTGGCAGCACAGGAGTCGTGAGGGCTGCAGGCATTTTTGTGGACAAAGGAGGAAAGGGAGGGAGAAACTGCTTGAGGAAGCATGCATAAATGAAGAGGAGAAAGCAAGAAAGAGCAAGAGCCAAAGGGAAATTCATGGTCCAGTTTGAAATGGCAAGGGAAGACGCAGTTAACTCAGTTGCTGGCACAAGATCCTATCCAACGCATTATTCTGCTCTAAGCTCACACAAAGGTTTCACAGGAAACCTCTAACCTTGCACAGGCTTTTAATGCAATTTTTTAAGGCCAGCTAGGTTTGATTTGAAATGAAGGAAAAGCTTTCTCAGGTTAGATTCAGTAACACGAACAGGTCTTCTTGTGTAGAAATTTCTTATCCTAATATGTCTGCATTTTACATTAAGGAAGAGCACACATCACTGCCATGCTGTGGATTCCCTGAAGAGCTGATGAATAAAGCAACAGAAATTGGTGAGACACCTACAGTAAATCATTCGTGTGCCTTCCTGGTTCTCTAGTCAGGCAGATAAGAAATCTGACCTATTACAGAGGAAGAAGTAAGGCATTTCAAAATATTATTTTTTTTACCATGTACTTCTACAAGTAACATCCTTGTAGGTGTTCTGTCACAACCAGTGCCAATAATAATGTTTTTTTTAGAGAAAGGAAAGCCTCAAGTTATAGTAAACACATCTATTTAAGATTAATACTCTTAAAAAAGAAGTTCCAATTTATTTTTCTGCTTTTTGTCTTAGACCAGGTCATCTTCTTTATAACTACGTCTTGTTGCCAACCTCAGGATGGGAGAGGCAATTGTCTGGCTTGAATTTGAAGTCAAAATAAAATTGTAGGTTTTGTCAGAAGCTAGACAAGAATTGAGTCTAAAAATCTGAATTTGAAAGTCAAGTCTATTTTATACGGCAAACATATTGAACAGTGGGCTTTATCTCATCACAGGTTTTAATTTATCTTTTGTGTCTCCTTTTGTGACTACCAGTTTATTACATTCTTATGGGAACACAGCAAATAAAAGTTCTCTCTTTGTAAGACTTAGCAGGCATATGACAAGATAGAGGTGAGTTACAGATAATGGTCTATCTGCATTTAATTGCATTACAGCTACTTTAATGATAGAGAATAGACTCCTTAGATAAATAGCATAACTAGGCTGCTATGAGAAATCTGCTTGACCTTTCATATGCCTTACTAATAAAACAAGGCTGGGGGAAGTTAAACAAGGTTTTTGCTGACAGTGTTCTCAGAGCCTGTGTGCTTCTCTCTCCTTCTGTCTAGGGCTCAAGCACTGAATATCGTCAAATATTCTAGCCTTAACTCATTTTATACTCACATTTTGACATAAATTTTCAGTTCAAAAAAATCTCCATTTAAATTAGTTACAAATAGGACCGAGTAGAAATAGCTTTTGATTAAACAGGCCTGTTCTTCACATTTCTTATAGCCAGCTGCCTATGGCTACTTTCTTTGCCAATAATAATTCCATCATGAAGAGGACCTTGGGCCTTCAAAGACTTGTTCAGTGACTGAGCAACTTAACCACCTTCAACAGAGGCTGACCAGGTTTTGCCTTTGTGACAGAGGAGGTCACACAGCTATTTTCAGTTCTAGGGCATGTCAAAATCACTGGGTGAAGGCTTACATTAACATTCAGGGCAGCAAGGCTGAGGAGCAAGGTTTACTAAACAAGTCCTGAAAGGTCCGAAAGGCTAAGGCGAATGCTGGGGATGAAGGTCTTGCTTTGCAGAGAGGCATGGTGATCTCCAAGCACACACAGAAAGTGTCACTGGCAGCAGCAAGTCAGCAGCCCCACCATGACACCCCACTGAACACCACGATGGCAAAGCCCCTGCCTGCCTCAGGCAGGCCTCCTGTGTGGAGATCCGCAGAAATGAAGAGCCACTGTGCACTGCAAGGCAGATTGGCAGCAGAGCTCAGAGCAGAATGTGGTTTTCTGATTCCCAGCCCAGCTGCTTAGTCATCACTCTGACTTTAATCAACTTCAAAGTGCAATGGCGAATGAAATTCATAAATAAGTCCCACCCCTTGCTGCAATTTCTGCCAAAGCTGAACTTCTGTTACAAATTTAAGCAGCTGTGTAAGTCTGGCAAAAAGCCTTTGGAGTAGACAGTGCAAACTCTGCACAAAGAGAAGTGAATGACTGGTGAAAGAGCCCGCTTACTGATTTGTGTGGGTGTGGGTAGCACCTACTGACCAGAGCCCAGTCTGGGAGCAAACAAATACACTTCATATCATCACCTGAAACTTATGCATGAGAATAACTGAGCTCAGCTGAAAAGGAAGGAGATCTCAGACAACACAGGAGGTGTCCTGACTACCCTCCATTTGCCACTAGCAGGGTTCCAACACTGGCTTTGACTGCTCTTCTTGTCTACCGCTCTCCTGGGCTCCCTTTAGAACTAGCAATATTAATGACTAGTGTAGCCACCTGAGGGAGATTTCCTTGCTGAATTTCATCTATATGAAATTTATCGGGTTAAGATGAATGGTTTCTCAAGAGCCATATTCTGTACTGAGCACTTCTTAAATACAGAAAGCTGTACACTTACCACGCACTGCCTAGCTAAAACCTGCAAAAGATAATGAATCTTGAAAATGGAAATAAAAATATCTCCAGTGATTTAGAAAGTCTTGCCTGTCACTGTTATTTCTACAGCTGACATATATTTCCTACATATTCAAACAGAGCAAACAAAATAAGCATAATGATTTTTAAAATACATTTATTGAAGCAGTTTAACATCCTTGAACTGGTGTGACCGAAGCTCAACAAATCTTTCCCCTTCCACCACTGTCTTCATTCTCCATTGAGGTAAATTATGGAGAAGTTCACCCAGAGCAGTGCACATGTGTGTGTTGAAGACTCTGTGCTGGGTAGTAGTCAGCTGTGATTGCTCCCATCACCCAAAAGCTGGTGAGTCACACAATCATTAGCAAAGGAGCTGTTACAAAAATGAGGCTGAGATATGAATTAGGTTGGTAACAGTTTAGACTTAATTTTGTTTCAAATGGCCTGCATTATACTAGGTGTGGATCAGATCTATGTGCAATGAGGCTAAGTCTCTGGTGACAGGATTTGGTAAATCCTGCCCATTTATGTTACTTCAAATATCTTTTCTCATATAAAATTATGGACACATTATCCAGCCAGCTAACTGCTTTTATATAGGTAATCATGTGAGTGAAACTTGACTGTCCAAATATCTATGTAAACAAAATTCCAGTAGTCAGAAATGCACGACTGAAATAAATGAAAAATCAAATAAAGAGATGTTTTTCCAGACAAATATTTATGAAAGACAGGTATGCAAAACTTTAATGCTAAAGTAACATATCTATGCTTCTGCTTTGGGAAAATATGATAGTGGGAAAATATGCTAAAGGATGGGCAGTCTATGACATGAGGTGCTCTTTAATTTTCTGTTCATTATAAATTACTTAAAGATACAGGGGAGTATTGCCATTTGTAACACCAAAACAATGTCAAAACCCCTTGATAAGTTCGGATCAAAAATTTTTCCTCAGTGCAGAAATGCTTCTCCCCTCACCCTCCAACTTTACTCCATTTATGTCTCCGAGATCTCCCAACAGCTTTGCTCTGAAGTATCTTGTTTGAGAAATGTCTAATACTACGCAGTATATACTTTGTACCTTTGAAGATGTTATAGGAAAAAGATTAACCCATACCCAAACAGAGCACATTTTAACACTCTTCTTTATGGCTTCAGCCATAGCAGCTGTGTGCGGGACAGCTGCTACAGAACACGGCTTGTCCAAGCTCCCACTAGGACTCTCTGAGAAAAGCAGTGAGCCAAGCTGCCCGTCCCAGAACAACAACTTGTATGGAGAAAAGACAACTAAAGCATGAGACTTCAGTAATGAAAAGTCCTTGCAGCGGACTTACACTTGAAAGTGAAAAGCAAGAGGGAGCAGTGTCCACTGATTGTAACCTTTTTTCTCAGTTTATTCTTTGAGAAAGGCAGGCTCTGCAGGGCTGGTTCTCCTGGCTCTGAATTTCATGCAGATTTCTCCACACAAGATTCAGAGCAGTTTTAGTATGCAAATGCACAACAGCTTCCAGAAGCTTTGATGAAGATATTACAAAGTTCATTCATGGTATTGCTGCTAGGTTTTCAGTCCCTAGATTATAACTCTTTTATCTGAGAATGTGCTTAAATGGATAATGCTCAATATATGAATTTATGAGTATTTGTTTTTCTGCTCTGTTCAATACCAGTTCTGTACTGTCATGAGTTACACACTGAAGAAGAACAATAGGACTACAGTTTTCTTTGCAGTATCTACATTATCCTGACTATACACCAAAAGAAATGAACGATGGGCATAGTTGTGACACAAACATGCGAATTTCCAGTAATATTCAATCAGGTATGAAAACTTAATGGTAACTGAATACCCAGCATTTTTGTAAATTCCAGACATAGTCGAAACGTTGTATGTATTTCATTGCTATGAATTTAGATGTGAACTTCCTCAGAGTTCAAGGAATATTTGTACCCAGACATGTGATCTAGGCACATTTGTAGCTAACAGCATTATTAAAAATTAATCTTTATAAATACATAATCATATTTCTGTGTCAGAGCAACTTAAGTGGTTTCTGATCTCCCGCTGTTCTTCATAAAATGCTGCAATAATATGTTTTGTCCTTTTCTCAAACAACCTTACTGCTGGTGCTGTGGATAACTATCAACTAGTATTAAAATAATACAGTTAACAGGCAAGAGCTGTGACGTGTGTGCATACACAGATAGGTAGAGAGAAAGAGTTGGAGAGAACCATGTTTTGTAGGTGAGAAGTGTTGCATTTTTTTCCTTTTAAAGAACAGTGGTTTTTGTCTCTTCAGTGCCAGTCTATTTTGTTACTAACCGGTTATTTGCCTGTCCTGATGCAAACACTCTATATATCTCCCAAGCTGAAGAAGCAGCACGGATTCTATTGAGTATTTTTCTAATTTAAGTAGAAAATTGCAATTATTTTGCCAAATCCTCTAATTAGCAGATGGTATTACAGCCGTTGTCGGTCAGATAATGCTCTCAGTACACCAGAGCAATCCTTTTATTCTCAAGTGGGTCACGGAGATGTAATCAATGACGGTATTTCCACTTTACTCTCCTGTAATTAAGTAGAATAGAGTGGGGAAACCACATGACAAATATAAGACCACTGTTAAAATGTTTGAAACCCTGAAACTGTTTTGCTAGCATTGTGATAAAACCAACTCAGAAAAAGCATTATGGATTTTTTGATGGAGCACCCAATTTGCCTATTCTCATCTTACATACATTGGTCTGAGATTTGGGTATACCTGGACCAGGGCTTTGATGAGAACTGTCATACGTAAAGCTCTCCAAGAATCTCAAAAGCACTTCATTAACACCGAAGTGATCTAATTAACTATATCTACATTATGTACCTCTAAAAACTGATGCCACAAAACCACAGGTGTATTTTTAAAGACCTGCTAGTCTCATACAGGAAGGCAGTCCAAATATTAATACTGCCAAAGGGTTGTTAGCTCCTTAAATCCTACCTTAGTGCTCACTGAGGCAAAAACAGACTGTTATTTTATTCCCCCGCCTTGGAATCACCAGGAACAGGTACAGATAGCCTCACCTTCACTACAAACAGAATCTCTTCAAACTGGCCCGCTGCTGTAAGCAGCACACAGTAGCCAGCAGAAATGGGATAGGTAAACACACACACATCAACAAGACATCTGAGGTGCACTAAAAAAGGTTTATCAGGACCTACATTTCCCAGGAACCCACCATTTAAGAGTTTCTTTACTGTGTCTGTAAAAAAGGTTGGTGCCGGCAGCACTGAAAATGGTGCCTGAGTGCTTTTTCATATCAACTCTTTTCAAAGAATTTACTCCATTTCCACCATGCTGCTCCATGTTTTGTAGCCCCGTTGAGCTTAATGCACTCTGTGCAAGTCTGACAAGCTATTCTTTCAGATCCAGTTTGTGCAGTTTCACCTGGCTGAATGTTCCCACCAAGGTCTCAAGTCATTCACAACCCAATTCATTTGCACTGCCCTGGCACTTCACTCAGTAATGCTCAAGAATGCCCAAGAGTGTCCTGAGCCCCTCTGAACACTGTGGTGTGAAGCAACATCCAGACACACAAAACACTGGTAACTGGGGTGAAAATTTTCACTTCTCCTAAGCTTCCTGGCCACTAAGCATTTCAGTTGCAACCAAATCCAGAAGGAATTGTTCATCTGAAACTCTTGATGGGCTTTTACAGTCCTAGAGAGCAGGAAAGAGCATATGCCTGTGCACATTAATGTACTGCTGGAGGAAACGTGGTATCCCTCCTGAATCTCACACTGAAATAAGAGGAGATGGAAGAATTAGGCACCTTCTTATACAGGTCTAGACACTACACGCTCACTTTACATCTTACTGGTATTATCACAGCTATATCACTAAGAGCCCTGCAAATCTAGTAAAATATTTTGCTTTTAGAGACCTCTCAGTGTCTGTATTTTTGGGGAGCATTAATCAAATAAGAAAAAAGAGCCCACATTACTCATGTCTCATTTCAAAACTAGAAGAAGCTGAAAACAGAAACCTACTATTTTTATGTGCTCCATTGCTTTTACTTCTGCTCAGGGTCATCCGATCCATAAATTCAATTCAAAAGTAACATAAAATACGCATATGTTTACATAACAAAGGCTAAAAATGTTCTACAAATGGCAGGCATGGGAATGGCTTTTAAATTATATAGCAAAAGTAACAAATTAAAATAAAACATGGATAGTAAGAACTAGAACATATACCATTTTATGCCTCTCCAACTCGTTCCAGCTTACTGAGTTATGCAATATCCTTTATTTATATATCTCTATATATCTATATATACTGCCCTTGAATAAGCTGCTCTGGAAGGTTCACTCCCTAAGTTGAGTCATTACATGTTTCTGAATACATTTAATCTCATAGAAGAGCTGCTCACATCAATCCACACCTAGCGCATGCTGCGAAAACATAATTTATGAGCTACATCTCTTCAGTATATGGATTTTGACTAGGTTTTTAAGACTAGCAAGAGGAAAGTAAGAATGAATGCATGCGAGCATGTGTCAATGTGCAATAATCACATCTACTCATGTTTGTTTGTCTTTCTGCCATCTAGATTCAGCCTCTACCTTTGTTCCTCAGGTAGCATACTGTCTGCCTCATACTTTTTATCTTCAAGCACTGAGAAGTTCACTTCAAATTAAGAATCAGCTTCATAATTAAAAGACCTGTACCTGCACAGAATAAAATGGTAGAACAACGCACTTTAGGGCAAAATTTATGCTTTTCTTTACAATGCCAGTGTTACCCAACCTGATGGATTTAATAGGAAATACCTAGACATAACTGCCAGCAAAAATGGACCTGAAATATCTGAAACAGAGGTGTAAAGCAAAGTACAACTCGACCTTATGTAAGCAAAAGTCAGTTGTTATTTGCTGCTTTGTTTTATCCAAGTGACATAGGTGCTAACTATTAAAAAAAATGAGAAAGATCACACTGCAAAATAAAATGAAGTGAAATTTTAGCCTAGCACTGCTTTGTGGCTAGCATGACTTTAAGGCAATCTGTGCTTTGTTTATCCTCTCCTTGCCTGCCCACTGGGCTGCAGGACAGAAGACAAGCTGAGAAAATACTGTGAGCCAAGGAGCTGGCCTAGATGCCTGCCTGAGATACCTAAAGGCAAGCTTAGCTTTGGACGAGGCCCTGCTGGTTGTCTCTTACAGTTTCTCTGTGGGAGTTATTCTCTGGGCAGATCCAGGACTTCCGTAGGCATTTTACCCTGATGTAAAAGGGCTGAAATGGGAGTGATGAGTCACACCACACCTCTTGTGCATGCTCTGTTCCTACCATGGGTAAGGTCTTCTGCTGTCAATTCCTGCAGTGAACATGACACTGTCAACATCTGTTCGGGACAACTCTGGCAGGAAGAACTGGAGCCTCAACTTACATTGTATTGAGGAAGCTGCCATCTGACTTAAGGATTCTCCCACGATATGCAGCAAGGAAAAATGAAACAAAATTCTCCAGAGGTGCACTCTGACCAATCTCAAAGCAGACAGTATTAAAAGGATGGAAATCAGCCCAGGTTTTAGTAAAATGCAGTGGCCTACTGGCTGCAGAGGACATCCTGTGACACGAAAATGATTGCAGGCAGTCGGCAAGAAGAGACAGGTCGGTGTGCTCACGTTAGCTCATGGTCAATTCCAAACTTTTAAAATCTTATCCATTTCCTAGCCTAATACTGAGTGAAATTTAATTAAAGTGGTGTTTGAATTTAAGTATTTCACCCTAATATCAGCTACCCGCTCAGTACAACATTGCTCTCGTCACAGACGTACTGATTGTGGTTTACACAGCACTTGCTGCTCCTCCACAGAGGGCTGATTGGTCCCATGATGATCATGCTCCTCCTAATTTCCAGCTGTTACATTTCATTAAGAGACAGCTAAAATTGCCTCAGTGGTTTCCTCATATTACTTTTCCACATAAGCAGTTGGTTCAATTACCATGGGGATGCCAAAGAGTCAGGAACAGGATAAGAGGGCGGCTTGTGAGAGTCTCTTCCTACAGAGAGGTAAGTCCCACTTCAAAAGAGTTTGGGAAAAATTCTCATGAGCAACACACAAATGAAAATGCCTAAAGATCTCCTGTAGACTCATGGGACCAATGCATTTACATTATTCAAGCAAAATGAAACAGGAAAAATCAAGTAAACAATGAGCCAGAAATCAGCATTCTGTAAACAATCTCCTATTTGTTATTCATCAACATAATTTTGTTCCAGTTATCTCCTCTAATAAATGTGTGTGCATCTTTTTGTGTTTTTTGTTCCTTGAGAGCATTACTTAAAATAGTCTTCTCACTATTTGGAGTGCTGTAGACACACAGCAGAAAGCCTCCTGCAGAAAGCCTTCACTACATTTTTACGGAGGGTCAGGCCCATTGTCACTGAAGGTGATGAGATTTTACAGCCACGTTTAACAGACAAAAGGATGCCCTATATCATCTGCTGCAGGCAGGCAATGTAGTGAGCTCTTACATGTGTATGGATTCCAGGGGAAAGAAGTAGGCCATAAGCATATATACAGAAAGGTTTTACAGAAATAGCAGGTGTTATATGAATAGGGAGACTCTACCCTACTTGCTGCAAACCAACTATAATATGGATCTAGGGCTCCTGAATATTAGCCCTCTTTTTATCCAGCTTCTCTGCAGCACAAGAGGCATCATTAGACCAGCAGCAGAAGTACTTTGCTTAGCCCATACCTTGCCACATATGCTTGAAAAAGCTATTGCTTTGCATATCTTAACCTCCAGGGAGTTTCAGACCAAGGACACACACCAATTTATTCATCATATGCATACTGGTACCATGTTTGCTCTGACACTGGCTAAGAGAGAGCTCTGCTCTTCTGGAGATACTGCTGGGTTTATTAGATAGTGCAATCCTCAAAGCCCCTCTTCTGTTTCTCTCATTTATCTGTGCAGTGAACTATGATTTGGCCTATTTTCAATTAGCACAGAAGGGGAGTGTCTCAGCTCTCTTCCCCTGTGGCTTTTCTATCCTGTGTATTCGCAATGTTCGCTTTTATAGCCTTTCCTTCTAGGGATGCAGGAAAGAAAACAGACCAATATAACTCATACTGCAGCATGGGGCAACAAGGTTGCTCCAATATACAAGGTATTTCCTGGATGAAACGATGTTGCCAAGACAACAGATACAACGCGTAAAAGCCACTCTTCCTCAGGGCACATAATTCCACAGATAAATTCTGAAGATCCTGGTCAAATACAAGTTCTTTCTTTCAGCGGTCATTCTGCTGATGAGGACACTAGGAGAAAGATGTCATGACTATGCTGAAGAGCTCACAGCCAGCTCAATTCAATAAATGAACCAGTGCCACAAGACAAATAAATTGTACATCATTTATGTCTTCACTGGCAACAGGAGCTCCAGGCCTCTGGAAACCAATGTTCAGGTGTCAGCACATGGGATTGCCACTGGGATGCTGTTAATGGTTCCTGACTGATGGGAGGCAGTGGCCAGGGGCTGGCTCATGACCTTCTATAAGAGCAGCTCAGCTAACTCCCTCTCAACAGATGAAAGAATACTAAAAATAATGCCCTGACCAAAATGTGAATTAGCATTAATTTTGTTAATTCAGTGGCACCAATTCAAGCCTCATCTGCCTGCATTCAGAAGGTGTGACATTATGAATGACACAGCTGAGGCTTGGCTTGATCTAAGTGCAGTCACTCAAACGAGGGCAGCTGAGTTAAGCCAGTCTCACAACTCTTGCAGTGAAATCAGAAAATGGACTAATCTGCTAGACTAACAAATGGGGGGATTTTGATTGGTTTTGTCAGCTTCTTGCGGTGCATTTTAGCCTGCAGGAATGTTGTCTGCACATTAATGCCAGAAATACCACAGCGTCACTGGCCTCTCATTTCAGCACAATGCCTTTGCAGATTCAGATGCAAAAAATCACCATCAATATTTAGAGGCAGCCATTCCAAACTGGAAGCTTTCTGGGGCGTAAACATCACATCTAAATAAAAGATAGTGCATGGACTTGGTTACTAGCAGGGACGAGTATGTGTGCCAGAGCTCCTGCATCGCTGCTGCCAACATGAGAGAGTTCTATGTTAGCGAGATCAAGAATGGATGCTTGACTGACTGTATGGTCAGTTCAGATCCATCATTAATTAAGAGTAGCTGTTGCTGATTTCATTATTTTAATTTATAAACCAATACACATGTATTTTCTGTAATAATCTTCCCACGACAGTTCTGCATTTGTCTGCCTGCAGAGAAACCTCCCAGTCTCTTTCAGGGGTCTGATCCAAACCCTGCAAATTCCTGCAGAGTGCCCTTCACATTCTGACTGTTTTCAAAGCAAATGGAACCATGAGGACACACAAGGATTCTCTACTAATCGTAAAATCCCAAATTATTTCCATAAACAATTTCTCAGAAGCTTCTTATTCTGATGCTTATCTTCCTTACAGAAGTACATTTGATGAGAGATGTTGCAGATATTTTGGAGTTAATACTGAGGTTGTAAAATGATGCCATGCATGTTGCCACTCTTCTAAACTCATTGCCCAGCCTAAAACAAGAAGAGCCAAAGAATCCTTTTCCATAGCAGCCAGCCAATGTCTTGCTTTCTCCCATCCCTTCCTGCATACTTTTAGCAGCAGCAGTGGGTTCCTTGTCTTTATGTGCCTTCATTGGCAATTCTACTATCTCTTTCCAATTTTGGCAAACTTTGGTCAGGACAGAAGATCATAAATGTGTAATGTTTCTAAAGTTCTGGAAGGCTGGTTAGGGAAACTTGATCCAAATTGCCATTCCTAGGCTTGTGATCAGACAGCAAGAGATTCAGGAAGGAGCAACCCATACAAAATTGTGTTTCAAAAGTTCTGTTCCTCATGGAATTACTGAGTTGTTTTTTTTCACAACTATAAACTAGAATCCTTTAGATTGAGAATCAAGATGATGTTCAAGAAGCCACTAGCTGGTGAGAAAAAACACTACCACTCAGGCACATGCAAACCGTAGCCCAACTGTCATCTGAATATTTCACTCATAGCCAACTGCATCTTTTTTTTAACTGATGTTTAATCTATCTATAGCATATTTTCTTATTAGACAGGAAACTGGGAGAATGCTACTATGACTACTTAATACAGACTTGATCCTACGCCCACCAAAACCAGAGAGAACCAAAGGATCATTTTTATGCGGCTTTTGATCAGATCCATAAAGCACACAGGCTATTAGATGTACACGTACAGTTTTGAAAATGTAAGTGCTAGTACAAAAGTGTAAATGCAGTATTGACTCTTGATAGTGATAGAAATTCATGGGCTTCGAAGTGTCTTGAGGCAGAACTTCACTATAAAAGGTTGCAAGGGTGCTTTCTAAACATATATGCACACCCTGGAAACATTCTGCCTGCAGATATTGTTTATTACTGCAAAGAGCTGAGCACCCACCGAGTCCCACGGTTTTCTTTTGGGAACAGAGCACCTCAGAAAGGTGATCGTGCAGCCAGCAGAAGCCTTCCTGGCCAGTCCGTATGAACAAAGGCTTTTGCTATTCAGCAAGTGCCCGCCAGGCACCCTGAGCTCAGTGAGGACACGGGCAGAATTCATCAGTTTCAGCAGGAAGAAAATCAAACTCATTGCCAACCATTTTCAGCACAAATATGTGTCACTGCCTTCAGGCAGAAGCATATCTGGGCATTCTTTGGTCCTTCCTCAGAGTACTGCTTATCTGTGCACATTCAGCTGTCAGCCCCATGCTACTTTTAACTATGGAATTAATGAAGAGCGCATGGAGACCAAGATCTTCATGCAAAACAGGGAGGCGAGCAATTGGTGTTTTCAGATTCAAGTGGTAGCCAGTGGCATTCAAATTCCCTTTAACTTTTCTTTTAGAATAGGCAAAAAATGCTGTTGGTTAAGTTTAAAAAGTGTGATTCACCACGGCAAAAAGATGATTTTTACTGCCTGTTTTGATAAATAGAATTGTTTGGGATTGCTGGATTAACTTGGAGAGATGCAAATAGAACTCCGAGGACATAAAGGACCGATACTGTTAATTACCAAATTAAAACCTTCTAAAGAGGAACTAAGGTCTGTCCTTCAAAAATCCACATACACATACTCATCTGCAAAATAAGAGACTGAGATACTCCATTTTTCAACCTAGAAACATAAACCTGCTACTCCAGCAAGAACAAAAGAAATAGCAAGTCATGTTCAGTATCATGGATCTATTCTACTACTTTTATCTAAAAATGTGGGATATCCTGTAGCTAATAAGCAATTCAGATGCAGTTAACAACAGATAGTATTATGTTTTCAGCCTACACAAAAAAATAGTAACCAAAATAAGTCTTATTTTTGACTACTTTATACGGGTATCATACTGTGGAACTGAAACATTCATCTGAAAGTGTATCAATAAAGCAAATTTTAGTATTCAGAAAATCTGTACTTGTCTTCAAATAGTGAGTTTAACTTCTGAAAGGAATGAGTAGTTTCCCCCTATGCTTTCGGTTTCTAATATTTTCTTCTACATTTTAGAAATTCTTTTTATTACCATAATCCAAAAGTCTCTCTGAATTACCGGACTTTGTGAGCTGCAGACCTTATGAAACCCTACACATGGAGAGATTGACCAATAAAAAAAAAAAAAAGGAATCAAATTGCAGTTAGGTCCTGCAATACTTAAGAATCCAATATCTCCAGGTGTTGTTTGCAACGAGACTGGGATGGGTTAGCAGCTGAATTTGGAAGAGAACACAACAGCTTCCTCTCTTCATTAAATGTTCTAATCACCACCTCGGACTTCTTTTGTCCAGTTCCTCAGGCAGTCCAAGTAGCCTGGGGCAGCTTTCACCAAACAGAGCCTCTAGAACTCATCTCTTGTGGCACCTCAGGTTGTCTGATCTTCTCTTTCCTGCACGTTAGCTCATGTGTCGACTTACATGGGCGCTCAGGAAAAGCCATCTGAATTGGTAATTCAAGGAAGATCACCAATGCCACATTAAACACTTATGTGGACGCTTTAATTCAGAACTAAATTTGCCTTAATGAATTAAAATAAAATGAATGGGTTTATGAAATGCATAAACATCCACCCAAGGGTTTATGATGTTATAACTAATCTGTTTCATATTTATGATTTAAATAATTTAAGTTACAATATATAAACAAGTCCTAGAATAAACAAGACCTAGGCCAACGTTTCTATGAAACTATTCTTCATCAAGACATCTTTGATTTCCAATTCATAATCTGTGTTGTCCTATTAAATCTCTGTACATAGGGCAATTCAGTTTCTCTTTCTAGCAACTATTTAGTATTCCTCAACATACTAGCCCCAGCATCCCTGGAAAGAGCTCATGAAGTTAATGGTTTTGTCTGGGTGATTGCCATCCGTGTTTCAGATCCCCAGAGATCTGGAATTCTCATCTCTGCTGCCAATACCCTATACATCTAACTCTATGTGCCTTTTTAATGCAGTTCATGGACATGGAAATAAAGGGCAACTACCGTGATCAAAAAATCCCATCAGATTAGACCCACTGGGCTGCATGCTCACATGACCATACCAACCCATTTCCCAATCACAGCACGGGTCACATGTCACAGCAGGACTCGCTCGAGGTACTGCCATGCTGGCCTCGGGGATTCCTGCTTCATTTCCCCCCTGCAGGAAACACCGAGCAAGAGCAAAACAGTATTCTAGGAATAAAACTTCCTCAATGGCACTTCTCAGCGAAAGCGTCATTGCGAAGACAAATTTCCTCATGGCATCATGTCACTGTGAAATGTTGTGATTTTCTCCTGTGCCTTTATAAAGGCAGTGAAAACCCAAAGAACAAAAGCCAGTGGTCTGAGAAATACTAATTAATATCCATGCTTCACATGCAATCTAAAAATAAAAAGCAGCTTCAACACATTTTGTTAAATGAAATAATTCTAAAATAACCTGTAAGGACCCAGTCTGACAAAGACCCTCCATTCATGAGTCATGGCAATGGAAGCTGAGGATATACAACAACCTTTTACACAAGAATGAGCTTCTTCCAAACACACATTCTCTCTCTCCACAGCCAGATATTCCATTATTGCTCATTTGTTGCTAAAACACTTAAAACATTTCCAATGGATGTTGTTCTCTAATCCACATACCATGAAGAACCTTATGCTATGAACAGCATCTACTTTCAATCATCACAATTTGTACTTTTTCTAATGGATTAATTCTATTTTATTATTTTAAAATGAATGCACTGTTGTAGAATTACGTCTCAGCATTACAGTTTGGGTGGCCTCATATAATCTTCACACAGCAGCTGGAAATGTAATTAGCATAAAAACCAAACAGCCTCATTAAACATCTCTTTCCTGTAAGAAGGGACACATTTAGAGGCCTCGTTTCACATGTTCCACTACAGCTGGCACGGGGCTAGAACAATCCCCAAACGCATTTTTCAGCCCAGCTAAGGAAAGCCCACTTCTTAAACCCTGGAAATGTTCTGCAGCAGATCTCAGGAAGATACAGTGATACTGCTCTGTAGTGGAATACATGCTCCCGGGGGAGTGATTGTATCCCCCATTTTTGAACGAGGAGCTTCCAGTTGGCAATTCAAGTATAAAAATAGACAACTGCTTTCACTGCCTTCCTTATGCAAATCAGATCTGCAACTTCCAAATGCATTTCCATTTCCATTCTTTTAATCTCCTTAAAATGACAAATCTGAAAACACTGACAATTTAAAATACCAGCAATAGAAAGGCAAACATCACCTCCCCTTGCTATGAAGTATCTTCTGCCACCCTAAGCTTTGGGCTGTTTATCTAATTGCAAGGCTGGAAATGACCACTGGCTTTAAAAAATCTCTGTGAATCCCTGGTTCCGCAGCAGTAAGCAGATACACAAGATAGTTTTGCTCTCACTATAAAATGGCAAAAAATGAAATTTTTTAGAAGTTGTCTACAGTTTTCCATGAATTCTGGTACATTTTTCTGGTACAATTTCTCAAAAGACATTTAGAAAATGTCAGTGCATACAAAGACAAGTTATATGCAATTCTAGAATTTTTTTTTTTCACCTTCAAAATTCAGAATACATCAAGTGTGCAGTTTTGGATCAATGTAAAACGTAGAACTGCGTATGGATTTTAATTTTTATTCAGTCCTTGAATGCAAGCAGTGTAATACTTCAACAGACCCAAGAAACAAATGTTTTTCTGTCTACCAGGCCATTTTATATTTGAAATTTAGGTTTTTTAACTATACTAAATAATATCTAGTTCAAATTTCAAACAGAAATGTAAATTTGCATAAAAACTCTTCTAAGAGTCATCTAGAAAACATTGAAATATAATAAGTTATTTTTTGGATTTTCCTTCATGTAAAAATATTTGCTTCATTCAATGTGCACTCAAGAACAGCCCAAGTTCCTTCAAAAATGCTGCTTTTATTCAGAGAATGACATTTTGCACTTCCCTCAAAAAAATCACAAAACAGTGAACACAGCAGCCCTTTCTAACTCTGAAAAGTGGTTGTATTGCTGGTTTTTAACAAAACCACAGCTCTTTTTTTGCAAGTTTGGACTAAGTTTTATATCAGTGCCATTTTTCTCTCTTCTCCCAAAATCTTGGAAACGATCAGTGATTTTCAGCAATGCCTTAATGCTTTATGAGCTGCTCCAGAACAGCAAAAATACCTGGCTTGGACCAGCATCCATATCACCTGCTAGCTGTTTCACTTCAAATGGGTCCCTGGGGGTTTTACATAGAAGTATTAACAGGCTTTGTCATGGAGAACAGGAAGGACTCTGGGGTATTTCAGGCTTCAGGGTAACTTCAGACCCAGCTGCCCTGGAGCGGACATCCTGCTCTCTCTCCAGGCACTGATTCAGAATTACAGAATCACAGAATCACCAGGTTGGAAAAGACCTCTCAAGATCATCGAGTCCAACCCATGCCCTAACACCTCAACTAAACCATGGCACCGAGTGCCACATCCAGTCTTTTTTCAAACACATCCAGGGATGGTGATTCCACCACCTCCCTGGGCAAACAATTCCAGTATTTAACCACTCTTTCTGTGAAAAACTTTTTCCTAATATCTAACCTATATCTCCCTTGGCGCAGCTTAAGACTGTGTCCTCTCGTTCTGTCAGTTGCTGCCTGGAGAAGGAGACCAACCCCCACCTGACTACAACCACCTTTCAGGAAGTTGTAGAGAGTGATAAGGTCACCTCTGAGTCTCCTTTTCTCCAGGCTGAACAACCCCAGCTCCCTCAATTGTTCCTTGTAGGGCTTGTGTTCCAAGCCCTTCACCAGCCTTGTTGCCCTCCTCTGGATGTGTTGAAGCATCTCGACGTCCTTCCTAAATTGAGAGGCCCAGAACAGGACACAGCACTCAAGGTGCGGCCTCACCAGTGCCGAGTACAGGGGAAGAATGACTTCCCCGGCCCTGCTGGCCACATCATTCCTGATACAGGCCAGCATGCCGTTGGCCCTGTTGGCCACCAAGGCACACTGCTGGCTCATATTCAGTCAGCTGTCGACTCAATATAAACTGCTCCATTACCTTGCCGGGTACTGAGGTCAAACTAAGTGGCCTATAATTACTAGGATCCTCCCTCCTACCCTTCTTGTGAATGGGTGTCACATTGGCCAGCTTCCAGTCATCTGGAACCTCACCAGTGAGCCAAGATTGTCGGTAAATGATGGAGAGTGGCTTCACAAGCTCATCTGCCAGCTCCCTCATCACCCTGGGATGGATCCCATCTGGTCTCATAGATTTATGAACATCCAAGCGGCTCAGCAGTTCTCTGACTGCTTCCTCCTGGGTAACAGTGGGATCATTCTGCTCCCTGACACCATTTACCAACCCAGGAGGACAGTTGTTTTGAGGACAAACCGTCTTCCCACCAAAGACCAAGGCAAAGAAGGCGTTAAACACTTCCACCTTCTCCCCATCTGTAGTTACTAAGTTCCCTCCTGCACCCAGAAGAGAACAGAGATTAGTCTTACCCTTCCTTTTGTTGTTAATATATTTATAAAAACATTTTTTATTATCTTTCACAAAAGTTGCCAGATTAAGTTCTAGCTGAGCTTTGGCCTCTCTAATTATTCTCCTACATGCTCTAGCAACTCCCTTAAATACTTCCTGTGGGATCTGACCCTCCTTCCAAAGATGATACATCCTCTTTTTATTTCTAAGTTCATTCAAAACCTTCTTGCCCATTCAGGCCAGACATTTGCCTCGTCGACTCATCTTTTGGCACACAGGGACAGTCTGTTCCTGTGCCCTCAAGATCTCTGTTTTGAGGCAAGCCCACCCTTCCTGGACTCCTTTGTTTTTAAGGGCTGCTTCCCATGGAACTCTCTGAATAAGTCTCCTAAATTATATTTCCAAGTCATCAGAATATGAGCGTCAGGGAAGAAAAAACCATAATTACTTCTGTTCTCCACACCTAAACCCAGAGACAGTCTGGTCTGAAAGTATAAGAGGAATTGTAACTGAAATATTAATACCTTTCACATGGGATCACAGCAGATATTAAATAAAATTCAGAAGAACAGAATGGGACCATAAAGTGCTTTAAAACAGTTATCCTTGTTAGACAATGATCCAAACAAAACCACTCTTTTCAATGAAAACAGAACATTTGCAGATAGATGTCAATAACCTGGCACTTGGGAAAACCACACCAAGTCTCTCACCCCGTAGACCACCTCCCCAGAAATACAGGCAAGGGTGAGGGCAGGCATGTCTGCAGACTGTGCTTCTCCTTCATTTCGCCAGGCAAAGGTCTCACCTAAATAGCATCACCAGTTTAATACCCTAAGGACTTTACATGAAAAAACACAAGAGGCAATTGCTGGCAAAGCAGAAGGTTTAAGAGAAGCACTGGCAACACATAATTGAATTTCTCCCAACTGGAATATTCTGGAAAGAAAGGTTCAAAATATTTACCTGTTGTAGTTAGAAATAATTACCAGTAGGAATCAAATGATCTGGGTATGGTTTATGAATAACAGTTTCTTTAATTGAACAGCTTTACCACATTTTGTTTTCTCCTTGTTAGTCATCAGAAACACTGAAAAATCCTTGCCCGTAAGTGTTGCCAATTTAAGCAATCCCCTCTGCTGACTGGGAGACTTAACTTACATAAACACCCTGACACACGATTTTTTTATAGAGCATCTTTTAAAAAAAATTCTGGTTGGAAAAACCAAAGTACCAAGGCTTAACAAGTGGGAAAAAAAAGATTTGGGCACAAAATTAATTTCTGTTTTAAAGCAGATTTTGGGAGTGAGGCAGCTAAAGGTTGGATGAGTCAACTCTGTTGTGGCTCACTTATTATCTTTAAATGGCTTGAGTGAGAGTGAAAGCAACCGGAAGTGCATGTTATGCCCTCCCTAAGAAGTAAACTGAAAAAATCCACATGCTCCCTTTTGTTGCATTGTCTACACTATTTGGCTTAAATCTTTAGATCCAGAGTGCACCTCATCTATTCCTATTTAACAGAGTAACCGCTAGCAAGAGAAGATTGTCCTCCTCTGCACAGATAACTATTAAAAGAGTCTTAAGGCCCTTAGGCAGCAGATCAATCCATAAACTTGCCCTGAATGTCCTTTTTCCCCAAGCCAGCTGATGATGCTTTGCTCACAATGGTTTGTCTTTTGGCTCTTCCAATACTCTGGTCTACTTCAGCCCCAGTCTTTATCCTTTCCAACTCCCCAGTCCTACACCTTGAGACAGGTTCTTGAACACCAATCTCTACAATTTTACCTAAGCCAATGAAGCCTTAAATTAAACAGGAGCAGTTCTTCTCTATTCTCAGGAGGGACCCCAAGCATGAGGCTAGAAAGTCACAGTCGTGTCTTTCTGTGGTCACAGAACAGGACGTGGCTCACTAGCTCACCCATGGGTTTTGGGATGGGAACTGTGGCACCAGAGGACTGACACATGATCACTGCCCTATGGAAGAGGATTGTAAGTATTTCTAGGAAGGGAACCTGAGACAAATGAAAGGAGGTTTCAACGTACCTAGGAGGAAAGGCTGAGTTCAAAAGATTTCTTTTTCTCTCTTTAGCATTACTGGTTGTCTCAGACAACCATCTACTTGGCAATAGAGATGCTGAGGAGCTTTCTTGTGACACAGGTCTTTCTCTGCTCATACAGGGTACCAGTGTACCTAACCCGAACATTGCTGAATCCTTTGCTCTCCTGCTTAGAGCTGAGCTTTCTTTACAGCCCTTAATTTCTCACCATTTCCTGCTTTTCTCTTGTCATTCCAACCAGTGTCCTTCAAGTACAAGTTACACGCTTCCTTCTCCCTTTTGCCTGAGCAGTGCAATTCAGGAAGCAAGGATGGGGGAAGACAGACGCACCAATTCTCTAAAATGAAGGTCACCAGAAATGGGAAATGACAAAACAAGACATTTTTCTCTACTCAAACTCCTCCAAGCAGCTGAAACACCTTTTTTTCTGAAAGGTTGCAAACAGTTGGCTTTTGATGAAAGCAGTGATAAAAAACCTTCAATAATATTTCAACTAAGCACAGAATCTATTTCCCCTCAAGCTTCTTTATTTCAGAAGCAGTTCCTTCTCCAAAACATCTCCAGGAAATGATATTTCAGCATGCGTACAGCACTGCAATAAAACAGCAACACACCCAGAAACATTTTTCAAGTTCACAGCAAGGCAAGCATAAGAAGATCAAGGGATTAAAAAAAATGACAAAGGTCTAGCAGAGGAGACAGTCAGCTTGCTCTCTTGCTATCTGCTTTGCTGATTCCCAGAGAGTCCAGTGTGGCTTTAAAAATCTTGACCAGTCTTCTAGAGCCATCCCAGCTGCATCCAGCCAAGGAAATGTGCTTGGGAATAGAAAATTTTGTTTCTTCCTAGCTTCTTCTGCCCTAAGTAAGACTGCTCCATGTCAGCTATAAAAAACCATCCTCTCAGCATATATAATTTTGCCATTTAGAAGTTTGCCTGTTCTCTCAACTTTATAATACTTCTCATTTTGTTGAGGGGGCCTTGGCCCTGCATGGAAATAAAGATTTCCACACTTTTTGTAAAAATCTTAGGTAAGTTTAAAAAACACACAGCATACCTTTGACTGTCACATGATTAACAGTGTGGCAGAGTTTGATTTCTTTGTCTAACTCTCTGTATATAAAACTTCAGTCTCAGGAGAGCTTATGTTGCATTGTGGTGATGCCTTAGGATTTAGCTTTTATATTTTTCAGATCCTGTACTGCTTTATAACTCTAAACTCCATATAGAGTGTTAGCCTCTGTCTTCCCATTTTATTCAGACAAAACAGCTCCTCTCTGGGCCTGAAACTCAAGGACGCCTTACTCTCTCAGGCCCCGAAAAGTATAAGCAAAAGGGAGTTGAGGGGGAGCAAACTGGGAGTATATGACCTGAAGCTGTAATTGGAGGATTAACCCCTGATATGTAAATGTACCAAACTTACAATTGTCTGAAAAACTTGTGACTATCATCCATCTTGGATTTAGCCTCTTGGAGGCTTCTGACTTCCTAAGGTGTTCCTATTGAAGGCCTTTAATAAACACGTACTTTTATTCTCAATCTTGTCTAGCCTCTCTTCTAGGTAGGCACTCCAAGGCATCAGTGGGAGTCTCATCATCCGTCAAGGAACTTTCAATAGGATGCTCTGTGATAAAATGACTTGCAGTCCTAACACTGAAAACCACTTTGTGCTGATGGGAATTTCACTTCTGCCCAGGAGGAGAATTACTGTGAGAATTAACTTGTTTCTGTTCCTGCTGTGGTACACTGGTGTCCCTCACACAGTGTAATCCGCCTGTTTTTCTGAGATTGAGCCTGTCCATAGCCAAAGCCCATCTTTCATTCACAGTGCACATTCTTTACAACTCCTTAACACATCACCTCCCAGCAGAAGAGGTCACTCAGATCAGACCCCACAGGTCATCTGGTGCCTCACATCTGCAAACAGATCACCCTATATGTGATCTTTTCTACCTGCTCTGGCTGCTTTACGAAATACCTAATGATGATCTCACAGACAGACCAGCTGCAAGGCAAAGGCATGAGACATCTGCAACAAAACCCATGACTCTTGCCTTCGTTACCAAGTCAGCACCAAGGCAATGTCAGACTTTGGACCCTTCTGCATAGTCACTACAGAGATACCAAAACCAACGTAACCTATAAACATATAAACTCTACGAAACACGAACATCCTTTTGACCTTCTGCTTGTCAGTGACAATACAATAACAAAGATGGAGGATGGGGGACTTGTTATGCTCAAATATCACAATTTGAGTACTGATGTGCTGGGAGGACTCATATATAATAAGCAGAACACTGAGGTCCTCCATCAGTCAAATTATGTACTGTCTGTCTCACCTTATGCAATTACCAGGTGTCAGAAAATAACTTTTCCTACTACCTAAAAGGTTTTTTTGCCCATTGACTGCTGAACTGTATTTTAAAACATTCATCTCTGAATAAATAAGCAGAGCTTTTGGTCTGATAAAGATATGGATACAAAATGTTAGCACTTGGAAATACCAAGAAAAAGGCAGCCTTTCAACCTTATGTATCAGCCTGACTCTCTCTTTCTTCCTGTACTCTCCCAGAAAAGAACCTCCCATTAATTTCAAAGGAAATTTCATCAGATTAGGCCATGCATTTTGACCCTTACTACTTTTGACATTAAAAATAATTGAATCCATTGTTGCAGCAAATAAGAGCCTAATAAAATACTTGTATTAGTATCTATTTTTTGATAATTACTGATGTTCTATGCAGGTGGGAAAGCTTGGGTGCGTGCCTGCAGGACACTAATGGGAATGGTTTTTTTTCCAAGTGTCACATTTATCAGTGCACTAGAAGAAAATAAGCCTGTATTATGAAGTTTCATGCTGGCTCTCATTATGCCACGTCACAAGCTTGTCCTTTGAATTATTATAAAGATTAAATATGTTTTCTCAGTAAGATCAGAGGTCATGGAAATGCTGGCAGAAAAATGCTAGTTTTCCATGTGTCAAATCTTTTGTACTACACATCCAAGGTTCAACCAATGCTTCTTAATTGCTTGGGGGTCTTGTAGGATGCTGGTGGATTCCTGTTTCCCAGGGCTGGGGATGATGGAAACTGTGAGGTCCCAGCTCTCACACAGCCCAGAAGTAAAGCTCTATCTCCGCCTTCTACAGGGTGCTCAGCAAATTTGACATCCTTGTCAATTTTGCTGCAGTTAGTAGCAGGGGAGCTGACAGGAATACCAATTTTGCAGAGCAGCTGCATGATACTGTTAACTTACTAAAAATGAAAATTTTTCTTAAAAAAAAAAAAAAAAAAAGAAAGGTTTTGGATTCAACTGAGATCAAACCCAGTACTGTGACTGACAAAAGCTCCTAGAGTCCCAGCTCTTAAATTAGTTTTTCAGACACTGAACTCCCTCTTACTAGGGGAGAAGATATGCTAGCACGTCTGGTAAAATATCCTATTACTCTGAGAAGAGAAAATACCTGTTTTCAGTCTGGTTTTAATCACTATGTACTTTCCAAATATTTTGGTAATGGGGCAAATCTAAGCAAAACTTCTTGTAATGCCCAGAGCAGACTATGGAGCCATATTCCATGCAGATCCAAACTAGTCAGTGTAACCACAGCAGTATGCAGCTCAGCCTCACCTCCTGGAGCTGGAGAAACCATAAATATCAACAGTAGGCAGGCTTTGGCAACCCATGGTACCTCCTGAACAGTCGTGGTTATTCTCCTAGTCATAACCAAATAAGCCAGGATGCTGAAACTAGATTCAAAGCAGCTGTCACCACAGTGTCCACATACCCCTAAGAGCTACACGGTTTTCATGGAAATCCTGCTACACTACACTATGGTTATGACTGATGCAGAGCATGAAAGACAGGTCTTTTGTTTTGCAAAAAGATGTCATTTTTGGTGACAATAGCTTCTCAGCTGTCAAGTCAAAAAATATGATCATCAGTCAGAGTAATATAGCCATCTATTCCAGTTCATTAGTTTTTGGCTGACGAATCAGAAAGCAGCCTAAACAGCACACAGTAAAGAACTCATTGAGGTACAAACCCTGAAAACACTTATTCTGCATTTAAACTCGTTCGGGAATTCACACTTAGTTAAATGAGAAGTCTCACCCAACTGTAGGACATTTTCAGGAGTACAGGATTTAGGGTGCCACAGGTACACCCAAGCAGCGCCTAAAAGCTTCCACTGTGCAATACACAGGGCAGAAAAGCAACTGGGCTGTAACTCAAGCCTCTTCTGGCACTTGAAGAAGCAAGATACTCACTGCTTTCTTTCTGGTTCTACTGAGAACAATAAGAAATCCAGAGAAACTTCATGTTTTCTCACAGATAATCGAGGCTAAATACTTGCAGAACCACATGTAGTAATTATTGGCCATCATGAAAGAATAATGAAAAGAAACCTTCTAAATAGATTGCAAAGCCTTCACCACATGTATCAGTGCCTGGATCTGAGATTCTTGCTCAGACCAATTTACAGTGTAAACCCACATTTGTATAGTTTTCTATATTTTTTTTTAATAAAAAAGTGTCTTGAACTAGAAGTGTGAGAAAGCGATGGCAAAAGGAGGGGTGTGGCAGGAACTGAGATTTGGTTTTCTCAAAAACACAAGTGACACATCATTCCTGCCCAATGGAACGAATAATTTCTGGTTATGCAAGTTACTCAACACAATGTCAACTTCTTTGTCATGTATTTCTCTCACTCCTCTATTAGCATTCACAGGAGCTTAAATGTGGCTAAATCAATCACTAGCATTATCTTTACAAACTGCTTTTTCCTTTATTCATAATCTGCCAAATCAATATTCAAAGATTTCTTCTCGGTTATGCACTAGCTCTAGTAGCAGAACCTGAAAATACAGCTTTGGTGAGCTTCTGCTTTAATTGCAGTGCACTCAATGTGTTGCTTTGAGTTTTTTTAAAGAAAAAGTTTGTAAAAAAGTTAAAGATCTCCTCTCAGAATCTGATGACTCTCTCCAAGCCAAGCTTCAAGAGTTGAAATACGTATAAACTGAGGCTGTATTACAAATTTTCAGCCTTGATGAGCAAAAAGTTCCAGATTAATAAACCGACCCCAACGCGACTGTTACCTGCTGAAGTGTGCTTAAATTTTTCACTCTTCTTCTTCCTCCATTTCCATGGCTTAAAAAGTCTCCCGAGAGTGGCAAATTTGCTTCTTCTTCTGATTGGAGGTGTGTGAGTCCCAGGTACCAGAGAATCTGAACGCATTGCAGCCAGTCTTTCCACCTCTTCAGCTGTAATTTCAGCAAGAAAAAGAGAAAAAAGAAAAGGAAGGTGGGAAGTGAAATAAATGCTTTAATAAGTTATCAGAAAACCACACAGATGGCCAAAATTTTTCATGGACACAGAGAACTGTAACAAAGGGAAAAAGCTGTAGTCCTTATTATTTTAACATTCTTTTCTTTTAGTGAAATCATTAATCGACTGTAAAGAACAGTAGTAACAACAAAATTCAACAGGAATATGGGTATTATGTTATAAAAGTTATAATTTTTAACAAATTGTTCTACATTGCTCTAGACAGCCAGCAGTTCAACCATCAGCCATTCCCGGGGAAGTGTGACAGGGACTGGGGAAGAGAAAGCTCAAAAAAAGGGATGCAATATGATTTAAAGGAAATATTACACTTTTTTTAAAAATTACAATAGAAAGAGACATTTCGTTTAAGTAATATTTATTAAGAACAAGGATCCTGATAAATAATGACCCTTTGGTACTATTACCGTGTCCATTAAAATTGCTTGGGTTGCAAAAGGGGGCAACATTAGTAACTTCCTAGTGAGAGAGAGGGTGCTAAAAAATCATAGAATCATAGAATTGTTCAGGATGAAAAAGACATCTAAGATTGGGTCCAACTGTTAACCCAGCACTGCCAAATCCACCCCTAAACCACATCCCCAAGTGCCACATCTACACATCTTTTAAATCCTTCCAAAGACGGTGACTGCACCACTTCCCCAGCAGCCTGTTCCAATGCTTTACAACCCTTTCCATGAAGAAATGCATTCTTATATGCAATCTAAAAGCTCCCCTAGTGCCACTTGAGGCCATTTCCTCTAGTCCTGCCACTGGTCACTTGGGAGAAGAGGCCTACCCCCATCTGGCTACACCCTCCTTTTAGGTAGTTCTAGAGAGCGATAAGGTCCCCTCTGAGCCTCCTTTTCTCCAGGCTGCCTCAGATATTCATGATAAGATCTGTGCTCCAGAACCTTTACCAGCCCTTCTCCAGCACCCCAGTGTCTTTCTTGTAGTGAGGGGCCCAAGTCTAGTCCCATTTTCTGCCCACTCACTGCCCTCCAATTCTTATGCTTAGCTTTTAACATTTAAACTCTTAATTTTGGATTTTAATGCAGTCCACACTCAGGGCTGAATTCCCTTGAAGGGGATAGAAGTTTTCACCGAACCTCTGTTCTTAAGATTTCAGTTATCTGCAACCTTTACCCTGTAATACATCACGATAGTCTCAATACTGAAAAAAATTATCTGAAGAATTCAAATTACCTTTCCTACCTGATGAGAACAAGAGAAGTCTGGGGATGGTCACTTGATGCGATTATATTACATGGTCCCCCCATCTCACATTTGCAAGAAAAAATTGATGCTGATAGTTGTGGGAACTAACATCCCTGTGATTAGAGGCACAGAGAGAGGAAAGCCGGGACCACAAAGAAAACAGCAACAGAGGGAAGGTACCAGCAGTCCTCAAGAGAGGTTGTCTCTGCGCCACAGCTGCCAGGGATGCAAGAGGGTCTCTCTGCCCTGGGCTGAAGCATGCAGCTCTCTCCCTAAAAAAAGCATCTGCATAGTTCAGTCAGTGTACAGGAGGGAGTTTTGTGTGTGGTTTGTTGTTGGATTTTTTTTGTTTTGTTTTGTTTTTTAAGTTATTGTTGGTGTTTGTTTTTTGTTTTTTTTTAAGGGATACCATTTCCCGGGCTTGTGTTGTAATGTGACACTGCCACTTAACACTGATTTGAGTGGTTAGCACACACAGTCCGGATTCATAAAGGCAGGATGCAGATTGTCACCTCTCCTGCTCTGAAGACAACAGCCCAGTGTTTCTATTCACCTCTAGTATATTAAGTATTAACCTCAGGAAGGAGCATGGGCTCAGGAACCTCAGCAAGAACACTGCTTTGAAGGGATGAGCACGCCCACTCCACACTGACAGAATCATCAGAGATTTTGGCTGGCAAATTCTTATGTATCTCAATGGAAATTTTTTTGAGGCTTTAAGTGAGCCAAATTTAGGTTGGTTTTCATGGGAACAGCCAGAGACGCATTTCTAACACAAAGGAGGTTTCATTATCAGAACTCCAACTGAAATACTATTTGAGTCCCTCAGGTTTTTGCAAGAAGGTTGGTTATTTTGTTACTGCTCTTTTGTTTGTTTAGAATGTTAACACGCAACACAATCCTTTTTCCTGTAAAATATCAATGCCAGATACAGCTGCCTGTAACTTTCCAAAGAAGAAAAAGCTAGCCAGCAGGATAGAGCGAGCCCAGATGTTTCAGTGGAAATGGTTAAAAACTGCTATTCTTTGGGGTAATGGAGAGAAAGACAGACCTTTCTGAGAACATCTCTTTTCAATTTAAAGCAGAGGGAATAAAAGATAATCCGGCCAAAGCATTTCATTCTGTTCCAGCTCTTTGTGCCTGACTGCCTGGAGAAATACCTTCTTATCCAAAGAATCCATTACAAGACTCTGTCCTGTACAGAGGCTGGGACATGCCATATCAAGGCTAGGAATTGCCTGGTTATGCTGAATAAACCGTATGGGTAAAAAGAAGAAGAAATCAGAAATTTCCTTATACTTTCTGATTTCACTAGAACCTACCGGGCCTTGAAGACCAGCACAGGGTACAGACCTTTACATGCAGACCCAAAGGGACTACGCCTTTTCCCCTTCCTCCCTTTTTAAGATGCCTCTAGTTCAAGCATGTGAGATCCCACTGTGTTCCACTGCTGTGATTTTTTAGAGATGCTGCTAAAATGGGCTGGTATTGTCTTTGCTGCCTTATTTGGGGGACACAGGAAGTGGCCCACTGAGCAAACTGAGAGTGACACACTACTGCTGCCTGCTGAATTAGGCTTCCTGCTAATAAACCTCCAGTTGAAACATATTGAAATTCCTCTTGCTGCTCACCCTCTCCCCTTTTCCCCATCACTGAGCCAAGATCTCTGCTACCCAGGTGCCTTAGTTACTAAATCTCAGAGCTGCAACAACTTCTCTTTGACAGCTGGTCTTAACTGGTATTGCTGAGGCCATTTCCTGGAGAACTGACACCCCTTAAAGACACTCTCCTTTAACAACATACACACAACTCTGTCCCACACCAGCTGCGCTCTCTCTGCCCCTGGGGAAGCTTTTCCCACTCAGTAAATGAGTATGGATTTACAGTCAGGCAAAACTAACACTGGAGTCAAAAAGAATTTACCCAGAGGGTGGGTTCACTGAAAGCCAAACACAGTGCCAAAGCCATTTCCATATTTTGACTGCTCTTCCCTGAATTTCAGGATTGTCTCACACGCAAATCTGTGGCCTCAGAGTCTTGCAGTGCCTGGCATCAGTCATGAAAGTGTCCCTTCTCCTTCATCCTCTCCAAACACACAGACAGTTCCAAGCTAATGCAAGTAACAGCTCTTTTTCCTTCTCATTCGCATTTCTCAGAAGGACATGATTTTTTTTCATGAGAAATGCTCTCAAGAGCACTGCTAATTCAAAGCATAATAATCACTGGCTAGGAATAAACCACATTAGCATAAAGCCATGACAGTTTTAATACAGCAAGAATAAAAGCAGACCACGATGCAAGAAGCAAATGCCAGAATTCTGCGCTCTTCTCTGCTGCTGCATCTTTTGCTCAAGTTGGCCAGATTTCTTTGCCTTTTTGGCTCATAATGACTATTGACTGGCTGTGGGCTGCGACACCCACTGCTGACAGCAGGCTCTGTAGGCTGATTTCACACCTTTGCTGTTCCCAAAAAAGCTGGTACTTGCAGGAATGGAAAGTAACCCAGACCTTGCACTCTTTTTCTATTTTTTTTTGCCTTCAAAAAGGAAAGCAGTCCCCACAGCCCCAGCCTGATCAGTCTGCTGAACTGGGAGAGGGAACTGCCGTGTGCATTAGTACCTGTAGTCACACTGCTGAGATCTCATCTTGACGCCGGTGCCACAAATGTGATGTTTACAGGTTACAGTTGCTGCTGACACTCAGTGCTTTTGGGAACTTGTTCTGATTTTTCTCCAGGATCTGAGAGATCTTTCTGAGACACAAAGAAATACCAGGACCTGCACTTATGGCAAGAGGGTGATGCACTCCCCTCCCACTTTCTTCTGTCCAAGCTGTCATTCCAGAGCTAGCAATGGGGAAACTAAACCTGAGAGTTTTTCATAGGTTGTTTGGCTGTGAGACAGCTCTCAAGATTTTACTGTAGTTCTTAATACTCTTGAAGTTCATATAGACTTTATATAGGGCTTAAGCAAGACTTGGGGTTTTAATGAAAAAACCCTACCACAAATAGAAGTACTTTGCATCCACTTTTTGACTCCAAAAAAGTTTTACATGTTTGAAATATACTACAAAGAAATAAAGAGGCCAGGCCATCTTGGACCTGTTCTGTATTTCTTATGATTTTCCCATATCTTTCAGTAGGGTGTTGATTTCTAGAAAGTCCAGTAAGAGACAACATAGGGGTCGCCTACTTTTTGGATTTGAGAAGCATAGCATGCAGATCAAAGGCCCTCCCAAAGACAACATAACTTATGAAGTTTTCCTGGAGAATGACAGCAAGTTTTGTCATTCCCACCACTTTCTGGGAGTCAGTTCATCTATTAATGTTGCTGATACGTAATACCATAATACCCAGCTTCCATTTTAGAAAAAACCCACAATTACTGCATTTGGGTACAAAGAGCAATTTCATTGCTGAAGGCTGAAGCCCACCCATCCCACTGGCAGTCTTTAATATTACCTTCCTCATTGGTAATCACACCAAGTTCTCTCTCAGACCTTTTCTTAACATTCATTTTTCATAATCAGACACGTGATTATCTTAACAGGCAATTTACTTCACAAAGTTAGATTTTAAGTCTTTCTAGGAAGCACCAATGGCTACTTTGTGCTTTCTGTTGTATTTACACAAATCTGTAGTAACAGGCTGAAAATAATCTTGGCCCTAAAGATGCAATTAACTAAATGTGCCATATTATTTAATGACAAGAACTCTATATAAATAAAACCCCCTAACATAATACTACTCATTGCCGATCCACATCCAACCAGTCTTTACTCTGCAGGTAAGTTTCCAACAAACTCCTGTTGCAAGGTTTCTTTTGAACTTGCACCCCAAATATCCTTCATTTCAGTCTGCATGGACCTTATTCTAGCAGCTTTGTTCAACACAAGATGCAGACACACCATATGTCTTTTTGAAATGACAGGAAACCTGAACAACTCCTCTAATTGCTGAGCACTTATGTCTACTCTTTACCCAAACAGGAACACTTTCAATTAAAAAACCACCTTGTTTTTCTTTCAGGAAAGTGGTTTATTTTCTGCTCTTCTATTATCTTCAGTTCAGTTATTTCCCTTTAATTTCCTTTTGCACCTGGAATTAATTTGCATCAGCCTTGCCTTTACTGTGTGAATTGCCCATTTAAACTTTTCCTAACTTCACAAAGGTCTGCTTTCCAATGAAAGACAAGGCATGGCACGCTGCAGTCTAAACACAGTCTTGCCAAATGAGAATGATTACCTATCTGGTGGAGAACCACTCCCACTGGATGTATGCATTTGCAGTGGCAGTGAGTTGGCATAGTGGTTTTATGAGCCATGAAGATCCTGTCAGTGGCTTCCCTCGGCATGCTAAGCAGCACTCACATGTCCCAAACCCCTGTGAATTATTCCCGCTCCCTGGGTGTGCAGCACTTTGCACTGTGTCCATAAACGGAGTCTCTCATCTCTTAACCTTGCCTGTTTCAGCACAGGTACCACACCATGGTAGACCTCTGCTCTCATCTACAATCTTTCTATCTCGGTCTTACTTATTTCTCTTGTTGGCACAGAAGTGCAGAGAATAGTTTTGGAAGTCTAATCCCTCTAGGACCCCGCTTTCGACTCATCCCCATTTTGACGTAAAACGTAAATTATTCATGCTGATTGCAATCTGAAAGCCATTTTTTTAACCTCTGCAAACTACACTGCACTGAATGCATCACTCTAAACATGTTTTTATTGATATGAATTCTCTCAAAACACCATGTATTTTCTGTATCATAAGATACTATGTAAGATTTTCACTTGCAACAAAGGCACTTTTTCAGGTTAGGTCACCAATAGCTATATAATCTCTTCCTATAAACCTCGCAACTACAGAAAATAAGGATTTTTAGATTTCTTTGATATCAACTGTTTTGTGTAGCCTTTATTGCTCTTATTACTCACCAGATTTTCCATCTCTTATGCATTTATTTCATGTAGATTCAAGGCTAAATCAAATAAACAGCACTGTAGCTCATCACTGTCATGTGCCCAGACACTGGAGCAGACACCAGAGGTCTGTCCTGGGCATCACGCACAATATCTGGAGACTCAGCAGCTCCAAAATAGGACTCAGAGCAGTCACTACAAGTGGAACACATCCAAAAACCAACCAAGAGAAAAACAGGGCCAGCAAAAGCAGAAGAGATCTCATACTGTTCTTGGGGCTACGGTTCCATATGCACCAGGAATTGCTCCAGTAAAAAAACTTCAGCTTGAAAGGAAGGGATATTTTACCCTTCCTAATTGGCAAGCAGGGAGGAGATGCACAGTTCACGCTTTTAAGAAAGCAGAGGAAGTAAGCTGAGATGCAAGGCCTTTTTTGTTAGAGCAGGCAGAGAACTTATTTGGGAGAAAGGAGAATCATGGGGTCACTTTCATCTTCCCCTTGAAAAGGCTTAAACCCACATCTCCCATTTTCCCTGGAACACTACTACACTTCATACAATGATGGATGAAGGAGCACATCTATCTGACTAAAATTGCTATTTTAAAGAATTGAAGACCTACTGGGTCTGAAAGAAAGCATTAGTGATAGTTAGGGCACTGATCTACCAGCACAAACACCCTTCTCCCAACACTATTCCTGGGCTTTACTGTGGGTTCTTTACTGCTTCACTTATGGATTGAAAGAAACTACTGCTCACAGCTGTGATTTGCTGCAAACCTGATCCTGTCCAGTTCTGTACAAAGGAGAATAAAGGGGAGTGAACATACTGCTTCTCACTGTCCCTGTTTTTCACTTCTGGTAGGGGATGTTCTGTTTGAAGCATGAGGGGAGAGATGAGAGAGGTGAGGTGCTGTCTCCTACATCCTTTCCCCAGAAAGCAAAAGCAGGAGAGGACGGATGGGTAGATGGAGCCTTGTTAGCAGAGACTGCTGGGCACCCAGTGAGAGGGATCCATGTTTCAGCCTGTGAAGAACTGCCATAAAAAACTCATTTTCTGGTGTATACGCCAGCTACAAGCAGAATTTCCCATCTAGGGCATTGACTCCAAGGTAATCACACTGCCACATTGAAAGCTCACCTAGCAGAGAGCATCAGAAAAATACTACTCTTCAAATTTCCTCAAAAGGCATTTTGCCAAGAAGGAGATTAAATCTCACATCAAAAAATTCCGAGGAGAAAGCTGGGCACAAGTCATACGCGTAGAACTACTGCAATTCAAGGCTCTAACATTGTGTAAAACAAATGAAATGCTACCAGGCAAAACAGATGCAGTGGGGTTTGTGACTCTCACCTTACAAGTGGGCATCAACCACTGGAACATCGGTAACTCCTCCAATACATGTTGAGCTGGTTTGTGCTGGGATAGAGTTAATTTTCTTCACAGAAGCTTGTATGGAGCGAAGTTTTAGATTTGTTATCAACACTGAGAACAGGGTTGATAATACAGGGATGCTTTTGCTGCTGCTGAGCAGGGCTTGTACAGTGTCAAGGCCTTTTCTGTCCTCACATGGTTGCAGCAGCAAGGAGGCTGGGGATACACAGGGTGCTGGGAGGGGACTGAGCAGGGACAGCCAACCCTGACTGACCCAAGGGGTATTCCAGACCATACAGTGTCATGTTCAGCATGTAAAGCTGGGAGAAGAAGGAAGGGGGAGATGTTTGGAGTGATGGCGTTTGTCTTTCCAGGTCATTGTGATGGGGCTCTCTTTTCTGGGGATGGCTGAACACCTTCCTGTCCATGGGAAGTAGCAAAGGAATTCTTTATTTTGCTTTGTTTGTGCACGCAGCTTCTGCTTTACCTGTTTAACTGTCTTGATCTTAAATCACAAGTTTTCTCACTCTTCTTCTCTCTCCCTCATCCTGCTGGGGGAGAGTGAGTGAGCAACTGTCTGGGGCTTAGTTGCTGACTGGGGTGAAACCATGACACATGGGGACAGGACTAGGCACCACACCTCAGGAGTCCTACATGGATCCCTGCAGACACTTGGGTTGTTAAGCAATCTGATTTGTCTTTCAGTCATACCCAGACTCATCAACTAGAGTTAAGTCTCATCCATTACAGCTCAAGTTCTTCCTGAAAGCCAAAGCTAAGGACAACAGAGAAGCTGTCTTCCTTCCAGCAAATCTTTAACCCATTCAACAAGAAAAAACAGAATTGAAGCCCAGGTACCTTCAACTCCTGATTATATCCTGGTGAAGAAACAGTGCATAACATTTTTTCCCATGCTTGTTTCAGCTTGCTAGTGATTGAAATAGTCTTCTTGAAGGAGCTGGTAATGATTACATTTTCTTGGTTGGATTTCTCTCTTAAACCAGCCCGAATTGCAAATTCTACTCAGCTGCGAAATACAAAGCAATCCAAGAAAAGGATCCAGTCCACGGAAGCCCATGGGTTCGTTGCTCACATTTTGCTAGGCTTCTATTAGTGGGTGACAATTTTCCTAATTGCCATGTGGACAGAGGAGGACACAGTTGCTCACATAGCAGAGCACATTGGCTCTACCAATCCTCACTGGGAATCAAGGAAGTTCTCCATCCTTCTAAAAATAAACCACTAGTGCAAAAGGCTAGCTGTTTATTTCGAGAAATCCCAGAAAAAATATTTTAATGCTTCCAAATTTCTTAGGGGATTCCTGATGGACTAAACAATTTCTGATATTTTTCTTTTGACGCTCTCGTAAGTAGGAATATCCAATATTTAACTTTATTTTACTAAAAATGTGTGCTTTAGAAGGCATATCTTTCTATTTTTCAGAAACCTGAGAGAGGCATGTCCTCTTACTAAAAGTAATCCTATTCAGAAAATAGCATTGCAAACATTAAACTTCCTAAATACAATGGTACCATCTCACCACTATCATCATAAAGATGAAATATTGAATTTTTAATTAATGTAATGGCTGGGAGAAGAGGAAAAAAGTACCTCATTTAAGAGCTAGAAGGTTCAAATCATTCCCTTCTAAACTCTGTATTCCTTCCCTTAGGAAAAAGAAACTTCTGTTTCTGTTCTTTAAAGAAGTTGATAGGAAGTTGGCCAAGAGGAAAGGAGTAATTATACCAAATGGCACATTGATAATGAGCCTAAAGATGAGTTTAAAAACCTCCCTCAGTAACAGCCTAGCAAAAAAATATGTTTCATTGGACTCTGAAAGGAGACAGTCTGTATCCATGTTCCGGAATTTACAATAAGTACTAAATACTTTTGCTTTGAGTACTTAAGTGCAGCAGTACCTACGGTCTTTGATTGTCATTATAATGAGAACTTTTTTGTTTATTCAAATGATAGTTAGTTTAGACCTCAGTGGAGTATCTGTTTAGGCCCTTATAGTAGAGGCTTGAGTTTCAAAGATGAATACTCAAAGGTGACAAAAATATCCACGATTCCTTTAAAGCATGGCAAGTTGCTAGCTAAAACACACTGAGTATTTCTGTGTGGTTTTCATACCTATGATTTCACTTTTTTTTTCCACCATCTCTTTTAGCATTAAGTTCTAGGGTGTCTCATGGTTGCTGAGCTCTGCAGGATATTGCTTTTGCTCAATAGATTTATAGGAAAATCTCTGGTTTCTAAAAAGCTGCTGCTGCCTTGAAAAAAGAAGATAGTGCCCATCAGGTAATCAAATTGGTATATCTACCAAAGGAAGGACCTATGCACATAGCTTCAAGCTCATGAATTATTCCAAGTTCAGCAATCAGAAATAGCTCAAAAAATGAGGATGGGTTTAGATCAGAGCTAAGAAAAAAGATACTACAGGGAACCAAGAAAACATGATCACAGAAAAAGCTTTGAAATACTTCCAGATGCTTTATGCTCTGAAATAATGCTAGCAGAAAGAAATGAATGAAATCCTGATTGTAGCACAGTGAAGGACAAAGGTCACAAGGAGTTGAATTACTTTACCCAAGCCATCTAGTGACTGGCCAAAGCTGCTAGAGGGTCCTTTCCAGAATGCTGAATTTACCTTAAGAAAAAGAAATTGGCAGAGAAGACATTACGGCGTGGTGTGTGACTCAGTGCTTTCCATTGTATTGATGGGAATGTGGTGTTTGAGAGAGGAACCAGCGGCATGTTGTGAGCTGCAAATGCAAGCAGTGCACTTCAGCAGTGCCCTGGGATGTGCCTATACAGAGTCACTTGGCCATGAAATTGGCAGCAAAGTTCATTTTCAGCATCATGAAGGTAACTGTGATAGCTGCACAGGGTTTCATTTCCATCCAGAAGTAGGATGAAATTCAACCAAACACTGACATTTCTTACAATTAGAACAAAGTGATCTTTTTCACCCCTTCACTGCTGGCACTGGACAAAGCAACAACCTGATGAAATCTATCTTGCCTACATGCTGAAAGTTTCCTTTCAAAGTCATCAAGATTCTGCTACCAAGCAGATGGTAAAAAAACCCAAAAACAACCACCAAACCAAAACAACAAAACACAACAAGTACAACATAAGCCTTTCTGAGCCTTTCTTGAAAATATAAACTGCCTCTTTCTATATAACCTATGGGGAACAGGTTCTCAATTTAAAGTACTGTTCTCTTTTATGAGAAGTATCTACATGATATCCTAAAAGTATCACAAATTCCTTTTTGTCAAGTCAAATGTCATATGCTCTTCCAACTGAGCTGGAGTATTTGCCCCACAAACTTAATGGTCAAAAATCTCTTTAGTTAAAAAGCGTCTTGTTTGAATTCATAAGTCAGAGACTGTCTTGAACCATGACATCTGGCTGAGTACATCAAGTTTTAGAAGGCTTATGGTGCTGTTCAGAATGAAAAATTTCTCAAGCATTTAGTTAAAAAGGAAGGAAACAAGAAACAAAACAGATATGCGACTGCAGGTGCTAACACACAAACACATAAAAATGGAACCTGGTCTACATGCAATAATAATGCAAAAATCTGAACTAAATGAACCATAGCAAGTGAAGAACACCATTTGCTTGGTAAGCACAGGGAGCAACTGCTGAATTCTACAAGTAATGCCCATCTTATATAGGTCTGTATTTTTAAAAAATTTATTTATTTCACTGGGCCCAATGGCCAAAGAAGGCTGACAAAATGAAAAACAAATGAAAACAACCCCGAAGAAAAATATCACAAAAAGGGTCCTTCTTGAGCCTCTATGCAATGCCAGCAAATGTATTAATGAACTGATGCCTGTCTTGCTGTTTAGTGAACTGACTGTTCTGCCAACTTGAGATGAATAAGAGAAAGAAGCATCAGTTCACTGGAACTACATGATCTCCCTATTTTCTTTTCGGTTCATGGATTTCTATGCTCAGCACGAGCACATTGAGTTCCCAAGAAAAATGGAATTTGACTCAAATGACAAAAACACATAGAAAACCAAATGCACATTAGTAACTAGAGTCAAATAATGCAGGGAAAATGCTGTCCTTATTTAAATGAGACAGGCAAGAAAGAAAGAAGGAAACACCTCTTGAGTTCTAGCTTGCTAATGCATGTGACTTAGGGGGTGGACTCTGAAGGAGAGGAAGCTACACAGCTGAGCCTCATGAGTCCCTCCTTTCTTTACCATTTAGGTATCATGTCTAATACTGTTCGATGGCTGCTAGAGGATCTCAAATTTGGCAGCTACAGAGAGCAGACAGTCAGAAATAGCTCTTCTCTATTCAGATGCTGGAGCAGGCAGCACATTCTGTCTTAAGTGCCACAGCAGATCGCTGGAAGACAACTTCTCACCCTCATGACTATAAACCCGCAAACAATTATTTTGGGGCTGTGAATATTAATGAAAGCTTTACTCATCTCACTCTTCTACTTCTCAACAGGGTGCAATTCAGATTCAAGCAGGCAAAGTTCCACACAAGTCTCTGCACCTGTCTTGCCCTTCAGGGTGAACCCAAATTTCAAAACTATTTATTCAATAAAACCAGTGTGCTAGCACAAGGAAAGCATCCTGTTTTGCTGATGTATGGGAG
The DNA here is from genome assembly GCA_013397755.1 of Cnemophilus loriae. Classification (NCBI taxonomy): domain Eukaryota; kingdom Metazoa; phylum Chordata; class Aves; order Passeriformes; family Corvidae; genus Cnemophilus; species Cnemophilus loriae. The sequence continues at coordinate 1,297,795 of VZTF01000890.1, forward strand.
GAGAGGGATGAAGTCTTTCAAATTCTGGTTTCACTTCTGGTTCAAATAGCTTCCACTGTCCGTCCGTCCATCCATCCATCCATCCATCCATCCATCCATCCATCCATCCATCCATCCATCCATCCATCCACCCACCCACCCATCCATCCACATGTCTGTGCACTTACACTGCTGACTGTTCAGTCTGTGCATCTGAATTTTTATCAGTGTTGACATTTTAAGCAGCTTGGAAAGTAAAATGGGAAAGATAAGATTCTATAAAGTTCTACAGCAGCATGACATACTCTTTATATGAGTTCAATTTCAGATGATACAGAAGAAATAACATTTCTATTTATTTTATTTTACTTACTTTACCAAAAGCAAGGTTGATAGAGCCTCCATGTTAAAAATAACATTGGAGCTGCACACATACACAGGGTCAGATAGTATCAGAATATTGGAAATGTCAAAGTAACCGCACCCAATGCATGGGGTAAAGAGAGATAAAGCTGGTGCCATAATCCTTATGAGATGGACTGCTGACATTAGGGACCATATTCTACAGTCCATATGTATGTGAATATATGGATCATCAATACTTTGGAGAAACTTGCTAATACATAGACTGTGGATGCAACAAACCACTGTGAAATTTCCAGGCCCGGCTCATTTGTCAGAATGTAGTTAATGAGTATCCTAATTATTTATCCTAAGATCTCCAATGCATTCAAGTCTGCTTACCAGCATTTCCCTCTGTTTATTCTTGAATCTGTATTAAAAGGATAACTAACACCAAGATAACACCAATTGTGTTGCAGCTGAACATCCCTTAGCATACAACTGAAGACAAAAAATAGTTATCCAAATTTCTAATGAAACTTAGACTCTTGTTTCTTGCATTTACTTGATAGTCTCAGTATTTCCATCATTACACTTCTGTGCTTCCAGAAGATTAAAATACCAGCAGTCTCTGTTTTTTTCAAATAGATAATCAACTTCTCTTAGGAGGCAAGGTGAAATAAAAATCATTCTCTGCTACCTAAATCTCCCAAGATAAATTAAACATTTGGATCAATTTTAATTTTATTCCCTGAACTTCTATTGCACAAAGCCATTAGACTAATGGCCTGAAAAATGTCATGCAAAAGATGACAGAGGGCAAGATCATGCTCCTAAGTGGTGATAGGGCAGGGAGTCTACTGAACTGCAGCACTAAACCTGTCATTCCAGCCTCGGGCTGTACAGCCCAGGGCAGGAGGAAGGAAAGGGAAGATTTGAAGTAAGCCTTACATCCTTTTCAAAATGACCCAATCAATAGATTCGCTGGGCTCTCCCTGCAAAAGCAGGCTGTACATCCTGAGTTGCAACCCTTGGGATTCAGAGATTCCGTCAGTCATGGAGAGTGAACACCTCTCCTGGTTAGGGGCAAAGAAATGAGCACAGTAATAACAAACCAAGTTACACAAACCAAGGGCTTGAAGCCTGCAGGTCTCTCACCCCAGTTCATGTCTTGACTAGCACACTATCAATCATAAATATGCAGAAACCTGCCCTCCTCTTCTCTTTGGACATTTTGGACACAATTTTATTTTTAGGGAAGAGGGGGCATTGGGGAAGGCCGAGGAAATGTTTGTCTTTTATTCCTGAGTCATATTTTCAATGTCAAAAATTTCCACTGTCTATGCAGAGGAAATATGCAGAGACTGCCAGTCAGGTCTGGTCATCTCTTATTTGTGGTTTCTCTCACTTGGGATGCAGAGCTTCCTTTCAGGGAGGAACACTGCTTGTTCATGAGATCTCTTTCAACAGCACAGCTTAATGTTGGCTGATGGGTACTGTGATTTTAGGCATGTTTCAGGCAGGGTAGCCTGCACATTACCAAGCCCGAGTGCTATGTCTAGAGGTTCCAGAGAAGCTACAGCAGGTGATTTTATAGTGGTTGATTTTATCTTTGATTTAAATTATACCATGTGCTCATTGTTTTTCAGAGCAACAGAAATAACTCCTCTTTTGAATCTAAGAGTCTCATCCAAAGGCAAAGGCTCTGCTAGATTTGCCTCATCTTCAGTAAGCTCGACCCAAAACCAGAAAAGTCAGCGAGAGATGACAGTGACACGATCAAACATTATCTTATTCCTCTCCACCCAATCCTTTCTGAGACAAGGAGACTAAAAGCAACAGACCAGTGAAGATTCATGTCACTTCACAAGAGCACAAAACCAGCAAGAGGACAGTTTTCCACCTCACAGGGATGGCAAGAACATCATTATTTTCTGAGAAGCGTGCAAATCAAAGTCACAAAGGAAAAACAGGGCCTCCAAGTGTGTCCCAAATTCACTCCTTTGCAGCTTTGCTGCATTCATTTAGATAATGGCAAACATCACAGTACCCTCCAGTTTCTAAGAAAGCCACTGAAACACACAGACAAAGCGGGCTTAACCACTGGACACTCTGGCACTGCCCTTCAGTTACACCAGTCCCCTGATGCTGGGGTTTGGCTAATGGATTCGGGACGGTGTGTGAGACCTGGCGTGATCCATTAAAGAGACTACAAATATATCCAATTAATCTTAGACATCCTGGCAGACTGTTAGCAAGATGGTACTGCATATACATATACTGTGCTCTTGAAATTAGATTCTGGCTAATTGTGGGCTGAACAAGGTGTCAACAACAGGAAGCCAAATTTGGTATTGTCTGATTACAAACAAGAAGATCTTAGAGGATACAAAAGAATAACTATGCATTTACTACCAGTCACTGAAATAGATCAAGAAACAAAATCTTACAATACAAAAATTGATGTAGAAAGCCTACCTCCTCTGCTGAGGGAGAAGCAATGAATGAAAATGTTATAAATACAACAGTATACTCAGAGGATATGTTTTGCTCATCAATCAAGGAGCCCATAAATGAACTCTGCTGCTTTTAATAATACGATATATAAAGGCATCGCATGGCAGAACACTGAGTCTTCTGATCTCTTCCCTACATACCCAGTATTTCTCTGCTGTTTAGCTTTGACAGGCAGTGACAACATTAATGGATAAAATTCCAATAATGGTTGTAAAGTGAAGTACTTCCATCTATCTCATTTTCTTCTAAAGAACTGCAAGTTTCAAAAAACTAAGAAGCCAAATGAGCAAATCACCCTCTAAGAGAAACATCTCTAAGCAAGTAAGAGAAGAAGAAGAGACAAGACACACAAATGGAATCCACCTGCCCACCTGGGCAGGGACCAAAGAATAGAATAGGACATAGGGGTGGTGGATGCAAAAAACGGCACAGAAAGCCAAACTTATTCATCCAGGTTGATACCAGGTGGTTTGAAGTGCTCTGGTAATAACAGAATGCAACAAGAACATGCCCCTCCATGATCTGTGCCACCACCCACATCTTGCCCCTTTTCTACAAATTGCCTCCATACTTCACACATGGAAAATCTGTGGCCTTTTATGGCTTATCAAATAGTTCTGCATTATATTTCCAATGTATGTAACTTGACACAGAAGAATCAAAACCAGACATATTAATCAAGACGGCAACAAATACTCAGAGCAGATCATTACTGTTAAATACAGGAAAACCACTGTATTGCTTTCATCATACTTGATGGCTTTTTATCTGCTTTTTTGAAATTCCCACAAGGAAATGATGTTTTATTGCATGTTTGGTGTTGCTCCAATCTTTGCATTTAAGAAGCTTACATATACCAAGACTTTAAAATTGGTTCTCAGATAGAAAGCAGGATGGTAAAATGCTATCAAAAGATGACAACTGAGTTACAGCATCAGAAAGGGGAGAAAATAATAAAAGAAGACAGAACTGAAACAGACAAGCTGTCTGCTCCCTAAAGACCCAAAGAATTAAGGTGTTCTCTTATCTGTGGCATTGTGTCAGCACTGTGTAATAAAAATGAGGGGGTGCTGAGCCATCATGACCAATCCCATAACCTTTGTTGGTTTTGTTCCTAAAACTCCTCAAATCAACAACATGGATATACAGAATTCCCAGAAAAGGTGGCAAACATTTCTCCTGTAAGGACATAGGAGTTTTCACTGGAAAACAAAGAACTTAGTCATCTGCTTGCATAAGCTTGACCCAGTCTTGTGTACACTTTTTCTCCCCACACTACCTAATTTTCCAAAGCGAAGACCTTGCTTGCTACCTATATTTTTCCTACAGTTTCTGTCAATAATGTAAATTATATTGCAATTTTGGACAAGACATCTTCCAGGGCACGTCAAAGTAAGCCTGGAGCTCTGCTGGGTGACAGCCCATGCAAATCTGGCTGTAAATTTCCTATTGCCAGCACAGTGTTACCTGGAATGATACACAACTGGCTTATTTTGTGGCCAGCAGCTTTTGCTACAGGCAGTTTAACAAGATATGACTTAGTCACTATAGAGATGCATGTGAGCAGGTAATGACCTGCTCCAGGCTTCGTGATATTTCTTCAGCTTAATTTTGGGACATAAATGTCCCTTCCTCTCTTCCCCCATCCTTTTTCTTTTCTTCAGCTGCAGACTAGCCAACTGAAAGAATTGCCAGTCTTTAAGGAAAGTCTCACATATCACCGGTCAGCCACTCGCATTTGCTAGTCTTGGTGTATGTGTAAGCCAGGGGGATGCCCTCTTACAGCCTAAATTGACCTTTTTGCTCCTCTTCTCTTCCTCCCCACTCTCCTCCCTGCCTGCAGGCCATGTCCATCCACAGCAGCACTAACAGATCCCTGTTAGTCTCCGATCTCAGGTCAAACCTACAGGTAACCAATGAGTTTTTTTTGTCCCCCATGTGCAAGACAAAGTGATGGGAGCAGAGCACTGGGAGTTTGCCCCCTCCGCTCCTTGGTAAAGGAAAGGTAAAGGATCATGTCCTGGCTGCCTTGGGAGTTTGCCATCTGGAAGTTACCATGAGTAGGCATCACACCTTCCTCCTAGAAGGCACATTTATTCTCAGCCTGCAAAACACCAAGGGCCTGCAAAACATCAAGGGCTTGTATCTTCCAGAGCAGAAAGTGATACTGGTGGAAGCAAAGTGGGCCACACAGCTCACCAGCAACCTGCTGGGGTGTGGAGCATCTTTGCTTGATCCCATCAACTTTCTCTAGCATAGCACCATATTCACCCAAATCAAATACTACAGAGTTCAACTGACAAAAATAAACCAATTTTGTTCTATGATCTGTTCTGCAAAGGAGACATATTTCACTCTGCAATGAAAGCCCATGCCTTTCCCCCTCTGCCTCTTTCTTTACGGTAACTATCCCTCAGGGACTAAAGACACACATTGCATAATTGTATCAGCTGTTCAAACCTCAAACATGTTTTTCAGCTTCCCACACTTCACAACAGGACCAGGTACACTGTTTTTTTACCTACTTTTCCAATCTATGTAGTCTAATTTTTTCACTCCAAAATATTTTATGATTTTTGACAGGTACCATTGTAAAAGACTGCAATGCCTCATAGCAACATACTGTGCTCACTCTGCAGATGGTAGTGGAAGAGCAGTTACCATCTGAAATAATGTGAGAATTAGTGAAGTAAAACTTATTTCTATACACAGCTCTTGCAGGGCTTACAGTTTGTCTAGAAGATAACTATTTAATTTAGTAATTACTTTTGTGGGAAGCAATACAATCACCTCAGAGACAATCTCTTAAGTGATGCGAAAGTAAATGTTCTCAAAGTTCCCAGTTAAAAGAAATAAGTCTTCAGTTCCAGGTGGGAATCACACATTCACACACACACATGCACACGCACACATGCACAAGCACAAGCCCCCATACACAACCCTTGCTTCTTCTATTTGGAAAAGATATTTATCTGGAAGCTCTAGAAGATGGGCAGCAGCAGAAAAACAAGTGTCGTGTTCCTACGAACAAAATTCGTAGGAATTCTCCTACGGCAACAGTAGCTCAGTCCATGCTGATTTTCATGCATATAGAACATCTTAGAATAATTTCTGCTTAAATAGCAAAACCATGAAGTATAGGAGCACATCATAAATAGACTGAATATCAGCTCTGAATGAAACCTTTGGGTATGTTCATTCTTAATATTATTTGTACTTCCACTACACTTGAACCTAAAGACCCTAAAAACCTCGAGCCCTACAGTCCCTGGCACTAGGAATGCAAATGGCAAGAGACGGTCCTTTCCTCCCTCTCTCGACTAAAGAACTCATAATCTATTTACAGACCAGCAGGCAAATAGAAGGAAATCCCACTATCTCCATTTTACAGACAAGGAGCTTGGGTATGGAGTGATACATGATGGAAAAGTTGCCCAGAGATACTCTGCAGAGAACCCTTGAGCTAAGAACCTCATCTGTCAGTGATAAAAAACCACTTTGCTCTGTGAATTCCTTTTCTTCCAATACACTCTTAAGTAACTGCTTTCCACTGAAATTTTCTTGTCAGATCCTCCGCATAAAAATCAAAAGTATCCCACTTCAATTGTTCCACTCACTCTTTTTGTTAGGTCATTTCTGGGTATCTTTGAAGTCTACAGGTCTTTCTAGCCACACTGAAGTAGAGATGTGTCTAAACCATGTTCCAGAGCCAGGCTCAGAATTCAGTAGCACACTGAGATTTGCAGTCACTTTTCAGTAGAAAATAAATTAAAACCACCCAAGTCTCTTCTTCCTTTACTTGTTTCCCTAACTACTGTTCTCTTGTTCATCAGTCATGTTATCTGCTATGACCTAGCACTATCACAACCCTCCCAGAGACCACCAAAATTGGCACACCGAGAAGTACTCTGTGCGTACCAGGAGACGTTTAGTATTGCAGTGCACCTTGATCTCTTGTAGTTCTAGCTCCTTCTGCTCCACAGGATTATCAGTCACTTCTCCACATTTTTGTTCAGAAAGCATTTTCATTCACCTTCATGATTCTGGAACAACTTGTGCTGTCTCCTTAATTCTTCTCTTTTTTTCTTGAGACTTTTGCAACCCTTCACCATTCTGCTTCTCTCAACACCTTCCTCGCAGCCCTCAACACTTAGAGCTCGGCCCTGATTGCTCCTGTATTCCTGGAGGTGACTCACATCTCTCCACACTCGACCTCACCCTCTTGGTTCAGTCCACCATGTCTAATTGCCTCTCTGGCATCCTGTCCCGAATATCTCATGGCCACACACCTCATCCTTCACTCACATACAGTTTTGCTACCCCATTTTCAACACCGTTTCTGTTATTCTGTCACCCAACCTTTCAGTATTGGTGCTTCTATAGACCTCCCTCGTTGTTTTCTATTTTGCAACTAAATTAGCATTAAACACATCCATTCTTTTCAGTCCAATGATTACAGCACCTCCGATGTCCATCTTGTTACAGTAGCCTCCTGCTTCTCTTTGAGCTCCTCACTTCTTATTTTTCACCTCATCAAAATGCTGCATCCACATCAACTCCTTTTACCTCTAATTCAGTGAGCCCATCTGCATCTCTAAATTCCTTCACTGACTTCTCTCCAAATTACATGACCTCCCTTCCAAGATATTGTATGATTCAGTACCTGCTTCTCTCTTTCCCCTCAGTTTCATGGCTATCTCTTTTACTATTCTCCTAGTTATGACTTTTGCTAGATTGAATGGTGGTCTTTGAAGGATTTCCCTCAGTTTCAGCATAAATTTTCCTTCTCCTAGAGTAGTAGTACAATGAAAATGCAGAGTAAGATAATGACTAGAATCCAGGACTCATAACTGGATTTGGAGGATATTTCAGCATTAAATCAATGTATCCAACTGATTTGCCTATGCCATAGGGACTGAATCCTAATCTTTGTACATGGTTCCAACAAATACAATAGTTGCTCAGGTCACAGGACCCACACAGGACATTTGGGTACACTAGAGCAGCTACAGGCCTGCAAGACCATATATAAACTATACATAATTTGAATAGGAGAGTGGGAGTGCTCACACTGCAAAGTGCTGTGTATTTCCCTTCTAAAAAGTAGTAAGTGGTCCCCTTTCTAAGTGCTCTTTAGGCTGTGCAACTGTGGGGATGCGCAGACATCTTGAGATCCTGACAGGATTCTCTGTATCTGAGCTGGTCACAGAATTTTTCCTGATCTGTTTGATATGATCATCACATAATTTCAGTTCATTATATCAGCCTCTCCCTCCAAACACCAAAAGGTCTAGAATAAGCATTTATCAGAAAAAAACCCCTGGCATTTTTCAATGCTGAAAAATGTGTCAGAGTGAAATCAGTGAGTATGCCCAGGCAGCATAGCTGGGACTACAGTTTCTTTACTTTCTGAAAGAAATTTGTAGTTGTGCATGCTGGCGGGAAAGAAACGATTAAGGCTTTACTGGTATTAGATACTTTTAAAATTATGATCTTAAAAGTAATTTGCATGAGGCAGAATGAAATCCTACCCCACAGAAAAAGGGGGCAAAACCAGACCGATGACATGCTCTGGAAGCCTGCTGGCTGGGAGCCTCTCTGCTCTATTCCTTGGCTCTCTAGGATTACTAGATTATCTCCTGCCAAGAGGCATACCCTGTCGTCGGAGTGTCTAATGGTTTGAAGCTAAATAACCAAACATAGACGAGGAAGCGAACTCCTTAAATACAAACCTATTAGTCTGCTAAGAGGTACAAATACCTGGAGTTATACATTCATATGCATCCATGCGTACACGTGTGCCTTAAAAGGGAGGAAAGCATATTCTTTTCTTACTGTGCTAAGATTTCAAGTACAATGTCCCAAAAAAACCCTAGCAAATGATGTTGATGCAATTGAGTTTTAGGTCAATTCAATTAATCTAAGAAAGCACATTTTTAATAAATGGCTCCATTTGCTTTTAAGGATAAATAAACTACACTAATAGTGTAAAGTAACTACTACAGCTGGACATAGCCCTTCATTTAATATCTGTGGGGCTTGCTGTCACTAGGAGCACATAACAGGAAAGGAAACACTCAACAATTACATAGCATTCATCAGATTCTTCCCTCAGCTGTAGTGGCATAAGCAGAAAGAGTGCTTAACCCACTGTAGGCTTCTCAGGCTATCTTCTCCCTTTTCACCAAAAGCAATTCTGTTCAGCTTTAGCTACTTTTTAATCAAAGGAAACGATAATCACACTAGCAGGATGATAATTCTGAAGTGACATTAGCAAAATCATGGTTACTTCGTTAAACTGCAGACCTGCAGTTGACAAAGAACCATGAGATCCCAAATAACATTTTGTTCTTTTGCACAGAGCAAATGAAAGCAGAGTTGGTTAATTAAAATAGAATTATTAATAATAGTAATAATACTAACCTTAATGACAAAAGCTGAAAAATGAAGTGCCAACAACTACTAAGAACCTCAGCTCAGAAAACAATAACAATTTCATATTCACATTTATCACCAAAAAAAGTCTTTCCCTGACGTTCAGAAAATGAGATCTGTCTACCACATCAGTTAATAGGGACCTAAGTTGAGTGCCTTCAGTCCTAAGTAACATGCAAATCCACACAGCAAAGCAAAGTAATACAACATTGAAGAAGAATGTGGGGTAACATCTGTGAGGCTATTTTTTGCCTGAATGCTGCTCCTAGTTCTCAGCTTCTCCTAATTGCTGACTTCGGCAAAATCTAAAGAATTTGTCATTGATGCCTTCAAATATTTGCATTCCTAGAAACATAAAAAGCATATACTTACCTGTAGCAACACCTGTGATTGATTACACCGTCACTCTCTGAATACCCTCTAGAGGTTTTGCTCAGTCCCGAAAGGAGAGGGGGAAGGGATGAGAACAGTTGTCTGAAGAGCACTATATTAATTCCAATAAATATACAATTTTCCCCATGCATTGCATTTGACAGTATGATGAAAATCACACTAGTGGTGTTCCTGATAAAGCAGACCTTCCAGACACTCAGTTGAGTCAAGCAAACTCTATTGCAGCACGACAAGGAAAAAGTTGATGTATCAAGGCAAAAAACCCTGATCTAAAATTCATAGGAATGGGAACAAAACACGATCAATACAAACAGCAATTTCTATAGTAACTGGAGGGAAAAGGGAACGGAAAAAGAAGAGAAGAGTTGGTGCCTTAACTGTTAGCACAAAGCTTCTGTGGCAAATGAAGGGACCTGTCCCTTTTGGCATCTCCCTGATCGACAGGCTGAATCAATGCCCAGCGCATTCCTCCCGCGTTTCCTTTCCCCTTTCCCTGGGATCTGTGGAGGAGCAAGCCGAGCATCCCAGGCTCCGACGGGAGCGCACACATGTCCGCGCAACCCCCAAGCAAGCACACGCGCTCCCCTGCCTCGCTCCTACACCCACAGGATCTCAGCACTCACCGTCACGGGCTTCCTCCCCGCGACTGCAGTTGCTGCAAATGTGTTTGATCTCCTTGCCTATGTGATACTGTATCACAAACGAGACATTGTTGTTAGTGCCGCTGGTGGGCTCCTTCAGTGGCTTCATCCTCACTAGATAGAAAGCTTTCTTTTTAGGTTTCTCTCCACTCATGCCTGAAACCGAGCCCTGCCTGCAGCCAGCAGAAGGAAAAGCCAACATCCCAGTCTGCCCGGCGTGCGTGCAATCCGCCATCCGCTGCCGCTCGCCTCGGTGTTTAGCTGCCACACACAACAGGGATGAAGGGGAGGGCTGGGGGAGAGGGGGAGGCGGGAGGCAGAGCAGGCAGAAGCGCTGCCTGAGCCTTGCTGCCTGCCCTCCGCGACCCCGCTCTTTAACCAATCCCCCGGGGTGGGCTGGAGGATGCTCAGCGTGTCCCCGCTCCGAGCCTCTCCCTTAGCCGCGGGAGCGGGACACATTTGGCGGCACGGCGGAGCCTGGGCACACCTTTGGCTACCTTGCCGCCTGCGAACACCCAGGAGGCAGAGCCTCCCTTCGCTTCCCGCTCCCGCTGCATCCCCTTCTCCCACGCCCTCCCCCGTTCCCGCAGGCCCCCGAGCACCCCGGGCCGCGGCCCCGCGGGATGGCGGGCACAGCCCGGCTCTGCCAGCGCCGCCGTCCTCCGTCCTGGAGAACACGGCAACAGGGGCGGCAGCGCAGCCCGTCCCGCGGAATTAATGATGTACACACAAAGAACTGTCCGGCAGCGGGCTGCAAACCCTCCTCCCCGGCTCTCCATCGTCGGCTGCGGCTCAGGAGGCAAAGGGCCACTCCGCTTCAGATGCCCCAGCAAAACCAAACCCCACCCGCTTTTCATTCTTGATTTTTTTCCCCCTTTGCTTCTTATAAAAGCCAGATAAGGTGCTTGGTCCGGCTCGTGCAGGGCTCAAGAGGGCAGCCATGGACAATGGCTGGCACCGCCTGGCGACTTCGGCCCAAGAGCCCCTGTAGGGGCACTGCTTCTCCGCGGCAAAGGCTGACCCACAGTTTGTGACTGCTTATCTGGGCGATGAACTTCTTTGTCTCCCTTGCCTCCTGCCCATAGTGCAGCTGCTCCAAAGAACAGCCTAATCATTCCAGGCTGTCCGCATTTCCAAAACTCCTCCAGCCTGAAAGGGATTATAATCCCCGGCCAGACACGCTGTCAATCCCTTGCCGTCCAGCTGCCCCCAAAATGCTGTGTGTTTTCACGGCATGGTAAACAACCCAAGCTGCCCAACCTGCCGAAGCAGCAGCTGAGGACAGTGCCTGTGATATAGAGAATGAGAGGAGCTGGTGTGAAGATGCTTGCTTCTTGCAGGTTCTGGGAAGGAAAGCCTGAAGAAGACATGATAACCTCAGCTATTCTGGCTCCTATTACAGGAATGTGAGTGCTGGTTCTTTAAATCTTCAGCAAGCTATCAGTTTGGCAGGCACTAAGCAGAGAGTGCAATTGGGGCAGATGAAACACGGCGAAGAATAACAGCATTCTCCTTATTTTTAGCCAAAGCCCTCTTTCACCGTTAGAAGAAATCCACTCATTCTGCAATTCTTTACCATTTCCACATATTGTTGCCCCGTGTTTTACTGCAACAAGAGGACAAAACAGCCTTGATTCTCTTCAACTACACATGAAACAGTCAGTGAGACTTTTGCCTAAAGAAGACAGAGCAGAAACTTAAGGATTCAGTGCTATGGTTTTCCATTTTCTCAAGTTCATGCATGCACACACACACACACACACACACACACACACACACACACAGAGGCACACAGAAGATGCATACAATGAAACTGCTGACCTACTTGTTCTGCGTCATTGTGATGCAGGTCTGACTTCTCACCTGGCACTCCTGGGAGTCGAAACCAAATGCAAGGCTTTACTTTTCTCAGCAGAGTTCACAAATCAGCCTAGGTGCTATCAGATATCACACAAACATGGACTGCAGCAGGCTTTCAGCAGAACTATGCTCCTCACCAAGCCCCACAAGCATCCTACACACTGGGCTATGTATGTGGGTTTATGCTGAATAGAGTCGGTCACCTCAGGTGATGTACTGCCCCAAAGGACTTGATTTTGCATGTGTTGCTCATCTAAAATTCCTACCCGTTTCATATAAGTGGTAGGAGAACAGGGAATTCTGAATTATTCAGGAATAAGCAGGTGAATTCCCCAAATGTGCATAGCATGTAGTTCTGAGTTAATGCACTGAAAAGCCATCCCTTTGAAGGCCTGATGCTGAGATACTGTTTGCTATGTTACACATTTGGAAAGCAAAGGCTGGGAAGAGTTTGATTCCCCCAGCAGTCAGACAGCAGTTCAGACACTCACAGTGGAATTCCCTCTAACTTATTCATTGCCTTTGAGAACACCTTCAGTTTGGTTGTGATTCAGAAAATAATTAGGTGAGAGGAAGACATGATCATAATTCACCTTCTGAACTTGCTTAGAGTTCACAGCTGTCACTGGTACTCAGTAGTGCTGCATTATGGAAATGGGTCAGGAGAGGAAAGCACATTCAAATGTCAGCTTCCCCGAATCTGGGAAATATGAGTGCTAATGAAATGCAGGGTGAACTCAAAACTGGAATATCATATCTGTTGTCTCAGGGCAGTTTTGGGGTGTTGTGCCTCACCTGTCTTAAGAAAGAAAACGGGAGTTATACATTCCGAAGAGCTGAAGACCAGCAGAGCTGGTCTTGTAAGGCAAATGGTCTTGTAGTTCAGGAATTGGGTAAGACTCAGAACAGGAAAAATTGGGTCAAGTCATCAGTCTTTTGCAGCCTCCCTCTGCGACCTTAGACAAATTATCTACAATCTCTTGATATCTCAGCTCCTTGTCTAAAGAACAGTGCTGTTGATGTTTCTGTTTTTCAGACAAATTTTGTGAAAGCATAATCTAGGGTTCTCTGAAGGTGTTTGTATATCACAGACAGACTTTTCAAATACAGATACTTACTGTTTATAGCAAAATGAAAGGGGCAACAGAAAACACATGTTGCATCAGGCTTAGCCGAAACAGTTCATTCACTCCAGACCTAAGTTTTTTTGTTTCACTTGATTTTATTTCAACAGTATTTATCCCTCCTCTTGCAACTCATTTGATTCTAAAGCCATCAAATTCAACTAGGATATGAAAATAGACTTCATATTCAAACACTGCATTTTTTAAGACTCTGCTATTATCTCCCCACCTCAAACAACTTTTAGAGAGGGACAGAACTTCTTTCTCAGGCAGAGACTAGAAGATCATCACCTACGTTCTAGTCCAGCCTCACATGTACTCCATTCTGTGAAAGAACCAGCAAATACTATTGGAATGGACTGAGTTTTACAAGCAGATCTCAGGAGACTGCGGAAGTCCAGCTGCTCCGACATGTTTGTGGACGACTGGGAATTAAATAACTGGTGAATAAGAACCCCAAATTATCATGGAGAAAGCCCAGTGCATTTTTGCTTGCAGGTGCTATGTATTTTGAATGCAAACAAGCCCTGAAGCCATCTGCTAGGATGCCTCCTGTAACATGCTCTTTGCTATAACATGCAAATTGCCTTCATTCCTAAGAGCTGCCTTACAGAGAATCTGAATTTGCCACAGCTCATAAAACAAAAATATGTTTAATTATGATCTGTTTAATTACGGTGAAAGCTGCCACTGCTAATCAGTTCCAGGACAAATAATGTAAAATGAATGTACTACAGCAGTCCTGCAGAAAAGGACTTGATTTGCCTTGTTCTTAAAGATAAGTCAAAAAAAAAAGGTCTAATAACTCTTTCACTGCCTCGGTACACAGCTACAAACCTTGGCATAATTTGATTGCACAGTGGACAGCAAAAATCAATGAACAGGATGTCAGATAATTCATTATTTGACAGTGAATCAACAGACTTGCATCCTATTCCCAGCCTACATCTGCTTCTTCTATAAGCTTGGGAAACCATTTGTACCTTCAGTTCTTTCCTCCCTGCAGCCTTTGCCATTAAGGAGAGCGCCAGTTCCATTGTCCATAAAGAAGACATGAAAGCAGCATCCCCTTTAAACAGATGACTACTGAGATATCGGTTCTTACCTGCATCAAAATCTTTGAGGCTTGACAGTGTCATACCATTTTTTCCCCCCTTGACCATGTCAGAGATCACTTGGCTAAGAGTCTTTTTTGGGACACTGTGCCCTCAAAGAGCAGGCAAGTTTTCAGCTGCATTCTCCACACCACAGAAAAGAAGATTCCGTCTTACTCCTTTCTCTAAGCTGCGGCACCGTGCAAAATGCCCGTCAGGACACCCCTGAAGTGTGCCTTACAGCCCTCAGCTGAACAATATGGAGGTTTCTGCATGGGCTGGACAGGCTCTCTCTTCCAGCAAAAAATAGGTGGACGAGAGAAATTGTGTGGAAGCCTCTGATCCTTGTTTCCTCAATACAAATGTCTTGGAGAGCTGTAGTGTTCCCCTGAAGAAGCTATGGCTAACAGAATGGCACTGTCTATGTGAAAATGCTAGACAAACGCAAGTCTAACAAGGCAGCATCACTTCTTCTCAGCAGTTTAGTCTTTCTAACCAAAACACCATGATTCATGTTTTACAGTCTATTTAGGCAGTGATGTTTTTACAGGGATGCCCCGGTACTTGGCAATTTTTTATAAATATTTTGCTTTCCTTCCTATTTCCTCTTCTCATGGTACTACACATCCCAGTGAGAATAAAAAAGAGATAAAAGATAAATTAATTAATTACCAGCTGCTCTGGTGATTAATGCATACATCAATGTTGTACTACACATAGTGATACAAACTGATCAGCTTGGAGTAAAGAGGGAAATATGTACAATTTGATCACTGACTATAACACAGGAATCAGCCCCTAGCACAGTACTTCCTTTGGTAACATCTTCAACTTACTATCAAAAAAATGCCCTCAAAACCACCTCAGGACAGCTGACATTTGTCAAAGGAGTTTGTTGGCAGGTGGAGAATCTTTCTAGTTGCAACGCACAACTCAAACCTGGCTACCCAAATATTTTCTGTTTGCCAGGCAGTTACTGCAGCTGGAAGACTCCAGTCCATGGCAGGGGCTCCAGGGTGCTGGGCTGACAGTATTTCTGCTTACTACGTGGCACATCAGCAAAAATGGGAGGGCTAGGACGAGGGAGAATCAGCCTGAGACTCCAGCAGGCCAAAATAGAATATGACCTTTTTAGTTTTGCAGCTATAAACACATTCTTAAGCAACAATCCCAGCTACTCCTGGCGGTCTTCAGCCCAAGAGAGCCAGGTGATGAGTGCTGCACAAACAAAAGCAAACCGAAGGAACAAGGAAGGAAAGAAAATGCCCCTTCCTGGCTTTCCTATGTTCAGCAATACTGCTGAAGCATCACCAGTCTCATTCTTGCTCTACCTGCAGGGCTCTCCACATCCTGTGCACATGCTTTGCCATGATGGAGTCCTCTCCTGATTTAGGAGAAGCCCCACTTTATTTCAATGTGATGCCATATGGTGTGACGAAATTGAACAGAAAAGGTTACACATAAAAAAACACATAAGCTTAGAAACACTTGTTTGCTGCAAAAGTAGAAGAACTACTGATGGCAAAGGCCTTCTAAGGATAAAAAGGAAGATGTTGTCCTACCTAGCAGGACAGATGGAAAGTTGCTGAGCTGCTATTTGAATGCCCAAACATCTATGTGCAATTAATGCGCCAAAGCCTGATGAAGCTAAGGTTAAACATCAGCAATGAACCAATGTGGGGTCTGGATTCCTAAAACAGCTGAGCAAGCAACCATTAGCATTAGATGATGCTGAAAAGAAGACAACATTTATATTGAAATGACAGGTGAAGCTCTTGCTCTAGCAGAGCTTACTGCAAGTCCTAATACTAGAGCCATTAGTCACTACAGTCCTAACAAGCTGATTACCTCCCATCTTAGAAAATCCACTCTCAGTTTTCGTATCTAATTTTGATGTGGCATGCCCTGCGGTTTTATGATCGGTTTGGAGCACGCTGCATATCCTGCATAACTTTCAGAGGAATGGAAACCTCTTTTGCCTTGACAATAGACACAGGATAGAGCAGAGGCATGAATCAGGACTCAGTAGCAGCCCTGCATGACCTAAACCGAGAGTTTGATATAGGCGCCATCTTGAAGTTTACAAAAAGTGGTTCCAAAAACCTCACTGCAATTATGAGATTGAAAGCAAGGAGGAATCTGAATTAAGTCCTGCGTCATTCCATTTAGGAAGGATCATATTTAGCGTTGATGTGAGCATATAGACTGACACTGATAATTGCTTTGCCCCATGTGTTTGGAACTGAGGGAATTGACTCTACTAGTAAGATTCACTACAAAATATGGGCCTGACCCAGTGCTTATTCAAGTTAATTGGAATTTTTGCATGACATTAGCAGCACACCTTAACATATACCAAAACTCAACAGCAGTGATGACTTGAAGACTCGCATCATTGCAGCAGCTTCCTTGCTAGTTACTCTCTGCTTGACACTGAGAGAAAAAAGTATGATATACTCTGGATTTTCACACCCCACACCGCCCTAAAATACCTTTTTCTTTCTGTGCATAAATAAAGAAACAGCTCCCCACCTTCTGCTTTCCTTCCATCAAATCCAGAGCTGTCTTTATATATACACACAGAAAAATATTTTTAAAAACCTCACAAAACTAAACCCACAGTCAGGTATCAGGCTGCATCTATAATTCCTCACAAGGTTCTGTTCTCCCACAGCCTGCTAAAAAAAGCATAGCGGGGGGAGAAGTCAGTGTGCCTGTGTGTGTACCTGTGTGCCTAGCAAGCTCCTGGGGGAAAAAACTGAATATGACTTATTCTTGTCAGAAATGCTCCTAGACAGCAAAAAGGGAGGAGGAAGGTCCAGAGGAGGAGTCCAAGCCTCTAGAGTAAATAAAGCCAAGTCCTGGTCACCTCTGGCTGACAAACAGGCAGAACTGCTCCCATATCTTGGCTTAGTTTTATATTGCTTCCTATGGATATAGAAACCAGGCACTTAGGGTTTTGTTGGCTCCAAGTAAAGCTACATGTTTGAAAAGCAAAGCAAAGAAGGCAATAGGAGGGTTCCAGAGCTGTGCATTACAATTGTTTCATAAGAAGAACCTTAATTTGGACAAAATCAAGTGTTTCACTTAAAATAACAAGGAAAGTACAGCAGAAGCCTTTACATGTTTTCTCTATCGCATGTTGCATTTACAACATGCGATAGAGAAACTTGAAACTTGGTGGAACCTAGCAAAGTTCTACTGTGATAAACTTATGACTTGGAACAGCCTTTTCTGGAGAATTTTGAATTCAAAGAAAACTCAGGAAAGCAGGTCACAGTCATCATCTTTCAGGATGCCACTATGGTTTTCTCCATGTTTTCTCAAGAATTATACATGTCTCAAGATAACAAAAGAAACAACACTGAGAAAAGATCTACTGTTCATTGCTAGTGCCTGGAAATCCTTCACCTTCAGACACCTGAGAAAACCTCAGTCTTTCTTGAACTGCCACTTGGGATATCCTGAATCTCTACCCCTTTGAGAGTGTGTGGGACAGAAGTGAATACCACAAAATCCCAGAAGTCTAGGACTTTCCTGTCAAAACCACTCAAGGATTGAGCCATACACAGCACTCTGTCTGCCCTGGCTCCAGAAAGGTCTGAGTCATCTGGCTTTAAGGGAAATTTAAGAAAATAGGTCAAACTGAACTTCCCATCACAGGCAATTGCAGTGAAGTCAATCAGCTTGCACAAGCATTGCTCTCAGCACAAACTGCCCTCGTATTTCTGTCTACATAACTAATCAAATTAATTCCTGATCATATCAAATAGCATGGCTTCCCCAAGAATGTACAGACTAACACTCCCTGCTGATAATCCTTACTTATAAAAGTTGCTTCTAAGGTCAAAATTATGGAGAAGGATCACACTGCAGAAATCTTTGTTGAAGTAATACATCCAAAGTAAGTAAGTGCATGGCTTGAAATTGCTAGATGGACCAAAAGATTTATTTCCAAGCAATTAAATGGATAGTTATCACCTCAGAAACTCCCTATTGGCTACTGAGATCACCAGCCTACAGCAGACAAAGTTACAATCAGCACCTAATAGGGATGACTGGATTTTTTGCCTTTATAAATGACTCATATTAAGTCTGTTGCTTGCAGTTCAGAAAAGTTTACTTGAAGGTCAGAGATATGACTGTGCATGAAGCACATTCATTTAGGGAACACTTTCACACAGAAAAGGAAACAGCAAACGAAGAAGAATACGTTTGACAGACTTGGCCCCAAAGAGCTCATTTGCAGTAACACAGTTATAGACTCTTACCCAAAACCTTCCAGGTCAATGGCCTGGGACTTGATGTGTCTCTTGTGTTCCACTGGGGCAGACACACAAAACTAACAAGTTTTCATTTCAGTTTTTCAGCTCACTATGGTTCTGTGATTTCCAGTACCAGTGTGTTTAAAGAGATCTGAGAAAGTCACAAAATGCAAAAGCTTTGGAGGATGGATGTGTGGGGAAAGCCAGATGGCAAGTCCAGTAAAGTCAAACCCTGACCAAGCTCAGTCAGAGAATGAGAGGCTGAGCTGGGAGAATAAGCAAAATATTCATGAGGTTTAACAGAGGTACAAATGAACAGGCAGGCAGGCAGAATCAAGTGGGAACACGAGACGAGGGGAAGTAACATTCAGTCAGAAGAGAAAGAAGATAAAGGAAAGGAGAAAGAAGAGAGGGAAAATTAGGAAATCTGTGAACACCCCCTAAACTTTCAGGGTGCTTTGAAACAATAGACCCTCCCAACCTTCAGAGGCTTCCCCACCACTGAAAAGCACTTTGCAAATACACATGAACAGCGCAGGAACCAAGAGTACTGAGGCAGCTGCAAAGGTTGATTAAGGTACGAATGCTGGCAAAGCTGTAGGGGGAAGCTTTCATAAGCATCTGCCTCCACTGGGCCTGACAGCAGCACACACTGTCAATCACCTCACATAAATAAGTGCTCACATTTTTCTCAAATTAGAAATTAAGACAACACAAATCCCCAGGAATAGCATACAGTTTCTATACATATCACCCAGTGAGCTAGCAGTGCTGAAGTGAAGCAAGAAGCTTCTGACATTATCATGAGCATCTTTTTCAGTCTTTCCTCCTTCAGCATAAACATGGGGTCCTCTGAACAGTACAGAAACCTGCATGAGGAACTTTTTACTTTCTCCAAAAAGAAGCAGAAAAAAAGGGTTCTTACTCTCCTCTTTTCAGCCCTTGTTTACTGTGGGCCAGTAATTTTTTCATCATCAGACCCCTATCCCTTAGTCGCTGCTTGGACTTTCACTGTGGACTGGTATGAAGCACATAGCACAGAGGCAGCAGTTTGGCTTTGCATCAGTCCCACGTCATCATTCTCCTACCAGCCCGAGTTTAACACAACCAGGCTTTACAACACCAACAGACCATCAACAGGTCTTGCTGACAAAAAGCCATATTAAGCATTGTTTGCCTCTTTAAAACCTTGAATAGCAGTCAACACAAAGAAGCTGTGATGCTAAAGGAGCTGAAGAAATAGCTGTATAATCAGTTTTTGCTGAAATCCTGGAACACATTTTAATGTGAATCTTGCCAAGCTCTTTAATATCTGCCCATTGGTTAAAGCCTCAATATCCAGGGTAGATTTTAGTAATTTTTAAGGGCCTTTTATAAAAGCAGGAAATATTAACAGCTAAAATCTAATTCACCTTTTTCAGTGATGCATTGCCATAATATATAACAACATACCTATGGTACTCTTCACAATCTTAGCCATCACGTGTGTAAATTATTCACAAGAAATAAAAACTTACTCCTAATACATGCTAATTTTTTGAGGTTTTATAGACTCAACTGCTTCACCTGCATGATCCATGATGTCCAGCTGTCAAAACCTAAGTCTTCAGGGAACATAGGTAACACAAAGGGCAGGATTTTGCTTTCCCAAAGGTTTAAACCAGAGAAGAATATGTGACTGAAGGCTGAACTAGAAAGACTGCAGTACAATACACATTTCATTCACAGTGGAGTGAATGCAGCAAAATAGTGGTAAAACCCACTGCAGATCTTTTTTATTACTTTGTATTACAAAAATTCCAAGGGGTCCCAGCAGAGCTTAGGACTGCAGTATACAATGTACTCTGACATTTTAACAGACTTTCTGTCCTAATGATCTTCACGTTTCCTCTAGAGCAGTAATCCTCTGAGCTTAAAGCATCCTGGCTTCAAGACTTTGTTGGTTCAAGACTTTGGGAAAGCTCTTAGTGCATCATGAGGCCAATAGCAGATGAAAGTTTTCAATCACTTTATGGGTTATTGCTGGAAATGTATCACCAAAATGTATGCTAAGAGGTCAAACACATCTATGTTCCTTACATCACCATGAACAACTAAGAACTTAGTCTTCAATAAGCAGTACTTGAAGAGCATGCTGAGAAAAGATTCACAGAGAACACAGTTTGCATTCTTGTGATGCTTGCACTGAAGCACACATTTCTGCAAAAAAAGATATTTTCCCCTCTCCACAACAGATTAAGGTTTAAAGGTGAGACTACTAATTACTTACAGCCAAGCATAAGACCAAGTTGCCCAGGAGGGTTGTCTATCTCTGTTGGTTGTCAAGGCTGGAAGGGGTAAGTCCCCAAGCAATCTGATCTAACTAGATCTGGTTTGAGATCTGGATGTCCCATCCAACCAAAATTATTCTATGATTCTAAAGCATTTGATCAATATTATCTTCCTCTGACTTGTACACCTTTGAGGTAACAACAGAAGGCAGTCTCAGGGGTGTGTGAGTGTACATCTGCATTCTGCAGCTCCAAGTGTCCAAGCTTTCTTGTCAGAGTAACAGTTCTCAGCCACTCAGACAAGATATTTGAGTGGGATGTGAGCATGATACAGACCTTTTGTAAGAAGCTGGTGAGTTGTGCTCATGGGAATATACACAGCCTTTCAGTCTTCTCCAGGGAAGCCGTTTGGCCTTCTTCCTCAGGGAACCTGCAGCTTTCCTTTCTGAGAGATCTCATGCATGATAAGCTGCAAATAAGCTTTTCATACCAAAGCACTACTTTTTTTTTTTTCCCCTGGCTATATTTTGCCATTTTTCTAGCTGTCTCGAGAAATCCAGAATTATGAGTATTTTGCAATTATGCCTTGTAATCTTTCTGATGGAGGTTCCTCCATTGCTTCCTAGCCACCTCCATCTGAAGGAATGTCACCTCCACAAGTTGATTGCCTGAAGACAACTATCCTGGGAAACACAACGTGTTTAATGCCAAAGGGTTGCTCTGCCTGCCTGAGGCATCACTCTTCTGATGTCTGCACAGAAACATGCTGAGGGGGAAATGAAAAGGCTACCAGCCTTGACAATACAGGGTACTAGCTGCAGCTGCACATGGGAGAGGAACAGGAATTCTGTGAGGCCAATCTGGCCTTCAAGTGGAAATGCAGGGACTGTTAATGGGGAACAAGTGTTTGCTTTGCTCTTTCTCTTGTTCTTCTAACCAAAGCAGGACTTAAAAGGGAGACAAGGTGAGAAAACAAAGAATATAGATTCTAGAGAATGAAACAGCTTATTATAAAGCTATTATGAATAGTTGGCTTGATGCTTAGCTAGGGGATAATGAAGTTAGCAATTAGAGATGATGAATGGCTGAAGAGGCTTTATAATGATAAGGAAAGATTTTTATATCAGACAGGCTGAATTCAGGTCAAGTCAGTACCAAATGAACATGAATGCCATCTGATTTATTTCATCAGGTTTTGTGGAATGAGCTTGGTCCCTTGTAAGCTGTTTGGGACAAAGGCTTATTCATAAGTAATTATCTGCAATAAGCACCTCAACTTGCATGAGGCAGGGCTTTAAACAAGGTACTGTTCAAACAGCCTGGCTTTGAAAAGGTTACAATTCAAGTAGATAAAACTATAGAAGTATTACTTAAATATGACAAAGAGAAAGATGGCATTGTTTGTCCAATGATTTACAGAAATGATGTGCTGGAGCTTTCTTTGAATCTATGTTCAATTATGAGCCAGTTCTTCCTGCCTGGGCATTTAGAAATTGCACAGTGCCTGTGGTGGGCAAAACTGCAGTCTATATAAAGAAGCAAAGAACATAAGGTGCCCTTTACTAGCCACCATGTTCATCAGCATCTTTCAAGAGTCTGCTTCTGCTCTCACAAATCTTCCCAGTGAGAAAGAGAAGGGGTGTTAGTTAGTACCAAGCAATGGCATCAGCTTCTGGCTTGCTAGCAAGGGCTATAAACAACATTATCTTTACACAATGGACAACTCCTCTTCTACTGGGTTACTGTCAGAGCAGCACTGGGGTTTGCAGGCCACAACTTGTAGTTCAGACCTCTCCTGAAATTTTTGGCAATTCAGAATTATGAACCCTCTGTTTTTTACTTTTGGGAATAGTTAATAAATACATGAGAAGAGATTAGAGGTATTGGAGAATGGAGACTTAGTTAAGGGTCAGAAAGAGGTAGGGAAGCTGGAGGAGAGATGGAATCTAGGAAATTTAGTTGATCCTGGAAGGAGAAAAAAAATAAAACAAGGACAAGATCCAGAGAGCTAACACACAGAGACCCCAGTGACCTGACCCATCAGTGGGGTTATACTGATGTAGTCCATTGTCATTGTCACTGATTTAGCACAGATTTAAAATTCCATGCACTATAGTGCTTCATCTAGCACACTACTAAGCAACGCTGCTCTGCTGCATGTTCTACTTTGAGTCTGTGCAACGGGACCACATAGAGGCATTTGCAGCAGTATAATCATGTTGAATACCTGGACTGTGCAAACTTTTTAAACATCAATTTCTTCAAGTCCATAGAAGGACTAGTACAAAACTAATGGTGTGGAGGAGAGTGAACGGGAGGTTAACCAGTCTTCAGCTCCCTATTCTAGGCTCCACTGTCCATACAATTAGATTTTGTATTTTGACAGTTGTACCAGAGTTAAAGTATTACAATTACATGAAGTCTGAAGTGTGGAGTTTAGGACTAGGACTTCTAGAGCTGTGAATGCCTCCAAGACAGGAATGTGCTCACTGAGGCACAACCAAGTAATATTAAATCAAGGCATCTGAGAGAGGAGGTGGAAGGCAGTGTCTTCATGGCTAGGAAGAAAAAAGCACATCTTTTTAAGGAGAGACAAAGGGATTCTAGCTTTGGATGGCACAGGAAGTAATCTCTTTTCCTTCATTTCTTTCTGTGCCTTCTCCCCATCCTCTGAGAACAGACAGAAGCAGGCATTTTGGACAACAAAGGATGGGGGGAAGGATTGCAGCTTGATTCAGGAGAAAAAAATTAGCAGCTAGCTGAGATGCTAGATGAGTCAAGAAAATTCTTTACTCTCACTTCAACCACTGTGTACTGTTACTTATTCTTCTGATGTTTTCTTTCATTGTTAAAAGCCCATGGATTGAATAAATCTATTGTATTTACATTCTGTCTCCTGGCACATTTGACACTGAACGTGTAACACAGCATTTTTGCTGCACTGTAATGGTGACATTGGGATGACCTTACAGACATTGAGATTTCCAGTGCATAGCCCCAGGTATCCAAAGGCTTACAGCTGTCCAGTGTCAGAGCTGGTCATGCTAGGTTTGACAAAATGACATCATTCAGGGACACTTAACAAGAGAACATTAGCTTTTAGGAAAATAGTAGGGAAGACTCATGACCCTGAGGGTCCTGAGGCATGAAGGACAAATGCCCATAACCTTTGTTTTTTGTTGATGTTTTGAAATTGACAGTGGTCATTCAGATATAGAATACAGATCTCAACTGCATCACAGAAGCAATTTAGAAAATACACTTTGCCTCTGCATAATAGATACTTGTAAAGTTTAGGATGGTTCTTCCACGTCTCAGTAGACACAGGAGGTGCTGCAAGCCTGACTCATTCACCTCTGTTGACAAGAAGCATGGCACTGTTTGAGATGAGAGACACTGTAATATCAGTAATATCACTGTAATATCTTTTAGTTCTAAGGTCTAAAACTGTGTGCCAACATTCTGTGAAGTAATACCTTCCAATGGTCTGTGGGTTGGGAGGATGGGTAGTTGTTTTCCTACCATTTTAATGCAGATTACAGAGGTTTTTTTGGTAATTTTTCAGTTGTTTCAGACATCACTTGCTGGTATCTTTGGTGATAAAAGGTGCCTGAATGACAGGTCAGATAAGACACAGGCCTTTTAAAAATGTGAAAATATTTTTCAAACACAGTTGTGCTGGTAAAGATTTTTGATAATGCAAGCCTTGCAAAAATAGGTTTCCAGGAAACAATGGATCTACACACTTAGGATGACTTAGTTAAAGACAAAATAGACTAGGGAGAAGTCACAACGCAAAGCATTGTGTTTCAGTGGTTGGTACACCTTTATAAATTTAATCTCTGTAGATTAATCATTCTCTGTAGTTTACTGTGCTCATAAAATTAAATACACTGAAATTCAAACCAAGGATCCTGAAACAAACCCAGCCAGAGGCATTAACAATGCTCCAGTGAGTACGCTGGCACACTTTGATATTCCAGGTCAATGAAGCTTGTTCTAAGCAAAACATCTGGAGCACTCTAAATCCAGCTTGCTTTAAAATCTAAATCTATGCTGCGCTTCTCTTCATTTCTTTAAAATGCCTTTTAATTACAGTCCTGATCAATGCTATTTTGCAAAAATCATTTCCTGGGCTACTTTCCCCATTAAGAATTAAAATTACTATTTTCTCTCGTTCTACTACAGATAGATTTTCAGAGCAGAGCATTAAAATCTTAATTTCTGTTCATTAGCACTGATTTTTGATCCAAATACAGAATTCTAATGTTGGTATATGGTCTGAAGGTTTTAGAATTTAGTCATACCTTCCCCTGCCTTTTTCTTCTCAGAGCTGGATTGAAACAAACACTTAGGGTATTTAAGGCTAGATACAGATCTAAGCTAAGAAAATGAATCTTCATTGCTTCTTAAGACTTTTTAAAGGGAGTCATTGATATCAGAATTGAAATGCATGGAGTACTTCCAACCCATTAAGCTGATGAAGAATTATTTAAATAAGCATTTGACAGATTTTGTCTTTTATATATATATATTCAACCAAGTGAAACTGGGCATCTTTGGAGAATGCACTTTCTTGCCAAAACCTAATGCTACCAGATTCTGGCCATAGGATATTGTACAAACAAAGATTCCACACCCTTCCCCTCTGCCCCCTTTTTCTCATGGAAAAAATGCAACCAAATAATATTTCTCCTGTGCCAAATAGGCCCCACCTGCAGCTGCATTCTCAGCCTCAAAGTTTGAGAACATCTATGTCTCTGAGGCTACACTGTGAGTCCATTCACTCTGAAAAGCAAGCAAACAAGCCGGGCACCCTTCATTCCTCAAAAATATTTTTTTCTTTTATTTACCACAATACTTCGAGGCCTTTCCTAAAACAGAAGTTCCAGACCAATTTCTGTTTGATAACTCTCCTCCTGTATACACTGAAATTTCATTTTGGCCTTGTCTTATGGGAAGAACATCCCACTGAATCTGTGTCAACTCTTCAGCAGCTTTACCTTCCCCCATAAAGCTATGAAATAACTACTATAAAGTCAGTGCACAGATTAATGCGGAATTAAACTCCCCCGCCATGTTAAGCGGAATGCAAATACATGCAAATATTGCTGTAAAATGTCTTTTGCATTGCTCAGTATATGGCAAGTGAACCCATGACTACAGATGTAATTTTCAAAAGAAAAAACACACTTAGAACCTCTCTGGCCACACTGTAGAAAGTTCTCTTCAAAGAGAATTAGTTCCTTGCAATCTATATTGCAAAAAGGCCTCTTATATGTCTTACTTTAGACATCAATATTGTTTTATGGATGCAGAGTGAAGAAAATATACTAGTTGGTACTACCGAGTCTAGCAGAATTCAGTCCTTATGTAGCACGAGCCCATTACAGTGGTGATTATTAGGGCATCACTGGCACAGCAAGATCTTCCCAGGTACACCAATACCTAAAGCAGAGCTAAACTGCATAAACAAACACAGAGCACCAGAAGAAAATCCTAGTTCGTAATTGTACCACACTGAGTTCTGGAAGCCTCTGGAAAGACAAGAGGCTTAGTCACTAAAGTAAAGACTCAGAAGGAGCTCCTGCCCCATTACATGCAAATGTACTTAACCTGTGGATAAGTAACTGAGATACAGCAATGTCTTGCACAAACTGACTGCATGTCTGAAGTAGAGCTGCAAGAAACACACCAGAAGAGAGGAGCTTGCTTTTAATGATGGCTCCAGTCAGTCCTTGTAGACACATTCGCTTAAAAATCTCCCACTGTCTTGGCAAGAAGTGGCTGCAAGTTACTACTACCCCTAGGCCTGGGTCTGGCACTTGCTTCAGAAGAGATATATCCACAGAGAGCAATGCATTGCTGCAAAAGGATGCACGGACCACGACATATCATCTGCAAGAAGAACTGTGCCAACACATTGTTCCATGCAGTCGCTCTGTTAACTGGCTGTGAGCAGAAGAACAGGAAAGAGCTGGCATTTTTCAGCTTCCCCAGGATTTGTGGTAAAAGCTAGCAACCACACTGCCCATTGAAAAGAAATATCGAATGTGCGTGGGTAGTGTACAGGCTCTTATGCCAAGATGCAGAAGCAGCATCTCAGAGGTGGCTTTCCAAGCTATTTGTTTTCTTTTTTTGTTTCCTCTTCTAAAAAAAGAACTACTGAACCATATTCTGGCACTTAGAAGCCTCCCAAAGATGATGTTTCCAGTGGTATATAGACTCTTTTGCTATTGCACAGACCTTTGTTTTTTACACGTTTAGAGTAGCATGAATGCATTACATATAAGAATGAATACTTTGTTTACCTAGAGTGTCCCTAAGGGAGCTGAATTATTGAGGTCTGAAATATCTTCATCCTTTTTCCTGCCCTGGGGCTGATTGCTAGCCTGCATCTGTCAGTCACAGGAACTGAAAGTTAGGTGGCCAAAAATAAAACCTACTGCAAAGAAAACATGTTTTACAGAAAAAAATATGAAAAGAAAAATCTATAATTATCCAGTCACATTAGTGACAGTGAGATCCTCCCAGCTTTCCAACCATGTACAATTAGCAATTGTTTTAAACAATCAATGAGTTAATTACAGCAGTAACTTCCCATTACATTTCACAGGGAATGTGTTATGTGGTGGGGTGCATTAGAAACTATAAAGCAGCACTTTCATTTAAAAGACAAGCAGAAAGAATACCAGGGTAAGCAGTGTATGCCTGAGTCCTACATGAGTTCCCACCAGCATTCCTCTCTGCAGTGCCAGTGGCTCTTTCCCTTTTGGGGGTACGGTTTTTCCTCACCAAGTGAGACCCGAAGCCCCAGTCAGGCTCCAAGTGCATCTCTTCCTGCATGCAGAATCTCACCTACCTACCAAAAAAGCACACTCGGTGGTACAGCACACACAATCGAGGAGCGTAACTGCCATCTACCACTCTCTTACTCTAGGTGACACATTCAGATGTGGCTTAAATAAGACAGGACTACTGTCAGTACCCACTTTTCTCTTTGAACACTAAATTGTCGATATGTTCCCAAGCTTTTTTTGTCTCTTTTTTTAAGAGCTTCGTACTAGCAAAGATTAATGACTTTACTGTCCCCATGAAAAATGGTGAGGGAAGCACTGCTAAGCACAGCTACGATTTATCCATCTATATATAAATCCTACTGCTTAGCTTTGATTTGCTGCAAAACCACAATTTTATCTTGGTATGAGATACTCATTTGCATCAAAGCAATTGATAAATTGATGCCTACCATAAGAGGTGGCATCATAATCTAGTACCTCGAGCTTCTGTGGTTCATTATCATCTCAAGAGTGCCCAGGTCTGCATTCGATTACGTTTCCAGAATGCAATTTCAGTTTCATGTACTGATTGTAGTCTTCTAGATTCTGACCAATAAAGCCAACAAAATTATTCCTGTTGAGTTTCAGCTAGTGCCTGGTTCCTTGTCCTGCTGGCAATTGGGCATTTCATTACAAGTGGCAGAAATCCGCATTGCTGGGACACATGTGGAAGGATCTATCCACTGCTTTCAGTAAACCACTGCTGCTTTGATAAAAAAGCAACTGCTTACAAGCATTCTGGACTCTTAGTTTCCAAGCTGGATGGAGCAAGGGCCATCATCAAGGGAAGGGCCACCTCATTCAGATGCCGGGAATGCATTCTATTTTGGAACCTTGAATGGCAAACCTGTTGCTCAGAGAACATATAGTCTCTCAGTTTCTCAAGAAAAGGCAAGCCAGCACAGGAAGCAGCTAGGGCATGCATTAGGAAAGCTATAAATGTAGTGTTTCTGTCTTCCTAGCCCTAAACAAGGCTGAGTAATGGCATGTCATCACTCTGTTTTGGAGATGGCCTCCAGGTATGCTACTGCCTGCTTGGAGGCAATGAGATTAAAGCAAGCCAGCAGCAACCTGTCCCCTCCCTTCAAACTTGCTGAGTGTCAGCCGCACTCACTGTATCTTTGCCAACCTTCAGTGCCAAACCCAGTATCCCACTCCCCCGAGCTACTCCTTCAGTTTTCAGTATTAGTTGGAACAAGTTATCTTCCCCAGTGCTTTGCCAATTACAACCTACAGATGCTGGGAGGCAAGGAAGGCACTGAGAGTACGTCCTCACGGAAACATGGACATCCACATAATGCAAAAAGCTGGCCTGAGAAACAAAGACACACACCCGACACAGTACTCCATTCTAGATCATTTGCCTCTCTTTTAAGGATGATAAAGTATATCACAAACTACTTTACAGAACAAATTTAGTATTGTGTCACATTCTTGAAATGGGTATTGTTTTTCATTGTCTTATCACATTGAATCTCTGAGGTTATGAGACAATGAAAGTTTCCTTGTAATAAATGCATAGAGACTTCAAAAAGAATTTTGTTTCCCTAATGGAGTGTCACCAGATGATGATTAATTTGTTTCTCCCTTGAGGTCTCAAAGAAAGAAGATTTAAAAAAAACCCCAAACAAATAAAAAAGGCCAGTCTGAAGGTTCATGTTTTCAAATATGACTGGTGAGTAAGTGGGCCTAGCTTAATATGCACTGAAGACTTTCAAAAGCAAGGTGCAAGAATTTTCTAAAAGGCAGCTCCTTTTAAAATGTGTCCAGCCGGCCACATTAGCAAACAAAAAAAAGCACAATTGTTTGGGAAACGTAAGCCTAAACACCACCAATTTTAATCCCGTCTTTAAATACAATTTCTGAAATGGCAGCATGGACTTTACAAGCAGAGAGCAGAGAAACAGCAGAGAATTACTCCTGCAGACAAAGTCACACATGCGACAAAAGCAGGGTTGCAACTGCAACAATTATAACAGCACTTCTTCAGGGAAAACCAGCTTGTAAGCAAGAAAACTCAGGCACAAAACAGGTCAAAAACACTCCAAAATGACTCAGAGGTCTCAAAAGCTGAAAACAACAGGTCAATTTTAACGGCTGCAAAAAAATCTAGCTCTGTTCTTCTGTGAAGTTGTGCATCAGAAACAAAACAATGAACACAAGAAGGGCTGATTTCCAATTAATCACTGCTACAAAACATTCCTGAGTAACTTACACTGTGGATGGACACAATCCTGGTCTAACTAGGAGAGAGTGTGGCATCCAGCACAGATTTAAATGTGTCAGATTTAAACATGAATTTGCAGCTTCTGATTTGCAGTCCATCCCTTAAGACAGTCTGCGTCAATCTGTGGGCTTGGTAATTAGCTTTGGTGCCTAGAGTGACGGCCATCAGAGGCTCAACCGTAGTTTCTTCATTTTGGTTAGGTCCCTGCAAGAAATGTCTGTGTTCAGCCGCTGCTGATTTGATTTTTATATCAGTTGGTTTCCCTTCGCCCTCCTCAGACTGCCAGCTTTCCAAGACCAGACACTTTAGAGGCCACTCTAGATTGGTGGTGCTGGGTTAATTTTGTTAATTCCCTTTCTCTTTCAGCAAAAATCCCAACAAATCACTGTTCAACACCATGGCATCCAGACTAAATGCCTCTACTTGCTTCTGCTATTTAAGGCATCTGTAAATAACTGATAAGGATTACTTATCTCTGCAGATGGCTTATGTTTTGGCAGAAGAGGGAAAACCCATCACCTCAGGCCTAAAGGAGGATTCTTAAGCAGAGGTTAGTCACTCCTGCTGCTCGTGACTATATGCTCAAGCCTTGGAGCTACTGCATCTCCATGGCTTGTGAATGGGCCAAAGCTTCTTTCTCGCTGTGATAAATATGCAGAACACCACACTAATTAGCTCAGTACACTGCTAATGTAAGATAGCATAAGTCTATCAAGTTCAAGATGGCTAAATCCTTTACTCTCACTTGTGATGTGACTTACAAATAGGAGTAATAAATAACAGTCACCTCAATGCTAAACCTGTCTCTACCCTCAAAGAACTACACTTGCTTCACATCCTGTGCAGATGCAATATCCCTGCATCATCTCCTCCATATGAGGTGAACACTGAATCATAGAAGCATTAAAGTTCAAAAAGACCTCCAAGTCCAGCCTTTGACGGAACACCACCATGCCAACTAATCCATACCACTCAGTATCATGTCCAGTCATTTCTTGAACATTTCCAGGGATGGTGACTCCACCACCTCCCTGGGCAGCCCATTCCAATGCTTTACCACCATTTTAGTGAAGATTCTCTTTTTGATGTCCAACCTAAACCTCCCCTGGCACAATGTGAGGCCATATCTTCTTGTCCTATTGCTGGTTGCCTGGGAGACTGACCCCCATCTGGCTACAGACCCCTTTCAGGCAGTTGTAGAGAGCAATAAAGTCTCCTCTGAGTCTTCTTTTCTCAAGGCTAAACAACCCCAGCTCCCTAGGCTGCTCTGCATATGACTCACTCTCCAGACCCTTCACCAGCTTGTACTGGTTATACAGTACAAGCAGTTACGCAATGTCCATGAAAAACTAGAGCAAAACAGGTAAATTTAAAGTATGTGTGGTCACAGCTTGGGCACAGCAGCAGAGTGGACTGGCCTCTCAATGCTAATGATCCCACCAACTTTCTTTCAAGGCTCATTTCAAGACCTGAAGTTTTCCCCAGGAGACATAACTCTCATCTGGGTCAGGTCTCCAATGAGTAGATTAGATTTGCCTCTGGGAAATAGAAAAAGTACGTTTGGCTAGTTACATCATTTAGCTCTTTTTACTCTACTCTCTAACTGCTTAGAGCTGCAGAAATGAAAGGAGGAAAGCCACTGCTTCTTTATTTAATTTCTTCCCCAAAAATGTGATCCTTCCCCCCTTCACTTCCCATCCTTATTCTCAGTAATTTTTAATTTTAGATAATTAACAAAGATACAATACTACTTTCAGGTTCTGTTTGGTTTTCTTAAATTAAAATAAAGATGGCTCAGAAGCCTCATATGCTTAAACAACACCTTTCTTTCCTATTCACTTGTTTCAGATAGAAACAAAATACTTAACAGAGACGCAATCTACTGTTCCCTATGCCTCCCCAGCGAAAAAAAGGAAAAGCAAAAAAGCCAGTAAGGCGTAGGTGAACATAAGATAATACAAAATTCTTAGCTGTCTAGATCAGCAGCATGCAGGCAGTAAAACTGAAAGAAATCTCATTAGCATGACATAACAGTCAATTATAGTAAGCAAGATTTAATGTTAAGTACTGCAGCTTGATTAATCAGCAGATATTCCTATCAGTGAAAATGGTGCTCTACAAGTTTCAAGTTTTAGTTCACTGCATCACATTAAGCAAAAGGTGGGAAAGGTACAAAGGGAGACAGATTCATCTTTTGTGTAATTGCACTGACTTCAAAAGCAGACTCCTTTCATTCTTGGAAAGGCTCTGACTTGATATCAAATCCATGCACACTCAGAGGGATTCTCCTGATCATCATTTCCCAACAAGATATTGAAGAGTTTCTGCTTTTTAAGTGTTTTCCCAATACATTTCTAAATGTATATAAATTAACAAGATGAAAAAGACAAATGCTTCGAAACATTTTGGGTTAGGTTCACACCTGAAAAGTCACACCTGAGGGCAAAACACACCACAAAAAGCATGTGGAGGGCTTGAAGACCAGACTACCATTACATCTGAAAAAGGTGCAGTATTTGGGAGGTTGTTTTCAGGAATACCTGGCCTTGCTGTGCTCAGCAAAACTGAGTTTCCCAATGCAAAAGTTTAAAAAAATTACCCCAAACCAGAAACTTGAATCTTTCACATAAGTTCTTACATGGAATCTCCCAAATCTCTGCTACAGCTTAAAAGACTCACAATACAAATCTTTCAAAGTTTTGTCTACTCTTATACTGAACTGCTACAGAATGAAGGACCATTTCAACATTAAACCACTGAATCGACCACCCTGACATCCTGAAATCCCTTCTGATCTAAACTATCCTCTGATGCAAAGTAGCATTGGTATATTCAAAGCTGAATTTTGGTCAACTGGAAAATAATTCTGGGAAAACTTGTCTAACTCAAATTCAAGGTCCCTAAGAAACTAACCTTTGAAAAAAAATAGCATGAAAACTTGAGAATAATGCTGCAATTTTTTTTGGTGCTGAGTAAATTCTGAGCAATCACATGGGACATTTTTTTCTATTTCACTGCTCTGAAACAACTCAAAGTGTGACAAAAACTATTTTCAAGCAAGAACATTATTTACTCCATAGTGTGGACTTCCTTCCTCGTTCTTTGCGTCTGTCATGAGGAAGAGGAAACAACTCTTAAGCAACACTGGCCTCTCTAAAAAATGCTCTCTCCTTCTGAAAACAGTTTTTTTCACTACAGATGCACTTTCAAAAGTTTCCAGCATTTTCTTAGTTTTCCTACACTGTGAATCTATGGGGATCTGATAACTGGTTAACAGAACTAGAAAACCAGGTACATTTTGCCATTTCTTACAGAAATTGTACATGGCTCTATCAGACCAAGACTGTGTGAAACAAGAATTACTCAGAGCCAGAAACACTGCAATGGTGGTCAAAGTCACAGCTGCAGCTACAGTTTGCTCTGCACTTCACTTGTAAGTGGATTCCGTTTCCCCTAGTCATTGTATTTCAAAAATAAAACCTTGCACAGATTTTTCTGGGTTGGTTTTGTTCATTTGTTTGTGTTTTGAGTTTGTTTGTGGGGCCTTTTTTGTTGTCTTTAAGGTTTGTTTGTTTATTTGTGGTTTTTTGGTTGTTTTGGGGTTTTTTGTTTCTTTGTTAGTTTTTTCTTTTCTTTGGTTTAGGTTTTTTGTTTGGTTTGGGTTTTACTTGGTTTTGTTTGTTGTGGGGTTTTTCGCTTGTTTTGCCCTCTCAGCTTAATAAATCACAAAATTTATAACAGAAACATTTGCTCCTTTATCAGCTTGATAGGCTGTTAAAAATGCCAGATACCTTCTGTTCTACTGTCTGAGAGCGGTAAGCTTAGAAAGTTTGAGGAATCTGGACTTTACTCACATACCTATTATAGTCTGTTGCTTGAAAATCAAGGCAGAAATAACAGAGTTCGAGACTGTTTCTCAATCTGATATATCAAATCCTAGCTTCACTTTTGAGCCAAAATTTTTGTTCTAATCAGCATATGAAAGATTGTGTTGGACCATTTTCTTTCTTTGTCACCCATCACGTAGAGTTTCCTCATAAAAGTTCTCATTTGCAGATTGTTTATCCAATAAAGCATGATGGTTCCTTCAGAGATTAAAAGTCTAATCTTCAGTAAGACTGACCATCCCTTATGAAAATTAACAGCTCTGTGCTTTCCTACCTATCTAATCCTCACTCTTACTGCCCTCATGGAGGTAATGCATAGAAATAAGTGTGACTATGCTGAAAGAAGTTTCAGTTCATTCAACTTCTGATCTCCTGAGATTGCAGAGCACAGAGAAAGATTTTGTAAGAAGACATCTGAATTATATATTTTTTTCTTCAATATCTTTGAAAGATACTGTAGTGATGTGTTGTGATATAGGACTATCTAGTGAGCTTTCTTGATAGCTGTGAACATGTTTGACTACAGAGAGGTCCCCTATAATATCATGGAGGAATGGCATTACAGAAATGACGACTATAATCTTTAGTGCCTACCTGGGGAGATTGCCCTGCGGAGAGTC
The DNA here is from genome assembly GCA_013397755.1 of Cnemophilus loriae. NCBI lineage: Eukaryota > Metazoa > Chordata > Aves > Passeriformes > Corvidae > Cnemophilus > Cnemophilus loriae. The sequence continues at coordinate 1,332,288 of VZTF01000890.1, forward strand.
GACATTCAGTGGTCTAGGTCACAGGAGAAGTGACATTCTCATGTAGCTGCACCCCAAGACAAGACAAAATGCTTCTTAATTTCAACTGGTCATGGTCTGTATTTTGGGAGCAGAACAAGCAGGGCTGCAGTCTCAGTAACAGAAATGAGTTACAAAGACCCAGCTCTGCTTCTTAGGAAGGCCAGTGCAGGAAATGTAGCTCTGCTAACACATCAGCAAGAGCAGTGGAGTTAGATTGCTGCTACTTAAAGTCACAATATGTATCTGTTGTATGATTCCAGTGACAACTACAGACACAAACAATGCCTTACACTTATCAATGTTTTACTTGAAGTCTTTTTACTGTGGATATCTCCACTGAGAAATAAACTCAGAAAAAAGATTTGGCAAACTCTGTTAACACCGACAAACCTCTGAACACACAGCACAGTTAGCAATAGCACTATTAGGGAGCACCAATAATCATGTTACCACATTTTGCAAACTTATAACAGAGATGATATTACCCACCACTAAAATCTTCCCCTCTTAGAGGTAGGTTTACACAGACAACACCATAAAATAAACATTATAACCACTTCTCAAATAGAAACTAGAACAGCACAGGACAGTGTAACTATCTAGGCTAACTTAAGGTCAAGGTCAGGCCCTGTCAGGAAAAAAAAGAAACAATAAAAAGAGAAAAGCTGTTATTTTGCTTTACTGAAATGGGTTAGTGGATAAAATGCTGGGGGTTTGGTTTGCACTTCCTGTTCTTTCCCAAACTTCTACAACAATCAGCAAAGTTGTGTAGCCTTTGTAGTCTCCACACGTTACTGTTTTCCTACTTAGATGTCTTTAGATGTCTAGCTTCATTGTGGATGGCTGAGTTTCAACATCTGTTTGTGTCCACTTTAAAAGACAGCAGAGAAGTATGCAGAGCAGAATACCCATTTTGCTCCATGCCGTGAACACATATCTATTTACCTGACTGTAACGCAGGTCTATAATCACAGCACCCCATGCCAGCAAACAGCTTCTTTCTTCCTGGCCATGTTTTAGAGCAGCTTAACCAGAAGCCTGCAGGACACTTCTCATACTTCAATTTCTTTGTGCTAAATAAGTCAGGGAAATATCCCTGCTAATCAATAGAAGACCAATTCCATACTTAACATCCATGCTGAAAGGTACTAGAGGAATGACCGGTCTCTGCTATGAACGCATAGCTTTCTTCACCTACAGTAGAAGTTGTTTCCATACCTTTTCTTTCCACTCTCAGCTCTCAGTTTGTCCCTAGCTTCCCTTTGCAGCCTAACAGCTGCCGGAGTTCTGCATAACCACAGAGCACAGAGTAAGCATAAAACTGGCTCAAAGTCTAAACTCCATTTCCAAGTGCATTCTCTGACCAAGCCTTTTCTTTTGCCTCTATCTTTTTCTCCTCCTTTCCTGCTTGGTTACAGGCTTATCCTGTTTTCATGCAGATGTAAAGACACTGATTTTGGTAGCCATCACGTATTGGTAAAATATAGCTGCATTTTCTATTATCTTGCAGTACCTTCAAAATCACATGTCAACAACAGGGTTAAAAATAAAAGAATAGCCGCAGAACATATTTTCCCCCCTACCTCAGCATTTTCTCACCCTTCCCTGAGCTTCTTTGTGACTGAGGGCTGAGAAAAGTATCACTAGGCCATTTCAGGTCGTCTAGACAACTTTCTATACCACCTCCACTGCTCGTGCTGTTATTCAGCAGTTACTGCAGATCTCAGTTTCAGTAGGATTTGCAAGTCAATCTTCTATCTGTAAATCCCAGATGGCTCAGTGATTTTTAGCGCAGCTATTGATCTCTTCATTCATAGATACCGGCTTCTGGGCAAGCACACCCAGCTGCTCTCATCAACCCCGCCTGACTGTCACCAGCAGAAAAGAGGACTTTGTGAACCCAGACACTACCCGCTAATAATACTGCCAACTTTGAGCAATAAAATTAGGCAGGAATAAGCATATGGTTTGCATGTTTGCCTACCTGATTACAAGGCTGCTACCAGGCTCCCTCCCTCGCTCTGCAACAGCTGTGCTTTTGGCAACTGAGCAACAGCCTTCCAAAGTGTCATGCTCTGAAAACGCACACGCTCTACACACACCCATCCAGCCTTGCCGTGCCAGACAGCCCCTTCTCTGCCGTCAGCCAGCCGAAAAACAAGTTGCAATTCAATGACCAGCTCCCATACGAAAGGAAGATACAGAGGTCAGAACAATCAATGCAATTAATTGTTCTGAAAACAGCAAAAGGCTTTTTGTAAAATGGGAACAATTGCATTTTATCTGCCCTTTCTCCTCCTCTCATATATTACCTATAAATCAAGAAGGTCTTCAGCAGATCACTGCATATTTGACGCCAACTGCTCTATCTTTTTCATTCTATCTTACACCACTGTAGAACAGTCAGAACGGATTTGGCTCCCTGGCAGTGAAGAAGGCAACTGCTCCTTACTTCCACGAGGTAGGGAATCCTGCCTCCTCACTGAGACCTCCGAGGAAGATGACAAAGAAACAAGCTAAAAGTCCAGCTAGCCTTCCCTCCCCACTCATGCTCTTCCCTGCAGATCACTAAGCTTGCTACCATAAATCAAGTCTCCACACGGCTGTGGCACCAGCAGGAGATTTCAGGCAAAGTGGCATGGTACTGTACACTACTGTGACTCGTTCACATTTTGAACGCTGTTTGTTGAGGTTTGTGACATGCAGTTTTGTCTCCTTCTGCAGGGAATTACTCAGCCAGGCAGTCACATAGCAGCATAATTAGAGGATTCAAAGTGTGCTAAGCTCATCTGGAAATCATATGAGGTGGGGAGATAAACAAAACTAAATGATGACAAGGAACTACTATCTCTGTGCAAGCAGCAGCTTGTAACTCTCCCAGCATGCACTCTCCCAGGGCTTGCTGTCACAGAAAAACTCTTTGAGTTATGGAGTACTGTAAACCTCACCTAAGTTTGAGAGGAATCCATCAGCACATGGAGTTCAAAGTAAGCAGGCAAACAGGCTGCAACACACCCTCAAGAAGGAAGTGGGTACTGGGAAGAGGAGGATATGTATGAATGTGAGTGTATCAGACTTGGGGGGCCAACAGTTCCAATAGCAACAAAATAGTGGAAAGTTTTAAATTCAAATTCAGGTCCAATACAAGTCTTCTCCAAGGTTCAAAGGAGAACATTTCAGAGTTTCATAAAGTTTAAACGAATCTGATAAAAACATTTGGATATAAGATTTCGGACCAGCTCCATCATAATGTTTGGGAAAGTATCTTGCAGACCACAAGAAAATTAGAACGATGTTGTCTATACATGCAAGTGAAGCACAGAGAGCTCTTGGACTTTGTCATGGTGGGATCAACAATGGAATTTGCACTTGATTTAAAACCTAGCCCAAGATGGTTCTTTGTCTGCCCTGACTAAGCTTAAGGAGCATGTCATTCATTGCTGTGGTGCATCTAAGTGGTGCACAATGAGAGACTCTGCAGCTAATGGCTTGGATGTCCCATCTGCAGGGCCAGGTGTGGTGCTAGGATGTGAGGTCCAATAAAAAGATCCCCATTTCTGGTGGATGCTGTCCATGTGGTTAGGCATATTCCTTAGGGCCCCCTAAATCCTCAGGAGCAGATATGCTTTCTTGCTTCAGTTGATAAATTGCTTCTAGATGACTTTCAACTTCTTTCAAAAATTGCCTGTTATATTTCTTTCCTGATCACACTTTTGCTTATTATTTGTTTTCTTTCTATTTAAATTGTGTAATGAGGCAACCAGTTTCATTTTTACCACTTCACTGATTTTACAGTATAATGTAACAGATTTGTGTAATTGTTACTTCTTTTTTCCCAGCATTTCCTTTCCCCCATGCCCCACACCAAATATGTATTGCTACCAGCAGCCTTGTCTCTGCAGTCAAGTTCCTGCATAATGCAGCTCTTGTTTGTAATTCTTCGTACGGTCAGTGCTATTAGTGATGCTGCCAAAATGCATCCAAAAGCCAGCCAAAGACCAGAATCTTGATGGAAGAGGCACTGACAGGTGGGCAGACCCACAGTGGGAACGGGCAGCTCCTCAGGTCTGTGGTACGTGTCCTTCTGAAACTTTCCTTCTGATCCAATCCAGCCTGAAGCACTTTCAAACACAAATCTTTCAGCTTTCCAAAGTGCTTCCCCAATCACTGTGTACTGCCATCCTCACTGAGGGAGCTGAGGGGTGGCTGACAGCTGTGACCAGACAATCACAGAATATGCTGAGCTGGAAGGGATCCACAAGGATCGTCAGCTCCAACTCCTGGCCCTGTACAGGACACCTCAAGAATCACACCACACGCCTGAGAGCATCATCCAAATGCTTCTTGAACTCCGTCAGGCTTGGTGCTGTAACCACTTTCCCTGGGAAGCCTGTTCCAGTGCCCAACCACCCTCTGGGTGAAGAACTTTTTCCTGATATTCAACATAAACCTTCCCTGACACAACTTCAGGCCATTCCCTTGGGTCCTGTCACTGGTCACCACAGGGGAGAGATCAGTGTCTGCCTCTCCTCTTCTCCTCACGAGGTCTCCCCTCAGTCTCCTCTTCTCCAGGCTGAACAGACCAAATGACCTCAGCTGCTCCTCATATGGCTTCCCCTCAAGGCCCTTCACCCTCCTTGCTGCCCTCCCCTGGATCCTCTCTAATAGCTTAATATCATGCACTGGAAAATAAGCTCAGGAAAAAGAGGTGCTACTGGAAGGAAAGGTGCATACCTGGCCCTGCCATTTATGTGAGTTTTTTGCTCATTCTGAGCTGGTGATGTTGGACACAGTGATACAAATGTGGGCTGATGTCCCAGGACACAGCAATTAAGCAAGGGCCTGGCTGTCTCTTGGTGTTTGTCGCATCTTTTTTCTCTCTGAAAACCTTTCCACTCTGGGTATGACACCATGCTGACACTCTTGTCTCTTCAGCAAGCTGCCCTTTCCTTTCCCATTCCACTTATCCCCTGCAAAGCACATGCAGGGAACCCTACAGGGAATTAACATTCACAATAAAAACAGAAAAAAGAAAATGCTGTTGAAGTCCACTTGGTTTGCTGAATATTTTAATATTGGAGTCCCCAAACTCAGGGGATATTCAGCGATGGGATGGATTTGGTGTTGGACTCTAATCTGAACGAAAACTGGCATGTACGAAAAGGCATAAAGCAGAAAGCTGACCAAATACACCGATTTCTGTGATTTTACTGTTCTAAAACTATTAGGCTCTGGAAGGGACATATTATACTTAGTTAACTTTGTATCTCATTTTTCGACAGAAACCTTTACAATAAAGAGAAAAAGGGGATCTTAAAATCAGAGTAAAGTCCATCCAATGGAGATCTGAATCAAAATCTATTACCTGTCTTGTGAAAAAGACAGCAGTGTGTAACACAGTTACCTCTATAAATCACTAGCAGAATAGGAAGCAGCAAGTCAAGCGGATTGGTGCTACTGAGTACTCTCTGAACAGTTTAGGAAAGCAACACCTAATGGTCATCTCATGAATATCCTTGGTAACCTGACACTACGCATCACACAGTTTCATCTTGAACTGTCTGTGCTTGTCTGCTCCAGTAAAGAGTTCTCTCCTCAACTGCATTTTTCAGTCTCCAGCCTCGTCTAGGTTGTGACCCAGGTCACACCCAGGTCAGTTGCTTGTAACAACAGCTTAGAAATGCATGGTGGACTCTCATTAAGGGGATCAACACTTACTGAAGAATCAGATGCTCTCTCTTGCTAGTTTCATCACGCGCAGTGTAAAAAGAAAGCAACCCAGATCTTAGATTTCAATATTTTAAACCCAGTAATAAATACAGAAGAGCATTCTGTGCAACTGTTCTTTGATTGGCTACGTGTGGTTGGTCTATTTTTTTACTTTCTGTGCTTTAAAAATAAACCTCATCCAACAGTTTTGATTCTAGCACGATCACATGATACTGGGAGCTGGGATGCCATGAGAAACCATGAAGATGTGGTGCTGTGCTCCACACAGAAAGTCTGAACATTTTGGATAGACATCAATCCTCGGTGCAGCTCCACCAGGTTCACTGAACTCCGTACAGTGGGTCCAAACCAACTGCCTTTTTTTCTGCATGGTAGAGATAAATATGAAAAAAAATCTCATTTCATCAAAATTGTAAAAAAGCTTTAAGATCTATCAAAGTGGGAAATGGGCGAAGCTATCTTTTGTCAAGCAGAACGTAAATGTGAAACAGAGACAGCAATACATTACTCTAATTTTGCTAGACAGACTTATTTTTAATGCTGTATCTCTGTGAAACATGTCTAATTACTTTTTCTTTCCTCAGTATAACACATAGAAATGCCAAAACCCCAACAAATCCAAAACCTTGTCTACTTCAAAGTCCCTAGAAATAATGTAAATGCCTAGCAGAATTTTAATGACACGGAGAGATTTATTGCAGATTAATTTGATTAAGTATCACTAAATAACGAGGCATTTCAGGGGACTGTAAGATATTGAAGGTTTCTGAATTCAGTCTTTTGTCTGCAATACTTCGAGCAATTTATTAATAAAGTTAATATTATGTAATGTTTCACAGGGGCAAATTAAATGCATGTTGTTTGAAAAAAATATCTACAATATAAATATTCCTAGCATAAAAATGCTGTATTTCACAGAAAATTCACAAAACAAAAATGCTTTAGAAACAATACTTTCTTAGCATCTATCATTTTCCAAAACATTCAACAGAAAGCGTAGCAAATTAAACCTTACAATACTCCTTTGCAATTCAGAGATAACTAATTGTTCTTTTACAGATAAAGCCCACTGAGGTAGGATGGTAAAATTGTTTGGCTTAAGACACAGGGAAAGCTAAGGCTAAAAGTTAAAGGACTATTGACAGATAACATGTTTCCAGACCCACATCTTACATTCTTCTTAATGAACAACCCATCATTTTAAAAAATAAGGAGGGTAGTAGCTCTCTCTATATTGAAAGGCCACATAATTCTGGGAGAAGAAAAATAACTCTGTCTGTATAAGGAATAAGTACATAGTTCAATCATAAATGTGGATAACATCCTTTTTAATACACAGACAGCTGTACTAGGGCAAAAATACAGTCAGAGTTGCTCGGCTTGATAATGCATGAGTCTCCCACACCCAATCAATCTGGAAGCTGTAGCCAGAGCCATAACAAAAGCAGGAGAATGAAAATTGCTAGTCCTCAGTATCCTTTAAGAGAAGGGCGACAAATGTGACCAATAGCTCTGAAAACCACTATAAAAAGACAGGCTGTGGACTCACAAGGGCCAAGCAAGTGGCATTCATTAAAAACAGAGGAAGAAGCAAACATGATGAGATTTGGCTTGAGAGTCAAAGCTAAACGCAGTGGTAGAAAAGCAATTCACAGACAGAATTCATTACTCCATGGGTATCTCCATAACTTTGCAAGGAATTCTGACCAGCACCTGAAGTTAAATTTAACCTTTTGTAGATCTACTGACTTGCGTGGAATCTTCACTGAACAAATTTCTTTAAAAGCTCTGGGATGGCTACCTAAAGCTCTTTGTAGTGAGAGGAATTTGAAAAAAAATACACATTATCCTAACAGTGAATCTAAACGTAGACTAGAATAATTTGTTCTTATCTTGTTGAAGGTCCGGAACTGCCTGTGCAAAAACCCATGTTAAACTTTCTCACCTTAGCTGGTGAGTAGTTCCACGGGATTTTGGGCTGTCAAGGTAGTGAATGAGAGAATGGCTAAACAGGATTACCATGACATAGTAACATGAAGGCAAATGCAGTGGTCATCTGAATCATCTCAAATGACAGTACCAGTGGTTTTCACAAACAGCCTTATCTCTCTCATCCTTTCAAGTTATATGTATTTTTAGAATATGTTGCATGTTAAAGAAGAAAGATTTTAAATGGGATCAAGGGTAAAACAAAGCAGCTGAAGAGAGGTGCTCATGCTTTTGAATGGTGGCAATCCAACCCAGTGAAAATGATCTACTTAAAAGGTAATGGTAACAGGTGAGAATGGGAAATGAAATGGTCAATACAGCCTAGAGACAATACCATGAAGGGTTAACATTTTGCCTAATACAGCTCCCCTGAAGTCAAACAGAATAGAATTTCATGCTGTTCCCAGGAATAGAATGGAACATACTATTTTAGTTGGAAGGGACCTAAAATGATTGTCTATAGTCCAACTGCCTGGCCATCTCAGGGCTGACCAAAAGTTAAAGCACGCTGTTAAGGGCACTGACCAAATGCCCCTTAAACACTGGGATGCTGGAAGCATTGGCCACCACTCTAGGAAGCCTTTTCCAGGGTTTGACCACCATCTCAGTAAAGAATTGCTTCCTAAGACCCAGTCTAAATCTCCCCTGGGGCAGCTTGGAACCATTCTCACACATCCTATCATTTCATTCCAGGGAGCAGAGCTCAGCACCTCCCTCCCCGCTTCCCCTCCTCAGGCAGCTGTAGAGAACAATGAGGTCACCCCTCAGCCTCCTTCTCTCCAAGTCAGACAAGCCCAAAGTCCTCAGCTGCTCCTCACAGGCCTTGTTTCCAGCCCTGTCACCACCTTTGTTGCCTTCCTCTGGTACAATCAAGGATCTTCACAACCTTCTTCCACGGTGGGTCCAGACCTGCACACAGTGCTCAGGGTGAGGCTGATGCAGTGGGACAATCCCTTCTCCTGACTGGCTGGTTATGCCGTGCTCAATGCACCCCAGGACGAGGTTTGCCCTCGGGGCTGCCAGGGCACACGATGGCTCACACCGAGCTGCTGCCAACCAGCACCTCAGATCCCCTTCCACGGGGCTGATCTCCAGCCATTCCTGCCCCAGTTCATACTTGTGCCCACGATACTCCATCCCAGGAGCTGGATCCAGCTTTTGGACTTGTTAAATTTCATCCCACTGATGACTGCCCAGTGCTCCGCTCTATCTCCCTGCAAGGACTCTTGTCCCTCAGGGGAGTCAACAGCACCTCCCTGTTTCATATCATCAGCAAACCTGCTCATGGGGCATTCGGTTCGTGCCTCCAGGTCACTGACAGATGTTTTGAACAGCACTGGCCCTAGAACTGATCCTGAGGAGCACTGCTGGTGACCAGTCACCAGGCAGATGTAGCCTCATTCACCGCAACGCTCTGCATCCTGCTGTTCAGCCAGTTCTTCAGTGTGTACCCACTCATCCCAGAGATGGACAACTTGTCCAGAAGGGTGCTATAAGGGGTGGTATCAAAAGCCTTACAAAAATCCAGAAAACTACATCTGCCAGCTTCCCTTCACACACCAGGCAGGTGACCTTATTGTAGAAGGATATCAAATTAGTGAAACAGGACTTTCCTTTTGTGAACTCATGCGTTTGACTGTGTCTGATGTCTTTAAATGCCCTTCAGTACAATCCAGTTTACTCTTCTCCATAGTTCTTCCAGAAACTGAGGTTAGACTAACAGGTTTGTAGTTGCCTGGGTCTTCCCTCACGCCCTCATTGCATATAGAGCAACTTCTGTTCCAGGCAAAATCGGGGAGAAGAGCTGCATAATGCACATGTCTGCAAAGCACACAGCCTCGTGCGTTAGAGAAAGCTCTGTCCCGAGGGCTTAGGAAGATACAGAGACAAGTAAGACTCCAATACAGGTTTTAAGTTCTGTGCTTAGTGTGGCATCCAGGAAACCTTAATATTCAGTGCCTGCGTACATCTCATGCCCCCGGGGAGAACTGCTTGTGAACTGTGGCCTAAGCAACCTGATGAAGAGCTGCTGGCATTGAAAGGATCAGTGTTTCACAGAGCTGGAATTAGGTGGGTGCACAGAAAAAGCACTGCTCTCTTAGGTTTTTTTTAAAGAACTGACAGAGACCAACAGAATAATTTTTTTTAACCACACATTTAAGAAGATTGTCAGAAGACATATGCAGAAGATGTCTCACCTCAACCACTCTGAGCTTCTTAAACATAGAAAGTACCCCAGGACATCTAGCTTGTTCATGAAAAATGTTTATGCAAACAATTTCTTTATTCCTTCTAGCAAATTCATGAACAGAAGCTACCAAAAGCCAAAAAACAATCATTAACTGGACAAAAATAGGTATCTGGGCTCTATAAATGGGAGATTTTGGAAAGCCAGTCCATGGGAATGTCCTGCTTTTGGAACAGATACAACCAATGGAAATGTACTTGAGCGTTGCACTGGCTGAATTTGTTGTCACAAACAAACCTGAAGGGCTGGATTTGAACTCCAGTTTCAAGAGGTGTGGATTTGACTAATACATTAGAGTATTATATCCAGAGCCTGCATCTGATCCTATAAATCTGTACGCAGAGGTGGAAGCACAAGCATGTAGATGGGGTTTTGAAGTAAGCCTGCAGGCTCCTCTGCCATTTTGCTCAGTTGGATTCAACTCCCTAGAGCAAAATCTGTCTCCTAGCACACATGCTATTTCCATTGTATGTACCTCTTAAACTGTGCTAAACTATCTTAAATGGTCATAAGTAATCTCCACGATAGTCAGGGTAACATCAAGCAGACACTTTTCATCATCCTATCAAAGAGCCATCTGAAAGACTCATCTCTGAAATGAATAACCACACTGCCACTTAAAATAATTTACCATCTCAGCAATGAAGAAGTGGGAAACTATCAAGATTAATAATCATTACAAAAATCCTGTCCAGCTATGTGCTGTGGATTGTGAAAAAGATCTAAAAATGTCAAAAGAAAGAGTAAGCCTTGAGACAATAGGTGGAAGAAGCTGAACTAGCAATTGACACTACTAAGTAGAAAATTAAAATTTTCATCTTTTAGAACCAAGATCTAAACTGAATTCTTATGGCAGCATTTTTAATACATCTTTGCTTTCTAACTTTTCAGAGAAATGCTTTTTTTCTCTTATTCAACATGTGAGAGAGCACAGACTCAGTACTTGCAAAGATTTAATGAAAAAAACCCCTAACATTTGTACACTTCAAAAGTGACGCTTAAGAGAACCCACACAATTTTTTTCCACAGTAAATACAAAAACCCGTCACAATACCAACAGCTCACTTAAGATTAATGCAATACAGAGGATCCAATTAATGTTGGAGGTATCAACTTTATAAATATCTTCCTCTTATGTGTTTATGGACCACCTTGAGGACATGAATCCTGCTTTCGGGTCTGAATAGTGGGAGATGAGGTTCCTCTTTTGTCCTCCTCTATCATGTTCTCCTTTGGTCCATACACCTTTGAGATGTGCAGTCACACTCTTTAAGTTGCATGAAGCCACACTATCAATACAGGCTGGAGGGATGAAAGGATTGAGAGCAGCTCTGCAGATGACTTATGGATGCTCGTGACTAAAATACTGGATATGAGCTGGCAATATATGGTCACAGCCCAGCCAGATCAAACAGCATCCCGGGCTGTATCAAAAGCAGCGTGGCCAGGAGGTCGAGGGAGGGGATTCTGTCCCTCTACTCTGGTCTGGGGAGACACCACTTGGAGTGCTGCATCCAGATCTGGGGCCCCCAACACAAGAAAAACCTGGACCTGCGGGAGCAAACCCAGAGGCCACAAAGATGAACAGAGGGCTCAAGCATATCTCCTATGAAGACAGGCTGAGGGAGCTGGGCTTGTTCAGCCTGGAAAAGAGAAGGTGTCAAGGAGACCTTACTGCAGCCTTCCAGTACCTAAAAGGGGCTTATAAGAAAGATAGAGGCAGATGCTTTGGTAGGGCCTGTAGTGATCGGACAAAGAGTAATGGTTTTAAACTAAACAAGGGTAGATTCAGACTACATATAAAGAAGAAATTTTTATAACAAGGATGGTGAAACACTCAAACAGATTGTCTAGAGAGGTTGTCCATACCCCATCCCTGGAAAGATTCAGGGTTTAGTAGTGGACCTGTAGTGGCAGGTTGTACTTGATGATCCTGGAGGCCTTTTTGCAACGTTAAATCCAATTTTATTCCCATCTTCAAAAAGGACAAGAAGGAGGACTCAGTCAGTCTCACCTCCATCCCTGAAAAGGTGATGCAACAGATCATTCTGAAGGTCATCACCATGCATATAAAGCAAAAGAAGGTCATTTAGAAGAGTTGGTATGGATTCACCAAGGACCTGGGGTCTTTGGTGGGTGACAAGTTGACCATGAGCTGGCAGTGTGTCATTGCAGCCAGGAGGGCCAATGGTATCCTGTGGTGCATCAGGAAAGGTGTGGCCAGCAGGCTGAGAGAACTGATCCTCCCCCTCTGCTCAGCCCCGGTGCGGCCACATCTGGGGCGCTGTGTCCAGTTCTGGGCTCCTCAGTACAAGGACACGGAACTACTGGAGGCAGTCCAGTGGAGGGACACAAAGATGATTTGGGGTCTGGAGCATCTCTCTTATGAGGAGAGACTGAGGAAGCTGGGGAAGTTCAGTCTGGAGAAGAGAAGACTGAGAGGGGATCTCATTAATGCATATAAATATCTCAGAGGCGGTGCCAAGAGGATGGTGCCCCAGACTCTTCAGTGGTGCCCAGCGACTGGATGAGGAGCAATGGCCATTAACTGAAACACAAGAAGTTCCACCTCAACATGAGGAAGAACTTTCTTACATTGAGGATGGCAGAACACTGGAACAGGCTGCCCAGGGAGGTTGTGGAGTCTCCCTCTCTGAAGACATTCAAAACCCACCTGGATGTGCTCCTGTGTCACCTGCTCTAAGTGACTCTGCCTTGGTAAGGAGTTGGATTAGATGATCTCTAGACTTTCCTTCCAACCCCAAACATTCCCTGATTCTATGAATCTTTGGACAAGTTTGATGGCAATCTGAATGATGTAATCTACTTGAAGATGTCCCTGCTTATTGCAGACAGGTTAGACTAGATGAGCTTCAAAGGTTCCTTCCAACTGAAAGCATTTTATGATTATATGGACCCTTGTTTAGGTGGTAAAAGCCATTCAACTTCCCTTATCTGCTATGTACAATTAGACAGAGCACAATCCAGAATCTACTGCTGCAATTCTTTTGAAATACTGTGTCAAAAAGCATTTATTGCTCCAGCGTCAGTGGGACTGTACTCATCACAGCAAGGATCCCGCTCAGGAATAGTATAGCATTTTGGAAAATGTCAAAGCTGACAAGCTTGACTGGTACTCAGACATCATAAATTTGTCCATAAAACTACCTTTCCAATGCAATGAGACCATCTCGTCTTCTGTATCCTAGCAATTAGCAGCCTTTTTGCTTTTGGTTTCTTAAGCTTATTCAAAGAAATCAAACAAAAAATCCAAAACTAAATTGAACTCGCAAAAAAAGGCCAGTCAGCTACATTCAGCTTCAGAGCTGATGTCTAATATGTCAAAATTCAACAGCACATATGGACAATTCCTAAAGTGTCAATGAAAAGAAGTCACATCTCTACAGAAGGTGCAAGAAGGCGCTCTAGAAACCTCCCTGCAGTGATTTCCACAGGATTTTATTCTACTCTGAAGGGGGTTTTCACATGATGCAGAACTGTGTGATGCACCACTAGCTGCTATAGAACAAACCAAAGCTCCTTGTGCACCAACTGTGCCAAGTTAAATCCTAGTCTGGGACCAAAGAAAGAAGTCACAATTATTAAGGGCAAGAGGGAACGCAGATTAAAACAACCAACCAACCAACCAACCAACCAACCAGATAAATCGAACAAAACAAGAATTTGAGATGTACCAAAATTCTGTTTTAAAAAACAATAACAGTAAGGACTTCGGCCTTTGAAGTCTTGTCTTAGAGAAGATTCTTGCCTGGCAACCTTGACGTGTACTTGCACATCCAGCCACAAGAGTAATATAGACTCTCAAATCCTTTAGAGAAGTCCTCAGGAACACTTAAAAGTCAAGGAAGAGTAGTGAGTTATTGGGGTTTTATGGCAAAGCCTGAATCAGTTTATAGCCTCAGCTCCCAACTTCCATTCTCTTGTAAGCATTCACAACTGAGAACTCAGAGCTCTGTACTCAGTGAGATTGATCCTGCGGCCACGTCAACCCAAAGAATCACCTTCCTTACCTTGCAGCAAAACTTCAGCTTTATGAATTCCTGTACTCATTGCCACAGGACCTCTTTGTTTCTCATAAACAGAACTGCGTTTTTTTTTAGCAGCAGAAGTGATGCACAGTCCGAGGTGGTTGCCAAAACTGGGTAATAGAAAATTATCATACCACAGTACCTAGGGGAAGAAAAACATACCAAGAAAAAAAAGGCCCCTCCTTTTTCATACAGAGATAAATAATATTAAGGGACTACAAAGAAAACCACATCAAAATGGTTTCAGATTCTGCGCTGTGCTTTAATGGGGCATAGGGTGGATTGTCCAGTTAAGACAGAGAAGTTAAAGTACCTCCATAGCAGAGGATGGAGAGCTCACAGCAGCAGAAACATGATTTTTTTAATCTTGAAATGTCTACAGCACTGCAAGCTGTAGCCTTGGTCTCAGCAATCTTCTGTGGTCTTTTGGTCAGCATCTCAGACAGCCTCACGAGGACATAATTCTTTATATCTGTGCTCCATAGTGTCTGCATTTCAGGAAAGCCTCTTTCTGCAACTAGCACAAAACATCTAGGCCCTATCCTGGAGACTTTGGGTTTTTTGGAAGTCTGCATTGTTCTGTGGTTGACAGCGAGTCCCAGACCTTCCTGCTGCAGAGCATCTTTCACAGTGAAAGGCTTCCCCTAGCCAGCACTTAGCAGAATTGCATCTGAGTGAAGAATATTAGAGCATCATCTCTTCCCATTTCTAATGTGTAAATGTATCACTGAGCAGAGCCCAGGGGCTATGGAGGGAGTGCTAATTTCAACTCGTGGAGATTTCTCATGGATGCTTTTGTTGTGCCACAGAAGACAAAAACCAGTATTCCTTTTCCCAAACCCCAATTCTTCATAAAAAAAAGGTGTTTTGCATTAGTGAATGCAGGCGATTCAGGAAAAAAAAAAGAGCTTGTGGGCCAGAATTTTGCAGTGCACATCCGTATCTCCTTGTTTACAGACACATGTTTAAGGCAAGTCAGGAGGGCCAGGGGGTCCACTCTTCTCCTGTGTGCTTTTGTCCTCACCCTCAGCTGAGAGGATAAACTGTTGCCTAAACAAGAGGTACTCACTGAGAATGTGCCTGCCTGAGAGCTGGGGAACCACCACCGCCAGTGCTCCATGCTCTCAGCTCCTTTAAAAGGCAGACCACAGGATGCTGAGAAACCAGGATAAGCAAGTTTGAGAGATATCCAGCAAAAGTTCACTTGCTTTCTTTTCTGTTTTGAATTCTATCCAAAGAACATTGTAATTTCTTGTCTGCTTTGAATTCTTTCCAAAGAACATTGTAATCATTGTCATTCTGATGATTCAGCATTTGCAGGTAGAAAAAAAGAAACCATTTTGCTGGAGAGCTTCTCACTAGTCCATCATGAGGTCATGAACTTGGGATGCTTCCAGCTGGTACTCCTTTTAACAAAAGTCAGTAAAACATTTTGCCCTCGGGCTAAATTGTGTATTGGATATTTCACATATACAGAAAACTCAGAGTAGTGTAAGAGGGTTTTTTGGGGGAAATTACTCATCCTATTTTATGTACAAGGTAAAAGATTGACTGATACAATTTTAGAAGCACCTAAAAGTGACCCAGTACAACTTTCCCCACATATAAGACTCCTGCAGTTTTCAGAGCTGATAACTTAAGTTTTGCTATAAATTTTATTGCAATGTTGTAAATCCTGGGACTAGATCAGAAGGACTGTGAGACAGCAAATCTTAAATCTGTCATCAGCGAGAAAAACTGCCACCTAAGTTCTAAGGACACTAAGAAGTACATTTTTAGCTCCTTCATAAATTAATTGGGCGACTTTGTGCAACTCACTTTACCTTTCCCTCAGCAAGCACTTCCCTTCATCTCCCTGGCAATCTTGTCTATTTAGATTGCAAACTTTTTAGGGGAAGGACTGTGCTTGCACTAGGGATACTTAAAGAGGCTCCAGTTTGCCAGAGCTTCCATGTTTTATCGTAATATTACCAGCGCAATTAATGAAGACTGGAGGATCATAAACATATACTATTCTAAAGCACTTAGGCATGGTGGTGTCATCTATCAGGTAAAGAAAAAGTTGCCTCTTGTTTTCTCTAACATACAGTGCAGACTCTTGCAACCTAATTCTCTACTTAGAGATGTAATAAATATCAGGGGAAAAAAAAATTAAGACCATAAGATTCCATGCTTCAAAATCTCACAGCAGTCATTGTTTAACAAGGAGAAACTCCTCTGAAAGACCTTTTCTGGAATCCATTATACAAACCTTTTTTGAAAAAGGCAGATGAAGTTATTTTCAATATTAACTCCACACTGTTCAAGAAGTATGCCAAAACTGACCTCAACTGTCCAGCACATTTTTATGAATCTATGAACAGCACAACAGTGGCACTAAGATGTGTGACACATCCAGATCATATCAATAAAAGAGATTATTTCCAGGACCCAGCTGGAAACCCCTGAGGGATGCTGCCCAGAGGGGCTGAAGAACAGGTACACACCTAACAAAGGGAGTTGGCAAGGCTGCAGGAGCAATGGGCTACGTTTCCTCACACAGCTGCAGCCTAATCTTGGGCACAGAACCTGCTCCTGATCCTCTCAGCATCTTGTGGGGAGCTTCTAGCAGAGTCCCTGTGTCCAAGTAAGAACTGGACTTTGCCTCACTTGTTTTACAACATCAGCAAAGCTCAAACCTGCTTAAACACAGGAAAAAACCACGGTGCAAACCAGCTTCTTTGTTTGCAGGAATGTTTCCACACGGAAAGTTAATAAAGCTGTAATTTCTGTACTTTCCTTTGTATCCAATCAAAAATCACAACATAACAAGAGCCTTTATCCTTCTTTTTTTCTTCACTTAAATTAATTAAAGCTTATTTAGTATGGTGAGAGGTTAAGACATCATCATTTTGCTTTGATATTTGCTTGATGAGTGAAGTTTATAAAAATGCAAACCAAACATTCAGTTGTCCCATAGCAGCTCTGATTGAAAAATTTGTTCAGCAAAATGAAATTAATTGTTATGGGTATATTCCCTTTTTTTTTGGTCCACTGTCCTATCATGTATGCCTTTTGGAATGTCTTATTATAGGGATAAATAGAATGAACTCTGGCTGCTTTGCAGATGAATGATACCCCAATTAAAATTTCAGCTTAGAAATGTCTAATGGCTCTTCCTTCTTGTAAGATGAGTACAAGTTTAAGGTTTGACTTTGAGGATAATCATTTAGTTTTACAGCATAGTGATGTCAATTAAAGAGATTTGCTTCACACTGAATATAGAGCTCCAAAGTCTCATAAACTACTAATGATAAAAAGATCTGTAAGTCTTCCTAGAAGCGGAATGAATGTAGCCGTTTGAAAATGCACAGTGCTTGATTAAATACGATGTTTAAAACTAATTAAACCACTCATCACACTCCCAAGGGCCTGTATATCCTGTAAAGTATTCAACTGGACTACTCGGGTAAGAAAAAGAACTCTCTTGGTTATGCCTGTGCCTGTTTTACATTTTACCAAATTCACGCTCTGCTAAATGCACCCACCCTGGTATATTAGTTTTAAAAGGATTCAGGGGTTTTTAATAAAAATCAACTGAATTATTCCTACCAATTCTCCCTTGAATTATTTCCATGATGAATTTCTTTCTTTCTTGCAAATTCAGTTTAGTGCTGATAAAATATATGTCCCCAGTGGGTATACTAACCATCTGCCAGCATGTAGGCCTGTCCTAGAACAAATATGTGAATATGTGTTCCCGAATTTCACAAACAATCAAATAACATAAAAGCAGTGTTATCTAACCATCTAATCATTTCAAAAAACTTTCTCATCTATGAGTTTCTTCTGAGTGAAGTGCACCAGAGTTCAGCATGAGCAGGAAGGTAATACAGTAACTGCTACCATCACCCAAACACGAGGATAGGCTTGGCATAAGAAAATGGTCAAAGATACTGATGAACATCGAAAAAAATGTACCCTACCTAACATGCATTTGTTGCATCCTACTGTGCATAAAGTTTATGAATTGTGAAGAGACTTGCAGTCTTTTTTATTTCTTTGATCTTGAATTTGTGATCAGACTTATACTTGTGTTAAACCTGAGTACAAATCCTCTCTCTCTCTCTCTCTCTCGGTCAATGAACATGAAACACCTTTCCACTTGCAGTGTTTTCTGGCATCAAACTTAAATCCTTAGAACCATTTACAATTAATTATTTTACGCCTTTGAATGACTACAAGACGGAGTGCAGAGAGACTAAATTTCTGCAAAAGCCTTAGCTAGTCAGCAGACTTCACCGAGCAGCAGCAGTACAGCAGTGTTCACTGCAGTGCCTGTGGTGTGGAAACTACCTTTGCGCAGAATGTGACTTACCTGCTTGGGCTCTTCACGTGCTGCATGACGAAGTTCAATACTTGTCTGTGCTTATACCTACCAGAGGAATACTTGTCTACATCAGGCTAAAACCTCGAGTCTTCTCATCTAAATACAATCAGGATCTCTGGCCATTGCTGTTCTTTTGCTTTCTTTGCGTCTCAGTGCTGTTTATTATTTAACCCCCCCAAGCACAGAAAATCTGTATGCACTTATTATGTGCACCCTCTGCACTGTATTGCTGTTACAGATCTTGGCATTCATCACACAGAACAGGATAACATTACTTAACAGATGTTGCCCCCTAGCAGATAACGAAGAATTACAAGTGCTGCCTGTCAGGAAACAGCTTTTCTCTTGTAAAAATCTGGTGAGTTAACCGAGAATTTTGGCTATTGCTTATTGAGACTAATAATAAGAAACATTATCTTGAGAACGATTTCTCTAAAGATCTGAATGCATACACTCAAGAAAAGAGAGATGCTATTAAGCATCACTGTTACTTTGGGCCATGAGGGATGTGACTGTCTCCTAGTGGAATCCGAGGTCTGGTTAAATACAGAGATACAGACACTGACAGGCTTTGGGTGTGTGGAAACTTACAGTTCCACAGATGCTTACTGCAGCCAAGCTGCAGCTCTCCTGTGACTCTCCCAGGAGCTGGCAGCTCTCTAGGGGTCCAAGCTCATGGAACCAGGTGAGCACACCAGGATCAGATTTTACTGAGGGGAAAAAAAGAGAAAGTACACAAAACAAAGCCTCAGTCCTAAGAATTGTAAGGATAGTCCTGAAAATGTGATCCCTCATATCTCAAACTCCAGAACACAAGTAAAAAGCACTGCAAATTTAACTTAAAAATACCTCAGGAAGTTTTATTGTCTTTTGGGGCAAGCCTCATGATTTCGAGCTCCCGGTTTTGGCACTGCTATTGGAATTGTCAGAGTGCTCTGATCATAGCCAGATGCAAGCCTGAGACTCTCGCTGGAGGCAATGTGGCAGAAAAGAGGAGAGGAAAACATGGATAGGAGAGAAAAATGATGACCTGCTTAACACTTTTGAATCCCAACAAGAAGGAGAGAGCAGAAGAAAATTCTCCTTTGCAGCCTTTCCAAAGTTTGTATTGGTGAGTGTTTAATAACTTTATTAGGCCACACAAAACATTTTTTTTCTCAAGAATTAAAGGAATACCTTGAATTTGCATCTTCATCTTTTCGTTTTTCCATCTCCTCAACTTTAATTACCACTTAACAGCTGCTACTTGATTTTTGTTATCATCGGCTTTTGATTATTACTTAATATTATACGGTAGCAGCATTAGTAAGACCCAAATCTTACACGATCATTTAGTTTTACCATGTGCTGCATTTACCAGAAAATACATGAAAACAATAGGGATAAGAAGTGTGTGGACCTTTGGAGCCCTGTTTGCCAGACTGCCACTTGGAGTTCACATTGCCTCCTGCCACCAGGTGTCAGTGCTACAAAATCTATGCATGTGTGGCACATCAGCACGTAGTGGCACTTCCAAACCACGCAGAGCCGGGCAGTAACAGAATCACAGAATCATCTGAGTTGGAAGGTACCCAGAAGGATCATCGAGTCCAACTCTTAATTGAATGGCCCGTACAGGGATTGAACCCACATCCTTGGCAACATTAGCACTGTGCTCCAACCAAATGAGCTAACATATCTAGGCTTGAAATCTCAGCATCGACACAAAAAACAGCTGTGGATCGCACTGCAAGCAAATTTCCTTTCATGTGCTGAGGAGGTGGTGCTATATTTGCCCATGTTCTAGGGGTTTTGCTGAGTTTGGCTCACTTTGCTCCTTTCAACTTTCAGTTCAGAGTTGGTAGAAAATGCTATTGATCCAAGGAAATTTGCTTATCTTTTAAACACTTATTGCTTTTATGTTGAGATAAGAGAAATAAAACTTAAGTAGAATAAAGCTGATGTAAGATTATAGAAGATGGTTTCTTTTTGGGGGAGAATAACAAGAAATTCTATGAAGTACTTTGTTCTCAGCTACTACCCCCTGGAGGTGGGAATTACAGAAACCACCATTTTTTCAAAGTTTTGTAACCTGGTCCCAAATACCTGTCTCCTGTGATCAAAGGCATTTGTGAGATCCCCAAAATAACCAGCTGGCTTGAGTTTATATGAGGGAGAGAGACAACAGTGCTCCAAGTCCTACTCTTTGGTGGGGAAGCACTCTGAAGACCCAACTCCCACAACTGTTAGTCACAGAAATATCAGCTAAAAGAGAAAAAAAGAGAAGATGATTTGTCCCTGAATTTTGAGCTTATTTTCCCTTGTGGGCCCAGAGCATCCAGGCAGGTCTCTTTCCCCTGATCCTCATCAGGAGGAATGAGCTCATCACCACTCTACCATGAGGGACAAGAAGCATCCTTGTGAAGAGATGCATAAAAACATCTGAACACGCACACAACTCACCCAGGGTGGCACTGGCAGGGTTGCTGCCTGCCTTTCACATCTCAGCAGAGGACACGGCCTCTCCCTTCATCCCTGCCTTCAGCAGTTGGGAAGGTGAAGTCAGCCCTGGGTGAAATTCCTTTCTGCAGCCAGGATTAGCACCAGTGCCTGGCAGGTGTGGGACCCTGGAGGTTACAGTGTGGAAGCCCTCGTGAGGAGCAAGATCCACCAGCACGGCTTTCTGACACACCCGGCTAAGCCCTGGTTCCGACCCTTCTGTGCCTGCTCAAATTTCAGAGCATCTGCTTTCTCAGGAGACAGAAAATCAATCCCAGCAGCCTCATCTGAGACCATTTAAGTGTCTGTACTCTCACGCACCTGTATTTTTTTGATACACCTGTGAAGAATGGTTGTTTCCCTCTGCACCCAGCTTTTCAGCAAGTTTGTTTGCAATCACTAAGAATCTCTTTTCCATGCACACTAAATACTGAGAAATGACATATGCTTGCTTTATATTTAATAGGCCTCTGATTTGTTTAGCAATAAAACGTATTGTCAATAAGTTTAGTAATGCTATTAATAATGCCTGTATTCACAACAGTGAATACAGTCCATAAAACATTAGTGGGTGAATTTACTGTGGTAATTTATTAACACATTAGAACAACCCAAAATCATTCTGAATGTGCACATATCTGAGTAACTTTGAAAATTTGACTATCCCTTATTGTAAGCAAAGAAAGCTGCTGCTGAACTTGTGAAGTTTTTTTTATTTATATTCAAATTACTATGAAATTATGAAGCTCTTTCTTAACTGATAATCATCCCTCTAATCTACTGATTATTCCAATTCCACAATAGACAAAGTACTTTATAGTCTCATATTTCTAAATTGCTTTCATGTTCAATTACTTATAATTATACAAACAAGTCTAAAATTGATGATCCGTGCATATAATTATAGATTCTGCAACTCAGCATAAGCAAATAAAGGAAACTACCCCTATTATGACAACACAGTTTCTAATAGTCAGGCACTGCAAATTTAATTGCAGTAAAGGGTGGATGGTGTTATTATGTAATTAGTAACAAAACTGTTATTTCAGGATAATTAAACGATAATGTGGGCACTGGAGCTCAGTCTTAGAGCAATCTTTTTCTAAATATAAGGTGAAGGAGATTCAAAAGCTGAGTATATTAAGTTGAGCAGTGTTTTCTTCTGTAAGTATTGTAAAAAATATCATGACCGAAATGATGCACGAAACAGTACTGATAAAGTGATTACTTGTGGCCTTTGCGCTACACATCGTAAGTTTCAGAAACTTATTTCGGGTTCTTTCCTCTTAGTTGGTCCATTTTACCACACTAACAGAGAAAGGCAACAGAGTATGTGGTTCATTCTTTTGAACTTTGTTACTAAAAGCCTGGCCTTTCTCAGAAATAGAAATGCCTCTTATAAGGGAGACAATCACCTCAAATTTGTGAAAAACAAGACTAAAGGGACTTAAACCATGACTAGTGAAAGCATAGAACAGGTCTGCAGAAGGCACATGCAGATGATACAAGGATAAAGTCACAGACAGCAACGAGGAGATAAATCCAAATTCAGTACAACTCCCCATAGGCATTTTAGGCATACTGACTGTTTCTTTTAGCAGAGTTTATTTTCTAGGATACAAACTGAACTACTGGGCCATGACTTGTAATCCCCCAATAAAGAAAACAGTCAAAATAGAAAAGTTTAACAATTGTGACTTGACTTTGTGTGAGTTATCCACAATTTTAATATCTGTTTATAAGGGATCCTTTCATGTTTACATTTTAATTTGCATGTCTTTAAGTCAATAACAAGACTTATTTACTTTAATGGTGCAGGATTAGGGCTCATGGACAAGATAAATTGATCTGATTAAATTTTATTTTCTGGATCATTAAAGTATCAGGAAACTAATTGATCTTTCCTTTTCCTACATTATCAAGCCTTCTGATAAGAAACAAAACTTTTTAAAACTTGAGTCACAAATTACTGACTACACCCTCTTACTATAGGGAAAGGCACACTTTTATTTTAATCAAACAGGAAGGTAGCAGAAATTAGATTCTCATTGACACTGACTCATCTCCTAATGGAAAAAATATGTCTCTTTGTAGCTTTTCATGGCCGCCATGTAGGTAGTTCTTTAATATGAATGCTCTCTAGTCACAAAATTTATTTAATTTTTAACTCTTTTTTCCCCCTGCATTATTTCTTAACCCATAGTTAAGCCATGAATTATCGTAGAACAGGGATAAATGTTTTCAAGTGTGTGAAAGTGAGTTTCCCTCTGCCTTCAGAAACCCTTAGAAGACTGACTGGCCTTAAGAACTGGAGAGCTGTGCTGGAGAAAAACAAACACTGGATAGTGGTGACCCAAGGAGATATGGTTTGAAAATGGAAATCTCATTTAATAGCTGAACTAGTACAACGTCTTTCTACTGCCTAAGAAGGCATCCATCTCTCTCCTCCTCCCTCTCTCTGATGGCAGCTCACTTGTGCTGCTTCCCTTGCACGGGTCATTAATCTGCAAAAAAATTAGTGCTACAATCACAAAAATTAATAATTTACAAATAGCCAAGATATCACAAATGAGGAAGGCAGGGCTTTCTGTCTTAGAGCTGGAAATAAGAAAGATTATGAATGCTGCTTGGGTGGGAAAGAATCAACAGGTTAGCTGTGCTGCACCACAAAATCTCCCCCTGCTGCATGACAGTTTGCCTCATTTTATCTGAAAAAAAGCCCCAAAAAAACCCCAACCAAAACCTCGAAATAAGCAGACAAACAAACAACCCCCCCAAACCCATAAACCAACCAACCAACAAACAAACAGCCCCCCCCACAAAACAAAACAACAAGAAACCAGATTTGCTGACAGATGCTGTGTATCACACTGGGACAATCTTTAGTCTAAAATAGCCTCATACAGCCACGTCTAGGAAAAGACAGAAAAACCCAAACCCAGTGATTACAATAGATACAGTTACACCATGACACAAGCTGCCTTATGAGAAGGCCTGAAAAATTAGGGCTTAAAAACTGCCAAGACAGCTAGCAATCCCTCTTGCATGCAATGCCAGACCTGACCACAAGATGGAAGTGAAGTTTAAAAATTAAACGAAAATCTGACCAGAGCAGAACTGTGCGACTGTGCAGTCACCGCTAATACCATCTAATTGACAAGTGAGGGTTATCATCAGCATGGGGATTTCTTAGCTCCTTGCTCTCTGCTCGGTAGCCTAGGATGCAATCAGCACAAAGTAAATATTGTACTGACATGTCACAGTGAGATTTCATTTGGGGTAGAATAAAACACAGCCTTTGATTCTTGCCTTGGATTCTTGACCGATACAGCACCACAAGCTGTGATCAGTTCTGCTTTTCCCCTCCCAGCTCCAGGGGATGATTATTCCTGAAATAATTAATTGGTAGACAAGAAAAGCAAAGATATCCTTATTCCTGAATGTTTTAAATTGTGCACTAGAAATGTCAAACTAGTTCAGGAGTAATTAGCCAACAAGTTACTGCGCACGGAACTGGAGTTGAACACAATGAAGATTATCGCTGAGCAAAACCCTGCTGAGCTGCGGACGCTTTTGCACCTTCAGCAAACAGAAAGGATCTGCAGAGGAAATAGGTTTCCCCTCTTTTGTGTCCTTTTTGTGAAAGATAAAAGCTTAATGTTAGAGCAGGAATGGCCCACAGTGCTGTGGGTAGTTCTTTCAGGAACATTGCAAGACTTTCTTCTTAAATTGAGAACTAAGGACTCCGCAATCTAAATAGTTCCCTCGCACACAGGAAGGAGGTGATAGGGCACATACTGAACACATAAGAAAACTGAGACACAGAAGGGTTAAGATCCAGGTCCTCTAATGCATTGAGGTGATTGTCCAAGACATACAGGCTGTGTCTAAAATCACACACCCTGAAAGTGGTTTCTTGGTGTCAGGTTTGCACATACTCTAATTCCATGGTGGGAGCCTGGCCCATGATGGGGTCCTACCACTCTATTTAGTGCCAGCAGAAAAGATAAAGAACTAAGAAGCGATGATTTCAAGGCCTTTCCTAGGCATTGACCTACACTTGGAACACCTGGTGATTACAACTACTGGTAGGGTATTTTGAATCTGAAAATAACCCCCAAAACCAAAAAAACCCTCTGGTTTTTTTTACTGTAGTATCCTTTATATTCAGCTCAGAAGTGAGGCTGAATTATATTCATTATATGCAGTGAAGACTGAGGCTATCAGACTAGATAACATGGGCATAAATAGGCAGAGGGATGAAAAGTATTAAACTGCCTTAGGCTATTTACAGAGTGTTCAAACAGAACAACAATGTAGCTGCAAGTTTTTGCAGACGGAGGACCACGTACTGATTCATTATGTGCCTAACCCCAAACTTCTTTTCAGATATATCCTTCTAGGTATCCCATTTATGTGTTCTTATGTTTACCTTCTTTTTAACCACCATCGAGATGTACAATAACTAGGATGCATGAACGGAAACGTGGACTCAGTAATGGAGAAAGGTCTGAAATAGGGAATTTCTTGAGGACATGGCAAATCCTCTTCTAGTATAGGAATGCAGGGAACCAAGTGGAAACTCTCCCTGCACAATACATAAAGGTTGTCTTTCACTGGTACATGTTTACCATCACCTTCTAAGACCAAGATTATTTTGGTTCACGACGTGTAAATATACAAGGCTGGACACAACTCAGAGCAGGAACCCATAACAAGCCTGCTGCTCACGCTTTAAAAACTCCTTACACAATAAACTGGTTACATTTATCAAAACTCTGACCAAAATTGCAATATGCTTTGGAAACCATGCAGAGAAGTGTTTTCCTCATTGTAGGTGAAACTGGGTGGCACAATGATTAGATAAAGTTGCTTTTGGACCCACATAATTCTTCCTCTCAGAACTGCTGAACTGTTGCTCTGAACATTTCTCTAAGCTGGCAGGTGATAGAGATGCTAACAGAAAGTTGGTAAATCATTTCCTCACATAATTTCGTTCCTGCTCTAGCTGGAAATAAACATAATGAGCAAATAGCTGGCAAGTCATAAAGGAGGACAACCCTTTTTCATATTAAACACTCGGTCTGCATTTTTTGCCCAATAAATACGGGCTGAGATAGCTACCAGCACAATAAACAGAGCATATCCAGAATGCTCTGGAATAATTTTAGTTCCTGAGGGCAGAGAGGCAGTGCCATTTTATGCTACCACTGATCAAATATGCAAGTCATAAGTAGTTCTAAGTAGGAAACAGAGGTCCCACCACTGGAAAACAGATACCAAACCCACAGGTGGCTTAGACACATACACTAAGAGAGCAAAGAATGCTCATTTTTCCTGGTGGAAGATGACAACATCTCCCTGGTTACTTTCATTACAGATAGGTCTTGACTCAGTGTTGAGGATCACTTTCCAACTCAGAACTGGTCCTGGATCCTCCCTCAGCACTTTCTGCTGCCTCAACTCCAGCCAGGGATGCTGATTCTTCTGCAAGCCTTTGGCAAACACAAACCTACTGCTGCCCATGTGCAGAGCTACACTCAAATTGTTTGCAAGCTTCTTTGTCTTGTGTCCTTCCTTATGAGAAGAAGGACACCATAGCACTACCACAAACTGAAGTTCTTGCTAAAGAAGTCTCTTGGCTGCTATATGACATTAAAACACTAATGCATGCTCCCTTTTCTGAGAGAAAAATTACTTTAAAAGCTCACGCAGCTGCATCATTTGATTAAAATCATGCTTCCTGTGACAATGCAGGCTCTCCTTTTCTATTTAAAGCAAAATACATGTTTTTGCATATAGCTGCAGATAATCACAGAGACCGAGACACATCAATCATACTTCACAATAACCACCTCACTTGACATGTCTGAATCAGCCATCACTCACAGTGGGGAAAAAAAAGGTACATCTTTCCCCCCCACCCCAGACCCTAACTGAATGCCTAATTAATGCATTTCAGTCACTTGAAAACATAACTAAGCCTTGACAGGCGGTTTTAAGTCTGAAGGTGTCTCAGCTAATAAAATACAAAGCTCTGAAATGTTCCATGTTGAGCAAGTACCTGAAAGCCTGAGCCTGAATCATCTGAACCTCAAGCGTGCAAAAAATACACCACAAGTTGTTTTCTTCTTCTTCTTCTTTTTTTTTTTCTCCTTTTAACCAAAATCACAATCTTCAAATCTTGGCTAAAGCTTTGAGTCTTCTGTAACTCATTTTCCTATTCATTATGCAGGAACTAAGAGCTGATCATCATTATAGCTGTTCTAATTGTAACTTACAATCTTTAATCTCTGAGCCCTTCAAAAGATGTTTGATGTACTGCATTTAAGAGCCAGGTGCTGAAACAGACAACAGGCGAGGCGGAGGGGCAGGGGGAAATGCGGGCAGAGGAGAGAAGGGAAGAAGAAGATAAATTTAACCTTTTTTAACCAAAAGATGAGTCTGAAAATCAAGACTATGAAAATCATATTGGATTTGATCTACAAATGTTATGGAGAATCAAAATCATCAGAATTTTCTTTGCATTCAGTTTATCTCCCTGTCAGGTCACAGCTCATGTTTCGCATGGAAGTTGTGTCTCTCTATGAGAGATGAGGCCAGCTGACACTCATGCAACAGGGATACTTTTACGGATGAAGAAGAGACGTTAAATGCAGCCATTACTGAACTGAAAGTCTAGGGAAAAAAGCACATGAGGCTTTCCTTAAGGCAAGCAGGCATATGTGCAATTTATAAAATTGTTAGCATCAAGACTTTTGTGATTTTTTATAAGTAGTTAATGAAAGAAAGTTGGATTCCCTAAATAGAGGAGTCCAGGTTTTACAAACAACATAAAGGTATAGAAGTTTTTCAGAACTAAAAGGTGTATATCCTCAAAGCTAACATGAAATCTAATTTGGTGGCAGTGAGCCTGCCCTAGAAGGCTCCTATTCAGCTGTGAACATCTTCAAATTTCAAGAATTTTCAAATGCAGTTTCTTACATTGAATCTCAGAAATACTTATTTAATTTCACAGGAGAGATCATTGCAAAAAAAAAAACCAAAACAAACCCAACCACCCAAACAACCAAAAAAACTCCTGAACCAACAAAACACTTAATAGAAAAATACTTCATGCAAAGTGTTATAGTTTAGGAATGGTATTCTCCAATTTATCGTTCCCACTGAAGCCACTCCAAATCACGCCCTGCCTCCTCCCTCCCTCCTTCCCCTCCTGCTCACCTGTGATGGGCTGGAGAAGAGAATTAGAGGTATGAAATGTAAAGATCATAGATCAAAATAAGAATGATTTACTAGAAACAGTGACAAGAAAATGAACAGTAAGACCAAAAATTTTAATAACGAAAGTGTACAAAAGGTGAATGATTCACATGCAGTGAGCATTCACTGTGAGCCTGACAATACCCAACGCTCCCACTGCCACACTACCCCAACACCCCGAAAAGAGTCCTTCCCCGATCCTTGGAAAATGAGCTGATAGAATAATCTCTGAGTTCTAGCCATGCCCCCTCCTGGCTACTGCACAATATAAGCCTGTCCTGGTCAGAACAAGGTCACAAAGTTCATCCGATCAAGATGTACTGTATACTTTTAAATATGCAAATTGAAGTGCTATGTAGTGTAAGCTAAGAGTCCTTTTATTTATCATAATCCCACAGAAATATTTGTAAGGATGAACAATACGGCTTGATGTGACCTCTCAGTGACTACTTAAGAAATGCATATAAATCAAGTCTTGATAATTTAGACCTGACTTTCTTTCCATTTATTTCAATGTATAACAAATATAGAGCACTTATTAGATACAGATGTCATAGCTCATTACAGATAGCTTAGTGCCCTGGGTCTGCTCCTTGGCCCTGGAGCTTCAATTTCAGTCCTTGTGTCAGGAAGGGTTCATATTTTTCTTTTGTGAAGGTATCCGAAGCTAAAGACAGAATTTGTACCGGGGGGATTCAATGCTGAATCTGTGCATTTTGACAGACTGTTTTATCTAGTTTTATTTCTCAGTAAAGAACCCAACACTGGGAATTGCTGTACACTGCATTCAAAATAAAATAAAGCTGTCCTCAAATACTATATTAAATATTAGCAACCTAATCATCAACAATAAACTCACTTGGTCACCTGAAATTTCTGGTTCATTTCGCTTGGTTAAGAATACAACCTAATTGATGCAGTTCTTTATGCCCTTCTTCCATAAAATGGGTCATATTCTGTGAAAGCAGCAGAATTATGGTGGTATAAAATTGCAAGGGGGGAAAATCCAGCTTTGTGTGGGAGTAACAAGGACTAGAGAACTCAGGCACATGCAAAGGCTTGCAGTACGTACTGTCCGCCTGTTTCATGAACTTCTGCTGTCAAGCCACCATTCAGTGGGGATGAAATTAAAGGAGAGCCTGAATCAGGGGAATTCTGAATAGTCACTGATTTTCCTTGCTTTTTTCCATAAGTTGGGAGGGCTCGTTTACTTAATTTTTGAAAGATGTGAGTGATACCTGCTGCACAGTGAGGAAAGATTTATAGAATCAACTTTGAAATGCAAACAATGTGATTTAATGGTAAGATTTCATATAATGCAGGTTCTTTTATCATGGAGAGATACATGGACTAATGCTGAGGAAGGCATCTAGTTAAAATGAAAACAGCACGGAATGATGGCCTAAGCAAATAACATTCATTAGTAGTTGAGGGATTTGAAAGAGATTTTCATAGAGAGGAAAAAAAATACACGGGGGAATTCTCATAGAAAGCCTTTAAAACCCCACACATACATCTGAAAGGCCTCACTAGAGAGGGATGAACAGATTATTCCGTTATCTTCCTTCTCTGGATGTGAGAGATGGTATGGAAGGTACTCCCTGTTTAATGAGTGCAGGCTGAAAAGAGCATTACATCTGACACGGCAGCATCAGTTATACAGAGAGACCACCAAAATGGGCCTCAGTGTGATGATGGAGCCCTGTGATACTGCAGGCAGGGGGGCTGGTGTGAATGGAGGAGTTAAAATGAAGACAAACACAACAGATTTATCACAGAAGAGCCTCCCAACTACTCTAAAAAAATCTCTTCCTGAAACCCAGAAGGCTGCAGTGAGGGAAAAGAGGGTAAAGGCATGAAGTGGGAGAAATATTAGAGAAAATAAGGAGAAGGAAAGACAGAAAAAGCTGTGTAGTAAAATCAGGAAAGCAAGGGATTATTTTCTTCTTCACAGAATAAAAAAGGACCTCAAGCCACACCATACAGGGATTAGCTACCCTGTCTAATACATTAGAACTGTAAAAGCATTGGAGATCTTTCTTAGTTGCTTTACTGGAGACAGAAAATGTATCAATTATTAGCCTTTAAAGGTACAGCAGTATGTTGGTGCCTAGAGAGACTTTTTGAAAAGTGCTGCAGAGGTGCATTATAACACTGTCCATGCACACAGGTGTTCACAGCACAACTGTAAAGCTCAGACAACATGCAGATACACAAAGTGATTACAGATAACATGCCCAAAATAAACACTGTAAATTATGCCAAGAAGAGACCCTTTTCCTTCAGTGCACACATATGGGAGCACACATGCCCACCCCCAAAGGCTTGATAATCAGCAAGAATTTTGCAAGCCTCAAGCAAAAGCCAAGTTTGAGAGAGTAATCTGAAGGAGAGCACTAACAGTTTTGCAAAGCTTTGTGGAAAGCATTCTTAAGCACAACAGAGAGGAGAAAGCAGGGAGGCGTTTGATAGGAGAGGGGAGAGATGAGGGAGGAAGACTGTCTGCAGATGACAGCTAAGGGAAGCACAGTTGCAAAAGCAGCCAGGCAGGGAGGGTGAAAATTCCAAGTGCTTCCCCCGGGTTTGCCTCTTTTTCTTTGGTGGGTGTTGGCTCCTTCCCTCCTACCTCCTTGCTCCTCTCCATTTCACTTCCTTCCGTTATCCACCTTTCCTTGCTTCTTCAAAGCAGGAGAGCTGACTACTAAATCTAAGCAGCTCTGCTTCAAACAAAACAGATCAAAACCATGAGTGCCATCACATTGCTCACTACACTTACCCACTCCTCTCTGTATCCATATTACCATTTAACTCGGATGCTTCTTTGGTTATTCTGTGTTGCAAGCCCTGACCATAATTAAGACTACATTTCCATGGCTTTTGGGCACATGTAATAATCATGGCTAATAGCACATGTTCTGAGAGAGGTCAGTGGCTTAACAGAACATAAAAAGTAGCTCCAAAAATAATATATAACTTGCTGAGCAGAAAGGATCCAAAGAGTGCGGTGGAAGCATTGGAAACCTGATCTAGAAAAAAAGCTCTGTTTCTTTGTTACAAGAAAGAAATGTGGATGGTCAAGACAGTATTTCAAAGGATGAAGGTGCAGTAGCAAAGATGGGAGAGAAGACAAAATAGAATTTTATTGGTGCAAAAATTAAAAGCCCCATAGAATAAGTACTCTTGGGTCATTTTCATCATGACACAGACAATGAAATTAATAATTAAATTCTTTCTGTGCATGTCTGTAAAAAAAATATTTTCTGGGATGAATTTATTTTTAATAGCTGAATTTTTCTATTTTCTCTTCTCTTTCAAGAGAAGACAATCTTTCTGTATACGAAATCATATGAAAATTTGCTGGTTTGTTCCCTATCACCAGACTGAGGAGAAAATAACAGAGGAGAACGAATTAATCAGAAACTTGAGCAGAGACAGACAAGTTTGAGTAATTTTAAACTTGTGACATAAAACTATGGTGACCTGTCAGGGTATTTCTTATGATGAGTGTCTGGCAGACTTCCTAGGCCCACAAGAAGCCATTACATCTGTCACAAGCCAACTTAATCCTTTAAATACTTTTTTAAAGATTTTTTTTTTTGTCAACACTGCAGAATTTCTGTATGATTATTGCAATTTGGTTTGAACTGAACTCTACTACTAAACACATTCTGTCAGGTCTAATGAATTATACATACTTAAAAACAAAATAACTACTGCAAAACACCAACTAGAGGAAAAATTTGATTCAATTAAGCAGAAAAAGCAGTGAATACTCTGTCTTCCAAGCCACTTCAATGATTATTGTGTTATGGAAGGACAGCAGAGTGGACAAGCAAGTGCTGTCATTGAAGAAAAAGAATTGGTCAGACAGAGTTCTGCAACTGTTCCTGCTTTAAACAAGACACTATGCTCCAGCTTCTTCTGTAAACTAGCATTTCTGAAGACCTGTAAAGTTCAAAGAGGAAAAACCCAATCCTAATGACTGTGCATAAGCCCAAAAGGTTTATGCCTGTACCCAGAGTGTCCCAGCCCTCCTGTAAGGCCGATCACCATGCAGGGAATGGCAGGGGAGAAAACTAAACAGGCCTTGAATGTAAGGCATGGAAGGTAAAAATAGCAGCCTTTCACACTTTTAAGATATGACTGATTTTTACACCCTTCCAGCTCTCATCAATAGCCATTCTGCCATACAGGCTTCCTAAGAAAACAAATAAGATCCAATCATTACATTTTTCAGCTTCGGAATTCAATTTTTCGCACACACAATACACTTGATAGTCTTGTTAGACATAAAACTGAGAAATGCCACGGTTGAAAAGGTATTATTTTAACAGGAAAATTTATAAGATGATATCATCTTGTAAAGTGATGGTATACTCTGAACCACAGAAGTATGGTCAATGCGTAGTTATGGGTGTTTTTATCAGTTTTAACTATGCCTTTGTATTTCTTTCCTTGCCTGTAATTTTCAACTCACTATTTACTCTCCACTAATATTTCAGTTCTGGTTTTCAAATCATCCTTATTTATAAATACAAATATGCACTTATCTAAATCACTCATGAACCCAACAGCTAGAAATGCCAGCCCTCTCCTACCCCTCTTTCCTCTTCATATGGATGAAGAGCCCCAAACCACGATGAAAACAGGCTGATTACCATGATTTAGTAGCAGTTTTGGTAGGAAGTTAAAACTCAGAACCAAGAAGAATCAACTTTTCACTTCAGGAAATCCTTCATTTGAACACCTCAGAAAACAGCCAAAGTCTGTGTTCCTGTTTCCCAGAGAGGCTTTTGATTTCCAGAGCTGGGACACCATTAACTTTTCCACAGGCTACATTCACTCAAAAATTATTAATGATTTTGATAAAAACATTTTCCATTGTTAACACAGGAGGAAGTTCCACAGCTTTCAACACATTTTGAAGATTCTGTACAGGCTATACACACTTTCTTTTTAGAAAGAAACACATCTATTTTGTTTGTCAAGGCTCAGTGCAAGCCCACTACATTTCCTACTTTTATTTAACCAGGTATCCTTAAATTTTCACTGTATTTGCAGTAAGTTACAGAACAGAATGGTTGAGGCCCCCATGACTGATGAAGAGTGGGTGTAATAAGGAAGATGAAGTGAAACCTCAGATGTTACAGGTACCATATGAATTAGACTTCTGACTGAAAAATAGCAGCAAGTGGGAGGAAACCTCAGAAACACTACCAGTGTTTTTCAGAGCTAGGAGGCCACAGAAGTCTAACAATTATGCTTTCTGTGAAAATATTACCTTCTAAGCTGCTTACGTACGCACAGACTGCTCATTCATGTTTTCCTTTGGTCGGCACAAGAATTGACAGCCAAATATGTTGAGTTGATTTAATCCTCTAGTAAATGGATACCTACATTTATAGAAGTTGCCTGAGATTGTCAGGCAAACATGCTGAGGGTAAGCAGCAAGCTCCTGCTGTGACAATCAGTATGACAGATACTTGCACACAGTGGAAGAACGAGCAGCTTCTCTGTTAGGAAGCTACAGCAAGGTGGTGTTTCCTTCAAAGACTACGAGAAGAATAAATCTCTGATTACACATCCTTACACATGCACCGATGCTCTGTGCATCTCCTTACACCTGTCAGTGTTGGTCACAGCCTAGCACTGGATTAGACGGAGAGCAAGGGACTGCTGGAGATGAAATAAGGTATTTAGGACATGGATCTGGGAATTCATCACCGAGGATGAAATTCTTAAAATTCTGCAAAAGCAACTGTCATGCAGAATGCCAGTTTTGATGTCTTGCAGTTGCTCTAGTTCCTCTTGATGGCATCAAAGAGACAACAGTGCTAGCAAAGTATTAAGCCCTGTGCTGATGGTCTTAAATAGGCTCATATTATTAAGTGCTGAAAAGTTCTGATAAGGTAAGAGAAAGCTCTTACCTTGCTGTATTCCAAACTTTAAGATAACTGCTACGCCTCCATTACCTGAGAGGAAACGTACTAACCAGAGTGAGAAAATCACCATACCTTGGCAGTTTCAAGAGGGATTTGAAAAGCTTCATAACACAAAGAAAACAGACCAGTATTACTGCAGAAGGATTATTGCATTCCTCTACCAGATAAGGCTAGATTATTTGATGAAACCATTCAGAAAAGGACAGTTCAAAAAAACCAGATGTGTACACAATCACATGTGGTACAGACAATGGTGAAGTGATTAAGCAGTGGGGAAGCAAATTCTTGAAAGATTCAGCTCTTTAGGCCAGATGAGCATCAAGCAGTTTATTCCAGCCCACCCACTCTTCTTGGTGCAAGAACATTATGCAAGAACGAAGGAGGAGTGTGCGCACAGGGATGAGAGGGAAAGCATGGATGTGGGTGTGTGCATGCGAGAGATTTGCTAGTTCTTCCTAGTTTTACTTAGGTGTGAAGTTACACAAAAATAGTTTTTTTCTCTTGACATGTTCACACATTTGCACTCTAGCTCAAAACTTGAAAGAAAAGGGAAGGAATCAAGTACTTGGAGAACTTCAGCAAACAGCGGTTGGTTGAGAGCCTGGACTTCTCATTGTACAGCAAACAGGAAAGGAAGTTTGCACTACCAGCCACGGCAAAGAGATCATGCAGAATGCAGGAATGGAAAGAGAAATGTAACTAATGCAACGTCTGGTGCAGCTCACCACTGCCTAAGGAGTCATGATAAAACACCCAACACCTATGCACAAGTACAGTGTATGCTGTATGCACCAAATCCTTCACAAGTAAACATCTGTACAGCTTGTGATCACATCTTAGCCCAAAATTTAAAGCTGTCTTATGACCAAAATATGAGTAAATGTTCCCAGGAGAAAAGGAGAGTGAAGAGTTGTTGTCCATGTTCACTTAGTTTGGCTTCTCTGGTAAAACTACCAGCAAGAGTGACAATTAAAACAGAAAACTTACGGAGCTAACATAGGTATGTTGAAAGGGACCATAAATTAACTTTTGAGTGTGGCCTTGTGCCACGCTGACAAATGACAACTATCCTTCTCAGTAACCACTAGTTACTGAGTCAGGGGAGAGAGACCCTTAAACTATAGCACCATCAGCCGCCCGTGATGGGGTTTCTCAGGTGAATTCTTTATCTCTGCAATTTGGTTGACTTCTCTGGTTCTGCTACATCCATAGCTTCTTGAGTTTTACAGTGGTCTAATTTTCCTCCCTGGCTGTATGAGAAATGCGCACCTCAGGGGAAAAAAACCAATACACAAACCTACAGATGTGGTTTTTTTTAGGATGTGAGAAGCTGTATGTATCTTCTGACTTTACTCTGCAAGCTTATTACATATCTCTGTTGCAAGCTTATTACATATCTCTGTGGTATTGCTTTTGTAAGACTATGTGCAAGATTCAGAAAGACTGCAGTCTTAACTGAACCTGAAATATAACCACACAATTATTTCACTAAACCTCTCTCTTGTCAAGCTGCTAGATGGTAACCTATATCCTTAGATTCAGGCCTCTGGTGGCTCCTTTTCTTCACACGCTCTTGCAGAGAGGATATGAAAAAACTCACACTTTAATCAAAGTCTTTTTGCAGTGGGCCCCTGCAATCTGGTGGTACTGCCTGTCATAGGTTAATACCGCTCAGCTGGACAAAAGAAAAAAAAAAAAAAGAGGCAAAATTTAGACTCATGTAGAATACCTCGTGCAACAGGAAATGTAGATTTTATATCCTAAATTTAATGTAACTGCATTGAGATGAGCAGACTGACACTTTTCCTATCCAACTGATATGATTAGTGTGAAGTCACTTGGAACATGTTATCATGTCCATAGTGGTCTGGAAACCAGGGTGAAAGCATCTATCAATTAAATTGCATAAAGTACTATTTTTTTTTTTTTAATAGGAAGAACAATAAAGCAACATTTCAAATGAACTTTTAGCAGATAGAAACAGTAGGAAATAACGGCACATGATCTGTCTTGGACAAAGAGCACACTATATTCTGCAATAGCACTACTGAACTGCAATTCATACCGTTCCTCTTCAATGGCATCATTAGATATCTATTGAGGAAACAGAAGAATAAGCAGATCATGAGCAGCCACAGCACTCACTTAGCTAAGCTTTAAGCCTATTATATGAAAGATTAAATAAAACAAGAACTTTGGTGCATCTCATTTTCAGGTGCCAAGAAGCTCCTTGTACAGAGCAGATGGAAAAGAGACACCTAAGTCGGGGCTGTGATTTCTGCCTGGCAGCATAACACATGCACGCTGCAATAGCAAGTCCAGACTCCTATTACATATTTTTCCTAAAAAACTTGACTAAGAGTGAACTCCATCTGCAAAGACTCACATTCACACTGAGACTTGTTACTGCATCACAACTTTTATATTTTGCACTTACAAAATCAACACAATTCTTTTACATCCTTTTAACTATACCCCGTGACAGTCCCTCTCATTTAGCATCATCACTCTGTTTTGAAATCCTTGAAGGTGCTAGCCAAAATTATAAATCCTTAGTATTCAACTTTCTGACAACAGCGATCGTTCAGGTATTTAATTAATGTGGTCCTTCCCTCTCATTTGTCTTTTCACTTTAAAGGCACAAGCTTGTTAATTACTGACACCCCTTGTGTGGGCAAGAGGACCAGGCTGTCTCTTAGTACTTGCTAATGATTCTT
The DNA here is from genome assembly GCA_013397755.1 of Cnemophilus loriae. Classification (NCBI taxonomy): domain Eukaryota; kingdom Metazoa; phylum Chordata; class Aves; order Passeriformes; family Corvidae; genus Cnemophilus; species Cnemophilus loriae. Next base: position 1,369,094 of record VZTF01000890.1, read on the forward strand.
TGACTGATATAACGGGAAGAAAATACCACTGAAATGGGTAGGAGTAGATACATTGGCAGCCCCTGAACAACAGCTGATGACTAAATGCAAGCAAAGGGCTGAATTCATTCCCTCTGAGCCCAGAAGAACAGCTGGGATCAATCTGACCCACTGAGTAGCTTGAAGCACGTCACTGCTCATTTCCCATATTGTGTAACACATGGATTAACCTCTCTGGCTAAAGCAACACCCTGATGGTGGGACAGGATCCCAAAGTGGCCAGAAGTGCCTCATCGTCTCGGGAAACAGTGTTCAGAGTGCGAGTGGGAAGGTGCAGAACAGGCACGGTGAAGGAAAACAGTCTCACTGATCTTAAATACATATCCATTCTCTCTAGCATCCTGATGACTATGCTCCCTAGGCTATGGCAGAACAAGAATGGGAAAAACCTAAGGAGGAAGGACAGCCAAAATGGAGATTTGTATTTCAGGCGGTTTTGGACAATACCATAAGACCTATTTGGACCACTAAAATTCACGTCACTCTCTCTAATGATCAGACCCTTACTTCAACAGAGTAGTCTTGAAATGTGGTTCGTTATAGCAAGTTTGACAAGTCCGAGATGTTTCTGCAAGATACTTCAAAGCAGATGTCTACAGATTTCAGAATTGAGTGGTTATAGCTTTCTTTACTTAGCTTTGCCTGCCATTCTTGACAACTGTGAGCAGTCATACTGTTAAAAATTTCTAGCTCTATATTATTATTAATATCCATTTCTCATGCCAGTGCCAAGTTTCACTATTATGCTTAAAAAGATGTATCAGCTTGTTCTGAAAATGGGCAGCTTCTCTACACAAAGCCCAGGGTTCTAATTACAAAGACCAGAATGGGAGAGGATTGAAACAAAATCAGATATTTCATCCCTTATTGCATCAGCAGCCTTTGTCCTTAAAACCTTTTCATCAGGATATAAAACACTTCATGTTCTTATAATAACATTTCTTAAGAAAACGACTGCAAAACAGTTGATATTTATTTGCAATCTGATTCAATAGGTTAGTGAAACTGCTTTCCATTGTTTCCCTTGTCTATTCACCCTCCAGCTAAATGCCCTCATTACACAGGGTGACCTAGAGCTGATGAAATGTAGATCCCAGTTCACGCCACAGTTACAATCAAAGCTCAAATCCCCAGCTGAGGCTAACATCCGCAACACAGCCTAAATAGGAAGAAAGGCCAGCATTCAAAGAGAAACTATTAGTTAAATACAGTACAATGAAGGTTTGCCCCAGGGATGAAAATTCATCATCAGACATTACAAAGTTTTTGCCTTGGAAAGGAAATGCATCACTAAAATTTTCATTCAGAAAACATTAAAAAATTACTTGTTTTTCATTTTAAACATGCCTATGGGTAACATAGCTTGTAATATGTCTTTCTGGATGAGGTTTTTGGAGCAATAGGTTCCTATATTGATAAAGGAGATGAGAAGACTTTGTAGGCCTGAAAGCTTTCCTGTTTCTTCCAACTATTTCTATTCAACTAATTAAAATATTTTCTCTCTGTGAGATTATTACCTTGCTTATAGTCAAAATTGAGTGTTGATTTTATGCTTTCTACCATCTGACTGTAGCAAATTCATATTTGAATTGTTGCATTTAAAGGAATGGATGTACTCCTAAGAAACCAGGCATCTGGGCTGTTAACTGTGAGTGATGGAACACTGCACAATGAAGAAAATCCAGAAACTACGTAAATTACACTGTTTCACTGAAATAAACAATTATATCTATGACTTAGGCTTCAGTTAAGCCTTAGGCTGCTATCAGTGGTGCAAACCCATCATTGAAATGTTATGGTACAAAAAAATTTGTATCCTTATCATAGTTTCATCATGGCTATCAGTACTAAACCACAGCAATACCTTGAAAAACAATACATCTGGCACTCATTTCCCTAGGTGAAGAGACTGTCACACCATCCCTGATTACACTGCTTTGAGCCACGGCTGCCTTAAGGAACCAAACCAGAAAGTGTCAGATCCATAAGTACTGCACCACTCAGCATGCAAGAGAGCAGTTGCTGTTAGTGACAGATTATACACTGGCCACAGCTCTGTCATTCCAAAGTCCTGCCAAAATGAATGTCATTGCTAAGCCAAAAACATTAAGAAAACAAGATGACTGAACTTATTGTGAGCCTCTGCAAAATATTTTATGGCAATACAGATGAATCAAACTTCATCGCCAAGGGGAACATTGTTATGCCACTTTTTTCCCCCCCTTTCTAGTAAGACTGAATATTAAAGCAAAAAATTATTTCATGTATCTACTGTTACATTTAAATGGTGTCCTGGCAATGATGACTTCTGTAATAAAAAAAGCAAAAAGTAATGACGTGAGACATTAGGAATACTGATGTGTGTATCAGATTTTAATGGTTTGAAGAATAAATTAAAAAGAACTAAATTAATAGAAGATATGTTAACAATGTTCTATTAAGAAAGTCTATAGATACTTACCAGGGTTGAGCCAGAATAAATTGTTACACTATTAACCTTTATGAAAAATATGTCCAAATAGGCCTGTAAGAAACCAGGAGTAAGAAAAGTGCCATTTTATTTTATAGTAAAATTCTTATTACCCTGGTATTTTCTCTCCAATGTTACTTGACATCATTTGTTTCCCAGAAAGATCAAGGAGAAAGGAGAAAAACAGTTCATCCTGACAAATCCAACTCAAATCCTGACACAAATAAAATCACATGTACCTTTACTGGTGTCAAGCAAAGTCATTCTGCTATGAAAAAAATCAGCCAGGATTTGAGGAAATTAAAAAAACCCTAACTATATAAAAACAACATACAAGAAATTTCATTTCTAGAGCTTTTAGCTCTAAAAATATGAGCAGTGCATGGCCAAAACCTATTCACTAACTGTAAGAACTCACCGAGTTCTTGAACGGATCAGTTAGTTTTGAACACAAAATATGTTTTGGCAAACTTATTTTTCCCCTTTGTCTGTAAAGCACTGCACTAATGCCAGCGCTCTAATATTAAATAAAGCTATCTTTAACAAGGAAGAGACAACTAGAGAAAATGCTTTCTATATGAATGCATGCTACACTCACATCTTGAACAGAGGCCAAACTGGTTCCCCCTACATGTGAACAGACGCAGGACAACCAGAATGTTCCCATACAGAAAAAGACAAAGAGACAATCAAATACACAGAGCAGATTGCACATAAAGAGCATTTAAACAAACCAGGACTCTTCAGGATCCAGAGAAATGAGTGATGACTAAAATCCTTGTTAGCTTGCAGAAAGTGAGTAGGAAATGACTATTCACTGTTTCTTCTAATAGAAATAAAATGAAATCAATAACATCAGCATGTGGCAGGATAAAAACAGCAAAAGGAGGCTTTTTTTTTATGCAACGCACAGTTCAGCAGTGTAACTATGTGCTGTGGGAAGACATGCTAAAAATCCTACCAGCTTCATAAAGCATTCAGACAAATAAATGTAAGGGGGGGAAAAAAGTATCAGGGGCTAATAAACATGGAGAAGCTTATTTGGCTCACATAAACCATAAGCTACAGATCTCCAGAGACCAGTATAGCGCACTGGGGAAGTATTATTCTATACTTACCTCATTGTGTTCTTTCCTAAGCATCAACTATCAGGTGGTATTAAAAAGAGTCTAGGCTAAATGGACATTGTAGCAGAAAGCATTTTATTAAGTTTATAAAATAAAACCAATTCAAAATGCTGGCATGAATTTCAACTGCACTCTCATTTGTTCCCATTCACAGATTGTCTGGCATGAGAAGGAAGTTAAAAAATACAAAAAAAAATCCAGTAAATCTCAACTATTAAAAATACTAAAAGCTAAGAATACTCAGTATGCATTCATTTGGAATTAAAGTATGTAGACAATTATATATTGTGCTTTTGCCAGTTTAGCAAAGTAACCCTGGCTTTTAGTACAAAATCTTTATCATGTTGTAAATCAGCATGTTTTGAATGGTCATGTGTGCCCTAAGAATGCATGCTGCTCCTGGAAAATAACTAGCAAGTATAAATGAAACAGAAAACAAAAATGAACAATCTATGTAAAGGATTTCTGCTGACTGACTAAAAAATCTATTTTAATCACAATTTCAAATCCATCATCTCTGGCTGTAAATACATTCCTTCTGCTTAGAAGCTAGTTGCAAGAAATATCAATTCAAGAACTTCATCGGACTGTCAAAAATAATACAACGTTCTTAGGTATTAATTAATTATAGACAAAAAACCATGAGTTGTCAGCACATTTTCACCAGCAACTGTTATTGAAGCTTTTAAAAAATAAATCAGCAGAATCAACTTTGCTGGTTTTACCAGTGGCCTAAGAAAATGAAGTTTACTTGATAAACTCTCTATGTATTTCCTTTTCCTTGTCCTTCCCAGTAACTTAAAAATCTGGTGGCCAAAGCTGCCACTGGCTAACAATCTTGGTAGCATTAGTGCTTCTAGAGGGAAGGAAAAAATACTTGGATAATTTGTCTGGCTTCAGCTTTTGATGGGCCTTGAGGCATCGCTATGAGCAGCTGTCATACCTGTCGTACTGGACAATGCACACCCTGTGGCTGAAGTTCATCTAACCCAACCAGACCCCTTCCCTTCCTGCAACACTGGAGAAGGGAGCAAGGCTTTGGCTCTAGCACAGAGACATATTGAATGGGCTCTCCAGAGCAGGAGAGTAGCCTACCCTCCACAGCCATCACAGGCAAGAAGTGCCTGGGTCTCTTCTCCAACCCAGTGGGCATGTGATAGCCTTCATTTGCTCTGTTCAGATCCCTTATCCTTATAAAGGGTACCCACAAGTGAACAGCCCAGTGGGAACAATCCCTGTACTGCACTGACTTTTAAATAAAGTCCAGAGATTGTCTGAGAGAGCTTCTGTCAGCCATAGTCACAAACACAAAAGGGAATTCCTACAAGGACCATTGGGGTTAAGCACTGAGAAACAAGACCTTTTTCACTTACCCCTACAGATACAGCCACAGAGAGCACAAGGACTGAGAGAACTGTGAGGAAAGATTCCACTCTACATTCCTCCTTCAATAGCAAAGACTTTAGTGACAGGGAGCAAGTCTACAGAAAACTTGACTTCACCCTTTTTCTGCTATGGGACCACATGTGATGATTATTAACACTGGATCCATTCTATCCCTTTTCCCTGCCCTGCTCAATTGCTATCATCTGCAGGAAAATCCAGTACAAATCATAACCTACCAAAAAGAATAGAGAGGAGATAACTTAACAAGATGGAATACTTGCAAGGAAAAAGAATAGGCAAATGGGTGTTCAGCTCTCTCTGATGCTCAGTAAGAGCTGAGAAACTAAATCTCACTTAAGAATGTGACCAGCTATTAGCTACTGAGCGCCGGCACCCCAGTGCAGACAGCAGTAAATTCCTCTCTGGGGAATATTTGTTGATGAAAATGGGCAAATGCTGACGTGCCTGCTAGATGAAGACTTGATCATGATAAACTACTGGTGTTTACTTGTAGCAAAGTGGTATGAGGCTACTGCTCTGAAGGGACAGTATTGTAATGAGACTGACACTCGGAGTGTTTACGAAGAGTGTTACTCTGGGGAGCACACAAGGGACTGGCCTTGTATTTTCAGTCATCACCACTATTTTTCTCCTAGTCTCATTAGCACCATTATTTAGAACAGCATCTGCACACAATCACAAAAATAGAGTCAAGTGTGCTGCCGTCTTTTCCCATGTGTGCTGTTAACTCCAATTTTTCAAACAAGCATTCCATGTGCATGCAGCTCCACCAGCATGAAGAAACCTATTTCTGGACTGCTCTAATCACTGGGCACAAACAGGGAGGCAGTCAATGGCCTATGCACTTGCAAGCAGCAACATTTGCACGAAGTGGGAACACAGTGAAACAAGCATAAATATAGTTACAAAGATTTCTAACTCAAAAGAAAAAAAGGAAAGAAAAGTTACTCTTTCACTGTGGGAGTTTTTTCAAATCAGAGAGAGATGTGAGGAAGAAGGTTCAGACTGGTGTTAGCCAGGTGTTAAGCAATATGGGTATGGAAGAGAGAAAGGGACATGTAACTGCAATAAGCCATTTTCTTGAACAATAAGTAACAAAGCATCCAGACAGAACATTAAAATCTAGATGAATGGTTGTGTTTTTTCAGTACCTTGGAGAAGCAAATGAAACATTTGGGCATATGGAGTCCAGGAGACAAAAGCTCTCCTAAAGCATTATCTATTTTCTCAGCCACTCTGCAAAGTATAAAGACTACACTTCAATCTGGAAGGAGCCTCCTCCAAGCTATCAGGTAGATGTGCCAGTGTGTTTTGATTAGATCAGGAAATGCATTTTGCAATAAACCACTGCAAAAAAAGCACCTGATGGGCTTTGGTGCACTTGCCCTGTTATGTTGATGGGACATCAGTACAGCCCCATCCACTTCAGTGCACGCATACTAATTTGAGGTCAGCACAGCCTTGTTTCCTCAAACTGTTCCCCTTTTTCTCTCATGACTGGCTGCCCAGCACTCCTGTATCACCTAGGAAGAAAGCTGGGCTCTCCTTCAGCGACATCTTTGCTTGAGCAACAGAAGGATGGTTCAGGGAGTGGACTCAAAGTCAATTTCAGCTGGCTACACAACACAGACTTGTGTCATTTATGCTAGCTTTTCTTTTCAACAGGGTGTCCATCAACCTTTCAAATCAAGCTAATAAAAAACTATGGGTAAGCCTATTTGAGCAATTTAAAACTACTGAAATTAACTGTCTCCCATAACAGCAAAAAGTCAGAAGATGAGAACCAAAATTAGTGGCAATAAATGTATCTTCAGCATCTCCTTCATCTCTACATTTTCTACTGAAATGCCATCAGAAGAACATAAAATTTCCCATGCTAGCATGATCCAAGTTTCCTGACTGTATATCTGCCCCTGCTGACCCTCTGCTGTGCCTCCAAATAATGATTTCTGATGAGATCTACAAAGCTTATGGAGGGAGGATGCTGGGGTGAGGGGGAAGAAATCATGCCTTGTTGGTAAATCAGTAACCACACATTTAATGAAGCAAGCTGTCAGACCAGCATAAATTCTGCTTGCTACTGAAACACGAGTTCCTGAAGGATAAGCTGTTCACCCCTGGCATCAGAAGGACTCCAGACCAAAGTTTCCCAAGATTAGAGGGCCTCAGGAGATAATTAGCTAGCAAGTAATGCCTACTCATGTCTTCACCTTGGTCATTATTGTTGTTTGTATCTACAGTTCGGGGCCATTCTAGCCAGTTACTTTTAGTGTTGGCTAATACGGAATACAGAAGTACATGTAGTATTTTCTTATGTGTGTATTCATAATCAAAAAGCATCGAAAAGGAACTTATTTGTGAGTGTTTTGATGAAAGAAGTGTCACTCGGCAAGCAAATCCTTCAGTTGTACCTTCAGCTTATGCAGACGGGGTTGAATACAACTGCATTGATCTAAACTAGTGATGCATCTGACCTTTTATCTTCAGCAGATCACAGTACACCCAATTTCACATTAGACAGCAGCAACACTTCTCACTGGATAACAGAAATCACCAGATAATGTATATTTAAATATAAATGCGTCACAAAAGAAAATCTCAAATTACCTTTCCTGATTAGTATTGATAAACAACTTCTAGAGATTTCAACAGAAGAAACAATTCCGCTGAAAAACTCTCTTAAACTGACATAAGATTTCTCAATGAGTTGAACAAAGGTTGCTTTATAATTGGAAGTTTTTAGATTGACCCCTCTTGTTATCCTGGGTTTGATATCAGCTTAAGTAAAGAAAGTCAAGTGACAGTTTTAATAGTGCTTTAAAACTGCAGCTTGGTGTGCCTTTTCGTCAACTGTATACCCCTTCACATGAACTTCAGGAGAAAAAAATACAGTGAAAAAAACAGTGGAATACGTTGTAGTCATCGATTTCGCTAAAGTCACAGAGAAGCAAGAAATTTGCCTGACATAAATGACACAGCTGAATCTCAGAACCCCTTACAGTCTTCTGATCAAGCAAGATCACTAGTAACTTCCAAGGTATAAGCAGTAATTTCATATTCTCCCCTCCTTGAAGAAAGTAGGAAAATAAATAATCAAGCTGGTTTTGAGTTACAGCTGAGTAATGAATACAGTACAATACTGCACTACTCCATCATTCATTCATTCAGACACTTCAGAATTTATCAGTGCTCTCAAGAACCACAGAAGCTAATCATCTTCCATTTGAAAATCAGAAATAACAGCAGCATCTCAATTTATGAACTAGGATTCATAAACTGTCTAAAACTTACTTCACAACAAGTTGCTCCAGTCATTTATTTTATTAAATTCTACGACTTTTTTTGGCTAGGGAAAGGAGTTGGTTGGGCTAAAGAACTCAGAAGGAAATCTTAAGACCAGGTGTTTAAATGTCATTGGTATCACGTACCTAAAAAAAGCGTTCTGTTAAGAACACACAAGGAGAAAAATCTGGCCCCACAGAAGTTAGTGGAAGAAACTTAGCCTTTGATTTCAGTATGTCTAGAAATTCACCCAAAATTTGTGGATCAGTCTGGCACATTCAACACGAACTGATTTGTTTGCAGAAGAAAGGGCATGAATTAATCGGTCACCACATATGCATGCTCTGAGGAGTGTGACTTCTCACAGGACTCCCCCTGACTGCATCAGGTTTTATGGTAAGGGTCGTCTCCAAGTAAAGGTCACGCAGATTTTCACAGGAATAAACAGAGACAGCTTAAAATAGTCCTCCAAGACAGCAGTTTGCTTATAAGAACGGTACTTAACTGAAGTTTCATTACTGTGAATTATGGTTTGCAGGCACCTTGTCATTTAATAATGTAGACGAAACAATTTAGATGAAAATGCAATAGATTCTTACCAGATTTTTGTATGCAAGACATAGAATCAAGACATGCTGAACAGGCGGAGACGCTGAAGAAATGATTACTTGAGATATCATTCTTGAGTGTATTGATGAAGTGGAAAATAGAGCGTGAGGAAAAGAGGCATGGGAGGCGTAATTACTATTTACAGTGTCTGACTTTAATGCTACACAATAGTAATGTGAATAAATCCACATCTTAAGCACTCAGGTGGCTACAGTGAAGAGGCTCTCCTGAAACCATTTGCACATACCCAATACACACATCTGCAAGGACCTACCCACACATAACTGAATCCACTGATTGGCAGATCATTGCAGCACCTCTTCTGTGCTAATCCACATAGCTTAAAGATGATCTCACATCAGAACAATATTAATCCATCTTCAAGTATCATCATCTGCTCACCTCACTAGGACATCAGGTTAAATATGTTTGTAACATCCAACAAATTCTTACCCAGCATAACCTAGAAGCAAGTGAAACTGGAAACAAGAAGTACAACAGTTTCTAACTGAGATGACCCTTGATGTACATCTTTGTCTCTAACACACACAGTTGGTCATGCATTTAAATCTCGCACTCTGTTTACACCCATAAAAGCCATCTCTTCATACGTAAACAGCTGTAGGGCTGTGCTTTAGTATTTGCTGTTCCTATGTATTTGCTCAAATTTTAGTGAAGTATTCATTGAATGAGAATGCCTTCTAATATTCAGAAAGACTAAAAATGACTTTTACCTTCTCATTTCTCCAGGTTGTGAACTAGAACATTCTCCAACTGGTAGAACAAAAGATGCTGTCACACAGTGTGTTTAACCACTCAGAACCTGGATCTTCCTCTACCCCTGCATCAACCATTAAAGACCTTAAAACATTTTACCCATTTCCTCAGGAAAGCTTTGATTTAGAGGAATTTGCAGGGGTGTTTCATAGGCTCCTTTCCCGGAGTATTTGAAATGTGGGTCTTAACAACTATCAGAACAAAACAACACTTCATTCTGGAAACGCATTTTAAAGCATACAATGAAACAGCATTTTATTTCCAACTTTGAAACAGAATTATTTTAAAACATGGTATCAAGTAAACAAACACATTTTGCTTCATTAAAAGCATCAACATTGCAGTGTTCACTAGAGAACAGAAAAAAACACAGTATCTAATAACTCATTTATCAGTACAAGCACTAAAGAAAAGCGTGAAGTCCACAAGAAAAACAAAACCATGATAAAACCTCTCTTTTTTGTTTTCCATCCTCAGATTTTGACAGTTACAGGGTGGATAAGCACCCTACGCAATCCAGCTGAGGGCTGATAGTCTCTCTTTTCATCACAGGGACATATGCAGCTGCTTGGGTGTCAGACTGAAGAAAAAACATGACTTTAATCAAGCACTTCATTTGCAGCTTGAACTCTGTCAGCCACACTTTTTTCCTTTTATTATCTTTAAAATAAAATGTTATCATTTGATTCAAAACAAAGAGCTTAGAAAATCCAAGACAGACATCCTTTTAAGTCTCTAGTTGGAACTTAAAAAGAAAAGCCATTTAATTCTGTAGTCTCTTATTCTAAGTATTATAAAAAAAAAAACTTAGGTTTTGTTTCAAAAAAATCACAAACCCCAAAACATTGAAGATATTTCATATAATGCTAGTCAGATTTTTGCAAAGTTTTTTGTTATGACATGGTTGTAAGACCACTGAAGAATCAGGGTCTCAAGCCACAGGTTAGGACTGGGTTTGGTAAATGCAGTAAGGACAGAGAATTCTTAAACTAAGAACTGAGCTAGAAAACCACATTATGCTCTAACTTAAAGTGCTATGAATCCCAAATAACACAATAGCGGTAGAGTTACCAAGATTAGAAAAAACAATTTCTTTTGCATGTATTCATGTCACCCCATGAACCCACTGTAGAGTATAAGCATCTACATCTGAGGTACATGCTCTAAATTCTCTTTAAAGTCGGTGTGGAAAAGAGATGACAGTAGCTCATCTACCCTTAAAGTAACCATCATAATATGGAAAATGGATTTCTCCTTTAAAGCCTTGAAGCGTCTCTTCAGTTCTTTTGTCTGAATATGGGGCCTAAGAGGATTAGGTCAGATTTAGATACCTCCCTTGAACATACTCCTTGTTAAGGGACATGAATCCTACCCAAACTGTCTTTTTGTTATGCATCTAGATCTGCTGGCCCTTCCTTCCCATGTTAGCCCGTGAGCTGCTGCAAAACAAATGCAAATCCTAATAAGCAGAACCAAGAGCTCTGCACCTCTGCTAGGCTATTTAATAGAAATATTTGATCTGGAGGATTTCATCCTGTTCCCTGATACAGAAATATTAAATCAGAAGTAGCTCCCGGGGCTGCAAAAACAATGTGCTAAAGAAAGAAAGGGGAAAAAGACTCAAGCTGTAAAGTAAAAACAATTTGAACTAAAACAATGCCGGTTTACATCATCTGGTCTTAATTTTTCTGGCTGTTTTTTGAGGGGAAGAGGAGCCTTTTCAAGCTGTTCTCAGCAATGAGAAAGCCTCACTACATCTTTCTCAGGTGCTTTAGGTGCCAGGAACACTTAGCCCTTATGGTTCGCCCCCTCAAGCTTGTTTTTTTCCAGTCAGTGCAGCACAGGTCCTCTTGTACACTGTGGCCTCAAGGGGAGAACCAGCCAATTCCTCCCAAGCATACAGAAGACCCCTTGACAGTCACCACTGAGGTGGTAAATCTACTTAACTTGTGGATTTCTTGTTTGGGACAAACTATGTAGGGATAGAATTATGTAGAGAAAGAGTCACTACAAAGAGGTCCACATCACTAAAAAGAGAACAAAATTTTAAGAACTGTAGGGTTTGTATCAGTGAGAAACTTCAGAAAGTGCCAAATATTTTCAGAGAAGGAAAAAAATATTTCCTATTAACTTTCTTTCCCTAAAACATGCAGCAGAAAGACAACGAGGTATACTGAGCGTCGATGGGCTGTCTCAAAAACTCATAATAATGAGAAAGCTATTGAACCTCCCCCTGATCTGTCTGCCTGTTGCTGCAAACTTCTTCTCACCCTCCCTAGTTTATGCAGTCAAAATGTCCACACAGACAAAAAAACCCCAAAATCCGACTCAAAGATGATGGCCATGTGCCAGGCATGTGAACTACTTCACAAATGCACACTTCTGGGGAGGAAGGGAAGCCTGGCACTGTTTTCTTTTGTTGTTTTGTTTTTCCATTCTATTGATCCTTTAGGATTACCACCCTAATGTAAGCAGTGGCTTAGACTGTCATGATATCTCTGCGATACTCTCAAAAGGCACAAACTTGAAGGACTCATTGCCTCGTCTATTTTCCACTGCAACTCGTGATATCTGAGCACAAGTGTTTGAAGGCAAACAGCTGCTCTGCAAAGACTGAAGCTCAAGGACGTAAACTCTGCTGAGGATGCTCCAGCACTCTACAGCTAAGATGGAAGCAAAGTCCATCCACACCTCCCGGAAAGAGGTACTCCCAATATTTATTTTAAAAATTGATGGTATTTTATGAGTGTGTCACAGGAGACCTCCAGAGTTCATTCCAACCCATTACTACTGACCTGGTGAGAATTTGTAAAACCTGCCTCAGCAAACCATTCACCCCAACGCCACTTCCCCATAGGGAGGAATCTTTACAACTTAGAAAAATAAAATTAGGCACAATATTACAATAGCATTCTTCATGTTTCAAAAAGAAACTGCTAGTGGCTTTGATTCATAACACAGTTAATGTGCATGGTACTAGTGAGGCCGATTTCCTGTGACTGGTCTTTGCTATAAATTTAAGAGGCCAATTTCTCCAGAAAGTGTTTCAGGTTTTATCTGGCAGGATTTGATGAAATTGAGTGTTTAATAGATTTTGCTATTTCACCGGTGCACCACTGAAAAATTCAGACTTGTTCCCTGTGAGAATGACTGAAATGTTAATAACAGCACTGGATTTATATTTCACCAATTTTGCAGCTCTGTGATAACTACCACAGGGGATTCTCAATAACTTAATAAACCTAAGCCAATCTGTCATGCTGTTTTCTTCTTTAGGTCTGACTGATATGTCCCTGTTCTTTTATTGCTTTTCTTTTTTACCACTTAAGATGAATTTCTGCAGAACCACTGAAATGCAAACAGCATGCTTACCACGCATGCTTGGAACACTTATAGGAGGTTTGTGTCCATCCCTTTTGCTCCCAAAATTCATATATCCAGTTGTTTGCATAGTGCTATTCTAGGGCCCACCTGAAAACCTTATTTCTATAATAAAATGGGATTACTTTTCTTCTCTACGATTAACTATTCCCTGGCAGTTTTCCCCAACCTTCACATAATCTCTAATCATGTTTAAAACTTCCTTTTTTCTTTTTAAACTAAGACCACATGAAACATCCTTACCTTCTGTTACTTGTGACAGTCATTACATTACTCTTTTATAGAGATGCAGCTGGCATGCTGGGCACCCGAATATTTTAAGAAAGTGAAGGGTACACTCCCGTTTTCCTTCATCACATGCAGTGGATTCACGTGACAGAGTATGGAGGAAAAAACCCCAGTAATCTGCTCACCAAAGACCTGGGTCTGCTGATAGAAATAAGGTTTTTAAAGATAATATCCTTCGCATGTTTGGACTCTGGAGCAGCCAGATTGGAGTGGGATACTTGTCAGCAAATGCAATGGTGAAGATGAAAAACACCCAAACAGTTCTGCTAAAAGCAATGAGAACTACAAAACAGCAGAACCCCTGCTACAGACTTGAGTTATTTTTACAAAGAAGGGCAGGATGGAAGGGGATAGCTGGTGGAATAGTTTGCAAGGAGTGATGCCCCACTCAGGACCTGACTACTATTTACCACTGCACAGTATAGGAAGAAGCACCAAGACTCTGGCCTGGACTGCTGGATCAGCATTCCCAGGTGGCAGAGACCGAGGTCTAAACTCTACCCATAATCATTCTAGGGTCTTACATAATGACAGAAAGGCTAAAAATGCGTGAAAGGAAAGCAACAAGAGTACTTTAAACCACTTCTTCAAGTATGACTGGGACATTTTCTAATGTTCTTATCTGACATGAAATTCATAGTTTCGATCAGAAAACAAAGCCCTACTGCCCCTATTCCTTTTTCACCCAGGCAAGTACTTTTTTCTCTCCTTCTTCAAAAGGTAAATTATCACACAGCTTCTACTCAGTGTTTGAAAAACAGCTCATAACTGTGGAAGAATGCATAACAGCCTTTATATTCTCACCTGGGTATCCCTCTAGGAACCAACAGAAAACTCTTGCATTCATAAAGGCCACCTTTCAAGGCTTTGGCAGCTCTGGAATCAACACAGCACAATCAAGGAAAATTGATTTTTATTAGTTTTACTGCAGACTCAGTTCCCCTGTGCTCAGAAAACCTAAGCATATGTACAGCTGGCAAGGCTGAGTAGAAAGCTTGTCTCCATGGGTCTATGTTAAAATTAGGTCTTACATATTCAAGCATCTGTATTGCTCTTTTTGCATAGTTATTATTTAAAGCTGTGCTGAGATACTACAGTTTTCCCTAAATGCAGGAAGGCGTGGAATTTAGCCTTGTACTTTCTTACATAGGGTGAGAAAATCTCTGCTTTGGGGTTCATGATGCTAAAACTACTTTACATCCAACTAGTGCAACATGCTGCTGCTTCTCATTTTATCTACAGACAAGAAGCAACAATGTTCATTTCTTGAACACATGCATTTCGTGCTGCTACATGAAAAGAACTCATCTCACTTCACCAAACAAGAATATAAATGAGTAAAAGTAAAAAAAGTCTATACAGAAAATTAAAAAAAAAAAAAAAATTGACGTCCTTCTTATAAACAGGAATATTACAAAATTATTTCATATTGAGACTCAGAAATGAACCCAGCAAAGTAGGCTTACACTACAATACAAACTTGCAAATTCTTCAACATGATTAGCTTTTAACAGGTTTAGAGGAAACTCAGTGAACATTCCCTAATTTAGGGTACAACATGAAGAAAACACCACCAAGGCTTCTATCATTGCAATACTGCAGGAAATGAGCTCTGTCCAGTACATTTCACTAACATTAAGAGACAGTCCCTCACTAAATATAACACTGAGACCAATACTTCTAGCAAAATTTTGCCATTTCCTTTGGTCTGAAAAACAAATACATTTTCTCAGTAAAAAGTCCAGTTTAGGATAACACATAGGCCTATTCCTCTTCAGAGATTTATCCCTCTTCAGGACATGCCGCAGCTATATGCTAGGGAAGGAGAACTCTAGAAATCCTTCATGAAGAATGTAAGAATAGAGACACTGCCAGGCAGGACACTGGATAAGGTGGACCTCTGGTGCAAAGGAAGTCTAACAGTTACCCCATTTTAGACAGGAAGGTTTCTTAAACTAGTATGAGGAAAAATCTAGACTAAATGCTTCGGGGCAGTTTAAATCACAGTCTCTTTTCAGAGGCTGAGACTTCAAGTGCATCTTAACAAAACAACTGGTTTTAAAACAGTTTTTTCACTTCTGTAAAAAAGGGTAATAAATGCCAAAGCCATCTGAAATTAATTCCAGCTTTTTTAAGCCATGCCAGCGGAAGAACACATTTGCATTAGACAATGATTTCCTACCAATAGAAGAATGGGGAGATAAGGCGGATCATTTATCAAACAAAACACCAACGCAAACAAGAAATGTTTCTCTTGACATCTGGACACATTCCAGATAAATTTGTTTCTTTCCCACCCCGAGGTAGGATTCAATGACTTACTGCTGTGGATATCAAAATCCCGAAATGATACAGTGTGTCAAAGTAGGTTGGGTTTTTTTTGTCGTTGTTTTGGTTTTGCGGGGTTTTGGGTTATGTGGCTGGGTTTTTTTTAGTGGGAAATCTAAGGCTCAGCAAAGTTGTGTTAAGTTACGTTAAAGTGAATTAGTTGAATCAGTGCATCATGTCCGTGTAAACACTTTCCTTGCGGTTTTGGATTGTTCCCCATCCGCTGAGCTTAAGTGGTGAGGAACAACCCAGAGCTAAACTCTGCAAAAGCTCCATTTCCATTTAAAGAACCCTTCTGCTAAGACAGCCACACCTATTGAATTGTTCTGTACCTACACAGCAGCAAGCTCAAACAAGCCCTGGTTTGAGACCACATAATTATGTAAACAAACAATAAAAGAGTAGCTATTACGTATTTCGAAACAGCAAACAGAAGCCTCTCCCTTAATCGCATGCTTTTCTGGGCCAGGTTTTACCAGGACCATGCAAACAAGCCCAACCTCCCTGCCCACCATCACACAGACACTTACAGAAGACATGAAAGCAACACAGGAGGCAAGACCAAGGTTTGCAAGACACACAGAGCACTTATGAGATTAGGCATTTATGAGTGTAGAATCTGTTCAAATTATGCAGACAAGCACAGAATCCGAATTCTCTTCAGTTTTTAGACTTTGTCTCTGTATACACTTCTGGTGGGAGTGCTGCAGATGGATGCAACACTTTTGGGCTCTGCCCTGTACTCAGTGTAAATCCTGTCCCCAAGGAACTGAAAGCTGACAGCAATAGTTAGTGAATGCAGCATTATCTAGAAGTAATTTAAAACACAAGCCTTGCTGCTTCAATATTACATTATTCTCAGATACTTTGCATCTCTAAGCCTTAATTGAAGTTAGAATTGTTTAAGTGAAAATAACAGAACTCACTAATTAACCATATCTTTTGATCAAATGTTTTATTTGACTGACCTCTGATTACTACAAGAAATTTTCCAGAAATATGTACAGGGGAATGAAAAGTGAAGCACAATTAAAAAATGGTGTATCTTTCAAGGTAAATCTATGACTGAGCGAAGTCTTTACAACAATATTTGCTTTATTTGGCATCTCATTATTTGTTTAATCATGGGTCTACTTAGAAAGACATTTAAATAATATTAAGTTTCAGGGACAACATACATGACGCCTTTGGTCCTGAAGGTCCCCACAGAATAATTAAAACAGATGTACAAGAAACAGAGCCAGTAATTTCTAAATATGTCTAGCAGATCCTTATGCTACCTTTCCTCCTCAATAACTTGCATCTGCAAGCTACATTCTAGAGTTTCTTCCAATCAAGTTCTGAATAAAATAAGTTTTGAGAGGCACAAAATGCTGAAATTGTACATTTGACCCATCTGATGAGAGCTGCAGAACTCAGAACTTCCAAAAAGCAGCCCACAAGATATGGCTTTTAAACCTAACTTCAGACAACATAAATGGAAAATATGGGCAGTACTCCCTACCATCTTGGGTTTAAAATTTAGGCTTAAGGAAAATACCGCTGATTTATTTATAAAGACAGACTTCATACCTGAAGGTAATTCTAGGTATAAAGATGCTTTATTCTTCTTGAGTTACTTTGTAATTTACATGTAATGATGTTTTCCTGTCACTTGTTATTTTATATTTCACAGATAAAAAGTTCAAGTAGGCAGAGATAGAAACCACTGTGAGGTCTCGTGTGGGTTTTTTCAGGTGTTTCTTTTTTTATTTCATTTTGTAATTAAATGCTACAGACAACTCTGCTCATTTACCCTCCCGAGACATGGGTGCTAGATTTTTCCTCTCTCTTGTCATACAAGATGCTGAGAATACCTTCTCTGACACAGCTCTCTGCCAAGGCAGGAGCAACCCATGGAGAGGCTCCACCAAGAAATCTCCACATCGGAAACACATCATTTGACAGCTTCCAGCCTGTCAAGGAGGACATTATTTTCCCAGCTGTCAAGGACTTCAACTCTACTGTTGATGCTGTTTTTAACCACTTGGGTATGTGGGAAATTGTAGCCTTTCTAAATTTTCAAGATTAGGGAAATTTAAAATCCTCATATTCATTATAATATCTACTGTTTAAGATTATCAGATTTCACTTCTCAGTCCCACATAATATCCAGAAGGGAGATGGAGTTACTAGTCTATTCAGACTTGAAAATGAACTTAAGATCTGCCAGCAACTTTCTCCATGAATTGCATACAAGAAGTGTGTGTGTATAGAAAGCTCCTTAGAAATACATAAAGAATAGACAGAATATGCTCTGATACATTGGACCAGATAAACAGCAGCAATATTCTGTTTGAGACGGTCATAATTCAAGGCTGGCATGATTTAACAGAAAAAGCATCTTAAAAGTATTACTTTCAATAATTATTATGGTAGTCTTTCCCTTGCATTTAGGTTTTCTTTTCAGTATTTAAAATATATTAAAATAAGGTACCTTCTTTCATTGCACACAACTCAAGAGGACATGACATCATGGCTCTGGTAGTTCTTTCCAGTGACAGTCAAAAAAAGGAACTAAACCAGTATGCTGATCAGCGTTCTTGTCAGCTTGTTGCTCACTAGGCATCTCCAACCAAGAGAAAGGAGGTTACTCACTTCTGCTCATGGCAAGTAATGGCTAAAAGAGGAATTCTGCCCTGAAGTTTGGAAAATACTGCAGCTATTGCAATTCCTCTACTGTTTCAGGCAACACCTTCTTCAATGATGCTAGGCAACCATTAGCCTTACATGATATTCTCGAGAGTAGAATACTTTCTTCGAAATTAGAATTGTTCAGCTGAAACACCATTAATCTTCAACTCTATGCTGAATATGCATCTTCTCTCATTCTCATGTCATAATTTAACTCTGAACAAACTTTTGACAAGAGCAGAGACAGTAATGCAACTCATGAAACATCTGGTTTGATCCTTTGAATTTTTATGGGTTATCCCCTAAATTGGAAAATTACTGTTTTCATTGCACCGCTGCAATGAAATTACAGTATGATTACGAACGAAATTCACTGCAAAGATGATGCATTAACTCTTTTCTACTCTAGGAGTATGTAACTATTTCCTCCAGAGAAACCTCAACTCCTCTTAGGTTCTAGCTGTGATCCTCAATATGGAATAGAGATGTAGAATAAAAAGGAGACAGTTGGGTATAAATTTTGAATATACACATGACAAATGTTCTTATGTTACCTGGCTATCAGCACTAATATTGGAGAAATTTCTGGCAGAATGACTAATCAAGCACTGGCTAGTTGGGTAGGTATGTTTTGCTACACTTACCAACATTCCAGCTGATTTCTTCTGCCACATCTTGGTTTGATTTTGAACTTGGAAAATAAGTTATGGACATTTTGCAAATGTATGATTTGGAATGAGTTCAACTCTAACGAAAAAGGCATAGATTTCCAGATATTTCCAATGGAAATTATTTGACTTTGGACAAGTCTTTTACTTGGACAAAGTAATTTACTGAGCAACACGCATACACATCATAATTTTTACCTTCTGCTCTACTAAAGCTTTTAGTTTAACAATACAAGGCAGAAGGGAAGGAGGGTATCAGCAAGTTTGGTATAAGAGAGCAGTATAAAAGAGGCCAATTATTTCCAGAAAGAAACTTGCAACTAATGTTTCAAAATACCTAAACTACAATCTGCCATGACACTCTCAGGCTAGATTCCAGCAATTAAAGACATTGCTATTTTGGAAAGTACTCCAGAAATAAAGGAATTCAAGATTCATCATCATAATAGTTTAACTTTGCACACTTTCACTGAGTAAAAAGAAGAAAAAATTCCCCACTTGTATGACAAACATTTGTGGTCTCAGCTTTAGTATGACTGGAAAGGATGTATTAATAGGGATCTTAAGAAATCATATAAGTGACTAGAATTTTCTGCAACAGAGTCTGTATTTTTCATCTTAGTGCAATTCCACATCAAGATTTTAGTAAGGAATGACAGCTGTGTCATTGCATCTTTCCTACAGGTGCACATCTTTATTTTCCAGAGTAATTATGCACTCACTTTGAGAATTTCTTTTAAAAAAAGCCTCCCAGTGCCATCAGCGATGGATTACAGTGACTAGAGTCAATGAGGTATTTAATGAAATACACATTAAAAGAAGGAAAATGTGCCCAGTTTAGCAGCGCCATACTAAAATCAGGCAGCCAAACTTCATCTCTTTCCATTCCTTCTTATGTGTATTTTCTTTTCTTCACATGCAAGTGTTTTAGAATTATAGAGACCATCAGAAACTATAGATGAAATGATTCTGTCTTTGGACCATATAGTGAAGATACAGCACCATTAAAACTGGATAGTTCAAAATCTCCTGCTAATTTTCTGGAAGAGGGGAAAGTGTATGACGCTTTCAAAACAAGCAGGAATGCTTCAAATAGATTTCTCATTGCAGAAAAAAAGTAAAATTCCTAAGTCTTATAATAGCCACAGAACACAATTGCTGTCTTCTGATCAGCTCCAATTAAAAGAGAGAAAGAAAGAAACAAAACCAAATGTCACAAAAAACCCCAAACCAACCAATAAATCCCAACCAACCAAAAAAGAACCCCACACCAAAAAACCTCAAGCCTCCCAAAATCCCCCAAACCACCTCTTCTGAAGACTCCACTTAAATCAATATAATCTGTGTCACTAGTGCCAAAAGAAGCAATTTTCATCCTTTCAACTGATAAATTCAGATGATAAATCAACAAGTTTTCCATGTTATTTAAATGCTGTCTTCTGTTTAAAAACATGCTGATTGCTGTTGGAAGTACCTGACTTCAGAAACTGTGGACTAGTCTATTAATCCTGTTTAAGAGACACAAAGAGCAGTAACACTGGAGCAATGGACATTCTGCAAAACCAGGTAGCTTTACAGACATCACAAAGGAGGGAGCAAAAAAGGGAGTCAGTAAGCCTTGGGTTTAATCCTAGTATAACAATAAACTTCTTAAGGCATTTAGATGATAACAATAGTTGGATTTTTTACTTTTGAATTTTTTGTTTTGTTTTGAGGCACAGCTTGTTTCCCGTTATCTAGGCTTAACTGGAAGCAAATACAACCATCCTGCAATTAGTTTAGCGCCTACGACACAGTGGCAGGCAAATGATGACTTTTAACTGTGCCAGGTGAAATTTGTGGAGGCAGAATTCCAGATTGACACCATGTTGCAAGGTATATCATGACAAGGTTATACATAAATGACCTTTGCAGTACTTTTCTGTGCCTGCAGTTTTTAAATGCTAAGACACAGAAGAGCATATTCATATGAAGTGCATAAATGGATACACCATACGTAAAATCTCAGCAGTATTACTGTGCAAGATAGCATTTTAAAAGAGCACTCTGAATTTGACTGAACAAATTAAATGTCCTAAATGAGAATAATCTCCCAAGATACTACTGAATGATTATAACTTCCATGATATATATAAAAAATTACCCTACAATATCATTTGTCAACTGCCACGTAGAAAGCCATCTTCTGTAAAGGAATTTGCTTCAAATTTCAATCCTTTGACATTTTCTAAAATTAAAGTATTTCTTTACAGCAGGAAGTTCCAGATTATTAATGAACAGTTAAATAGCTAGCAATAAAATAATAATTTGAGACAACTCTAATGGTTTCTCTAACTTGTTATAAAGAAACACTGTAAAATGACAAGTAGTATGTTAACATTAGTTCCATCACCTGAAATTGATTTTAAGTGGATATCATCTACACCAAAGTAATTTCAGTAGTCAATGGTTTACATTTGTCTCATGGGACACCTTTTTCTTGGGATTTTTTCTCCATATTTAGCTCATATTGACCTCTTAGGCTAGCAGGACAGTGGCTGATATTCAAAAGTAACATCATAACATACAACTAACTGAAAAATTATGTTCCGAACATAAGTAGAAAACTTCCATCAGATTTCAAAGCCATTTTACAAACACTGCAAAACTGCTATTGAGCTAAAACAACTGTATGAAATATGTATAAGAGTACAGGTAAAATGGGATTCGGAGAAATTAACAGCTAGACAAAATTTAACTAAATGCAAGTTAAGTATAGACAGGGACCAAGTATATTAATAGAATTATATGAAGAAAGTAAAAAGTGAGAGCAGATTCAGATGTCACCGGAACTACACAAGAACTTATGCTTGTTTTTGAACCTTAACCTTCTAGTGTGAACTGCCCACCCACAAGTACCACAGCTCTCCACTCTTACTGACCTGACACTTGATCATAAGCATCTTCCCCACAAAGTTTCCCATCTGGTGGGTTCTTCCTGAACAAGCTAGTAAAATACTGTAATATTTAACCCTTAAA